>VXBI01000552.1:96269-340059 GCA_013397375.1 Toxostoma redivivum
CTCCCCGGCTGTCACCGGACCCCGGGCTGGCGCCACGAGTGCCGTGCCAGGAGCCGTGCGGATGCCAGCGAGGAGTTGCTGCTGTGCTGCTGGGTCGGGCTGAGCCTCCTGCCTTCTGTTGCAGAGACCTTGGTGAAGCAGCTCTCCTCTTATGAAATTATCACACCTGTCCGAGTGAATGAGTTTGGAGAAGTTTTCCCGCACACGCATCACTTCAGAAGGAGGAAAAGGAGTTTGGAGGCACCGCTGGAGCCCGCTGCTTTCCGAACACATTACCAGCTCAGAGCATATGGGCAGGTCTTCCAGCTCAACCTGAGTGCTGATGCAGGCTTCGTTGCTGCTCAGTACACAGTTCTGCACATCGGGGCTCCGCAGAAGCAATCGTCCCCTGACTTGCGCCACTGTTTCTATCGAGGGCATGTCAATGCCCAGGAGGCGCACATGGCTGTCTTCAGCATCTGTGGTGGTTTGGTAAGCATGTTGGTCACTGCTTCCTGTCTCCATTCATATTCTCCTCCCTGAAAGAAATGTAGTGAGATGCCTTTGCTGGAGAGCTAAGCTGGAAATTCTTGGGCATCATTCCATGTAGTTGACCATAAAATGTCTTGGCATCAGCAGTGTGCAGTCATGATGATACTTCTCTGGTGGGATACACAAATGCAGCTTTCAAAGGATCTGTTGCTGGCTAGTAATATAGTTGGTTGATGTAACTCCTGACACCAAGAGCCTTATAACAGAGGAAAAAGCATGCCTTAGAAACACAGTGAGCTATTGACTTAATAAAATAATGCTGTCAATTGGCATAAATTACGTGTTTGTAGCTTAACAAATATTGTGGTTTTGAGTGAGGAGTAGTGGTAGCTGAGATGGTGAGAGAAGAGCTGGTGTTGATCAGTTCCTTCCTCAGCTTTCAACAATACTGTAAAGGTATGTTATATCCTAATAACATATCTTTATGCATGCAGCAGTGCTCTAAGCACATTTCTGCTAAAAAGGAATAGGAAATTTCCTAACTTCAGTGGAAGTGTGCTGTGAAACACTTCTTAAGAATTGAGTAGACAAATCAAAACTGCAGCGATATACATTCTCTACTTATCTCTTGATAGGATTTATTATGTCTTCCAAAGTGATAATGGAGAAATTGTATCACACAATTGTCTTTGAAAACAATTGTACTGTGTTGCTAAATTTTATAGTTTTGTGCCTAGAAACATGAAGACTGGTACATTGTGCTTTACCATATCACTATTTATTGAAATGGCAAGGACAAGTTGTGTGACATGCACACTGTAGAAATACAGCATTGTAAATATGACTGTGAATTTAAGTTGGGGTTGTTCCATTTTTTTTGCAGTCACTCAGGATACTAAATGTTCAAGACTCTTATTTCTGAGACCTCAAGAAAATCCATCTTCATATACTGGGCTCTTTCTAGTACCCTACACAAAATAGAATGCAATTGTTTGGATGTATTTAGGACTGTTTAATGTGTATTAAAAGAAGGTGATACACAGGATAGAAGAGAGAACCAGATATAGATGCTATTTGAGAGACACATGTCTTTCTTGTGCTTCTTGGATATTTGAGTATATACAGTCTTATCTTTGGGTTGAGGTGTATGGACTTTGGATAGTCCTTGGAGGGCTTGTGTGATGGTCATAGCCAGCTGGTTGCCTGTAACTGCACAGAGCGTCCTCCAACTTGACTCAACCTTCAAGCTAATGTTCTTCCTCATCCTCATGGATTCAAAGCAAATGTTTTCTGCCAAAGGAAAAAACTTCTTTGGAGTTTAGAGGAGAATGAATGTGAAAAGAGGGAACTACAAATCAGATGGAATTGTCCTGTGAGATCTTGTCCTCCCTGAATGCATTCCCTATTCCTAGATGGGACTACCCACAAAAATTAGTAAAAAGATGTTTTTGTCCTCAAAGTTTTTAAAATTTCATGGGTTTGTGCATTCAAGAAATGTACCCCCAAAAATACATTATTCTGTTTTTGCTCTTTTAATGCTTCATGAGTGCATCCAAACATTCTAAATCTGACTGCTGCTGAGGTAAGATACTATTTTATTGGGAGCCAGAGACAGAGATCAGGCTAGTGACTTGGTAGCCTTGCATTGTATTTGTTTTAAGTATATTATAAGTATTTAAGTAAAATCCTTTCTCTTTGTTGGATCGCTGAACCTGAGCTTAGTGTATGGAAGTTAAGATACTGCTTTGAGCTATTAGGTATAATTTAACTTCTGGCTTTGCATATATAAGGGAATTGGTTATATTTGACCAATGCTGTAAAAGCTAGGGAGGAAAAAATTACTTGTAATTAGTTGTAAAGGAAGTGTAACAATGGAATTTTAATAATTGCTCTGGATATGTGCCTGAGTCATGTGAATTGAAACCAGGTACTTGTGTTCACTTTATTCTGTAGCCATCTATCCCCAAGGTCTGACTGCATTCATTCACAGCTTCATTCCTCCTCAGGTTCCTTCTTTTCTTTTTTTTTGCGTTCTCAGGTTGAGTGTGTTGTCCCCCTCCACTCTGCTTTGCCGTTTCATCCTCCATTAAGCCTTTTCCTGCGTGTGCTAAGAGCATGTACAGCCCAGAGTACCCATGGAGCATTGCTTAATGGCTCCTGACACCCTGTGTGCAGTTTTGTTGTGTTACATTTCAGAGCATATCCTGGGTTCAGGGGTGCAAATGGCACAGGGAGGTTAGGAGGTCAGCAGGGGGTCTATAGTAATTGCAAGGACAGAGTGTATAATTAGGGAACTTTGGGATCCATCAAAGGCAGAAGGTCATTTGGAGTGATGGCCTGGGTGCCTAGCTGAACATCTGATCACATACAGGCATATTTCTTGCAACTTTAGAGTATTTTTTGAGATTTCAAGCTTTATTTCACTTTATTTTCTTGAGTCCCATCTTTTTTACTTTACTGCATTAGTCAGTTACAGCTTCCGACAAACATAGGGAACAGGATCTGCTGAGGATGTCCCTGGATGCATGTCAACTTAAGAGACCTTTGAAATGTTGTGCAGACAGCGAAATCAAAGAGGTAAAACCCCAAATAGTTAAAAATAATTTAACTTTTGAGAACATGTGACTTATGAGTTTCATGACATATACAAGCTAATACCAGTGAATGAAGTGTCTTATAAATGATGATGGCTTCCTTATATTAACTAGAATGCATCTTCAGTGCCTAGCAGGACCCATCTAAAGAAAGGAGCTTTTTTCGGCTAGGTTTTTTTTTTTATCATATTGAATGAATGCTATAGAAACAGTTTGTTTAGTCTTTTGAGAAACCTAGTATTTTTTTCTCAGAGATTAGGAGAGTGTTGGCTGATGCTGAGGATAGCTAAAATTAGTTTTTGTGAGCTAGAAAAATTAAGTGCTCAAGTGCCAAAGGTGTTTTATGTGACTACTGTGAGAGAGGAAGAGGTAAGAAAGAAGGAATAAATGCATGCTTTTGGGTTCTGGTCTCTTGTGTGTAGAGCAATTTCACATGCTCACTGACTGGCAGAAGTTAGGAGTAGGAAAGTATGCATGATTCTTTTTTTGCACGGATTTTCCAGCTGTCGGCTTCCTGCGGTCCAGGAAGGAAGGACTACTTTGTTCTAATGCAGCTTTGGAGTGTGACAAATTCCTTCTTCAGCAGCTCAAGGAAGCCCTTTGGTAATGCTCCCTTGCTGCACATCAGACTTACTTTTGTCTGATGAATGGCAGGAGTATGAACCTAAGCATGGATCTTCTCAATCCTCAGTACAGGAGGTGGTGTTTATTTTTTATTAATACAGGTCAGGTGATGTCAGAAAGATTACCTTTCTGAGAGGTTTTGAAAACAGTTCTGTCTGCTGCTATGAATGGGTAAAGTGGCTCCTTTTAAGCAGTCCTGGAATTTGTCTTAAAAAAATGTGATTTTTAATTCGTTAAAAAACCCAACAATCCAAACCCCAAAAGCTACTGCTAGCATAGCCAGCATCTAGTTTCTTGTGGAGATCTAGTGCAGGTAACAAACTCCAGATATTTGCTCCGTGGTTTTGTGCTCCTTAGTGCTAACAACCTCAATGAGTGAAACTGCATTTTTTCCCAAGAAGCTTTAACACTTGTAACTGGAAAATATGCTTAACTGGATGTAACTTAATGCTTTAACTTCTAAGCTGTCACTTCAAAAGAGTTACTTTCTAAATCTGGAAGGCAGGATCGTTTCAGCATTTGGGTTACATTTATAATGCTATGAGCATCCATCAGGCACATACTGCATTTCATAGTTATCTTAATGTACCAATTCCATCATAAGCCAGGAAAACAATCCTATTGAAGTGTCAATTCAGGGCAGTTGATTCTTGCTTGAGCAAACAAAGTCTTACTGCTAACTGGCTGGATGATGTGAGGACTTTCACTTAGTAGTTCTGTTTTCTCGTGTCATACACATATATAAGGTGAGACTTTGGCTCTGGGTCTGCAAAACAGGAAGCATTTCAGTGTTTCCATTATAACCCTGAGCATTTGCTCTGTCTCTGGTCAGCACAAAGTGGTTTTAAGTAAAATGTTTTACTTTGCAAGTTTCAGATAAAATGTTCTTTCCTTTTGGCTTGTTACAAAATAGGCTGACAATTTAGGTCCCCCTTATGGCTGTTTTAAAAACTTCTCCAGTGTGTTTTCCTCAGGCTCTTTGCATATAAATTTTTCCTGGAAATGTTTCCACCAATGCTATACCTTCACACGTGGATCAGCAAATACAGGTGATAATTGCAGTCGTAAACTGAGAAGATTTATGGAGTTTCAGATTGTACAACTGAAGGTCTGTCACAGAAGCTTGTTTTATCAAAAGCAGTAGGACCTGAGTATGTGTCTAACTGTGCACCAGTAAAATTCCGCAGAAATTGTCCTTTCAACTGACTGGATGTGCCTATGAAGCATTTTATGTCAAGGGTGCTCACCCATCGCTGGCCTGCTTTCTGCCCACATCCTATGTCTAGTGGCCTTCCCCTGGTGGCTACTTGGGCACATTCTTTGCCCATATGTTTGCCTAATAAATTGTTTTGATGGCTGCAGCTTGTTCTCAACTGCTCCTTTTATTGTTTAGATCTGTGTGACACAGGTGAATTTGCTGGTATGCTCTGGGCAGCCAAAGGAACTTTAATTTACTTTTATCTGTGTATATATACACACACAAAAACATACATGGAAGTTTCTGTGTCAGGGGAGGGCAGAGTACACAACATGTGGCCCTTTCCTGTTACTATGCCAAATTACTGGTGTGCAAATAGATGTGTTTGGGGGTTTTCTTTTTCTGTCTGAACATAATCCTCCCAGTCTCAGGTGGCAGTCAACAGTCAGCTGTCATGGATCTCAGGAAACTTTGTACTCTTGGGGAATAGATAGGCTTCCCATATGAGATGGTGTATCGGCAATAGTCTCAATTTTTGTTCTGTTTCAGACATGTAGAAAATGGCAAGATTAAGGTAGCAAAGCCAGACACTGAGAACAGTTAATACGTTATTGGAATGCACATATTGACAGAAGTACTCAAGGTAGCTAACTGTGTGGCTAAGGTGAAAATCTAACCATAGCTTGTGTGCTCTTGAGTGATAACTGCCTGTGATGGTGCTTATGAGGTCAAAAGGACTGTATGCAGCTATTCATCTCCCAGTGAGACAAGAAGGTGGTTCTGTATCTACTTGAAAACATCAGAACTAAGAAGTTCTTTTTAAACAGGGATAAGTTGATTTTTTGCTTGACATTTTCTGAGCCAGGCAACATAATATGATGGAGTTTCCTCCAAGATAAAGTGTACGGATCCCCTAGGTCTGTGTTCTGTCAGAATACTTAGCTTAATGACAGTTTAGGTGTTAAAACTAGATCCCCTAAAACTCAAAAGTCAACAACCCATTCCCTCCCCAAACAAACAAGAAAATCCCTTTATGTATATATACATTCTGTTTTGCCAATTTCAGCAAGTACTGCAAAATAACTGCTTTTCTGTAGTGGAATCTCCATGTGTATATCTATTAAAAAAAAGTTATGTGTTGCAGCAGACCTTGTTAGAGGTAGAAATGAGCCAAGACAACAAAAACATGAAAGGGTCCTGGTTTCTTCTTCTTTACAGTTCTGCCATCCTGACTCTGACTACAGCAAGCTCCTACTGCAGGGTTCAGCTGCAGACTCTGACTGCTGGCTATTTCCTGCTGTACTATGACTGCAAGTATTGGTTTGCAGACTCTGAACACAGCTTTCACCCAGCTCAGCTGTGACTGCAAGCTCCAACAGCAGGCTCTGACTCCATCAGACCCAGGCTGACCTCACAGAACATCTTTTACTGCAGCAACTCTCTCCCTGTTTCATTCTTCTTTGTGTCTCTCTGGATTGTTCCTTCTTCCTCAGGACTCCTCTTCCTCCAAGATCCCCCTGACCAGCCAACCCACCCCTTTTATCACACTTACCTTTATATATAGCTGCAACCTATTAAGGGTAAGGCTGTTCTTCTTCTTTGGTGATTAGTACAACTATAACTTACCAGGGATGAGGTTGCCTGTAATCTCTTCTACACCTACAGTTATGCATATTCTTAGTTGACTTGTCTAGCTTGTTCACTGTGAATTGTATATAACATATATATAAATGACCCCTCTCTCTTCCTTCCACTCCAATGAATTTTGTTAATTTCCATGATACAATGCTCTTTCCAGGTGGCTTTGAGATTGGTTTTTTAATATTCTCACAAGGTGTCTGCTATTGAGCCCCTCTGTTTTTGCTGCAGATTTTATTTAGAAACTCCTGGTTATCCTATGGTTATTGTTAAGGTGTCATTTAAACATACAAGTAAGTAAAATCCCTTTAAGCATTTACATGGAACTTAAATTTCAATCTGGAATGAAGAAATTTTATCTAGCTAATGCTTAAGTGTCTTTGCAGACAAGGACACTTCTGACCATAGGTGAATGCTCCATCAATTATTTTAATGGTGTGATTATAGTCAGCTCATGCAATCTTAACATCACAGAATTTGTAAGGTGTAGTTAGATGCCTATAACAAACTTTTAGCATTTCATTCTCTAAGAACTTCAAAAGTAATGTTGCTTTCAATCACTTCTATAAACATACTCTACCAAAAAAAAATTGTTGCTAGATATTTCTTCCCTGCTGCTTAACTTGTGTTATTATTTATGATTTTAATACTATTTTATTATTTCTATTATATTAGCTCTGATCTTAATACATTAGCTTGAACTGCTATCTCTTACTGTGTTTCTAGCCAAATTATCTTCTAGCAGAAATACTTTTTTCCAGATGTTGGCAGTGTAATACTTTTTTCTTTAATTAAGCAATGCTTCTTACGTCTTTCATCATAAAATACTGTAACAGTGAAGCAGGAAGAAAAAGGGGGAGGGATTCTTACATGAATCAAGAGATTTGAATAGAGAAGAAAATAATAAAAAAGGAAGAGATTTTGTAATTTACTTTGAATGTTAAAGTGCTTTTGCTGTAAACTACTTGCAGGTTTTTAAGTGAGTTAAGAAGCCATACTTTAAGGGCATGAGAAGTACTTGAGCACAGGAGTGGAGCTTACCTGGGAGGCAGTCTGCCAGTTTAGAGTCAAGTTTTCCAGAGCTTGAGTTGTTCTTTTAGTTTTTATGAAACCGTTCCAATTGCGCTGTTGGACATATTAATTCCTCATTTATGAAATCTGCTATATATCCCTTATGTTTTCCATGTGTTCTGCAAACTTTATAGACAAAAATGTAATTTGTATACAGGCATGGTACATTCTTTAACCATAATTTTGCAATATTTACTTCTATAACTCTTGCAATGGAGTTAATATTGGTTAAGACTATATTATTTTAAGCCACTTTAAACCACTAAGTCATACCATATACGGAGTAGCTGTGTGGATCCCCTAAACTTTGCTTTAATCTAAAGTGTCTAGATCATCCATAATATTTTTAATCCAACAGATAAATTATCATTCTCATGTGAGCTTTCTCATAAATTTTCTCAAATCTATGCATATGCATATGCTCCTTCTTTGGACCACTTATTTATGATGTGCAAGAGACTGTTTTCAATTTTGTACTCTACTTCTACTGAAGAGATTTTTTAAAATGTATTTTTATCTCTTTATCTGAAGAACAGAATAGAATGTTTCGGGTAGCTTTCTTGTTAGATGATTTGAGAGGCATCTGTGGATGATAAATAAATCCAGTTAATTTCTGATTTAATTTCCCACAAATGCTTGGGCTCCTGTTTTAGCAACTTGCCCATGTACATCTAAGTGACTTTTCTTTATTTCATTTTACCAAAAATATTCTTCATTTGGATCTAAGATGCATCATTAGCTCCTTTTGTATCAGCAGAATCTGACACCACGTGAAGTATCACTTTCCTGACGGCAGGACTGTAAACAGACAGTGTAACTGGTGGCTGAAGCCCTTTCCAGGCTGTTCTTGGTACGCTCGATCTGCTGTCCTCTACAAATTACATGCCCTGGAAACACTGGATGTGAGAAGGCTAAACTGAATGTATAAAGGATCCAGAATGAAGACTACTTTTAAATAATTTAAATTAAACTGAGGGGAACAGTGCTTCTGTGAGTTAGATTTAAACAGTCTTGAAATGAAAATACTATTTAGCAGGGTCTTTTTTCATTCTGTGACAAAATTGGTTCAGAGGATTCATCCACAATGTGTTGACAATAGCTCTAATAATGTTATGTATCAGGGAAGATTGCAGATGGGCTTCCTGCATGTGATAGACTAACAGACTCTTACAGTTCGACAACTGATAACTGCTTAGAAGGATCCCAAATTCGAGGGGATATTATAATTCCAGTACAATACCCTGGATAATAAAGTAGTTCTTCAGCACTTTTTATAAGACTTAATAGGTTGTTTGAAAAAGCCCTATTGCTTCTGTTCTCATTTATCCTGCTCTGCCACTCTCTCTATAACTCTGAGTTTCAAGGCTGACATGAACATTTAATCTCTTAAACCATATTATGTAGATTATTGCTATTGTCTTATTGGTCAATCTTATGCCTTACTGGCAAAACTTCTATCAGGATGCAGTGTACCTACTCACTTGCTGTGTTTAATTGGCTGAAGCAAGGAAGTTGCTAAAAATTTTGAAAAGATCTTGATAAAACTCTTGCATGTTTTTTCCTCCTGAGGTGGAGTACTTAAGTCGTAGGAAATTATGAATTCGGTTAGAAGTGCAGTGAGAAATAAGAGAGTCTGCTTTAGGATTTCATAATTGAAAGGATTATGGGGCAGGGGGCTGGGGGAAAGGAGCTTAATTTTTGTTCTTTGTGTATGTGCCAGTGCTTTTGTTAGTAATCAAGTTACTGTGGTTCCCATTACATAGTTACCCATGTGTGTCTGTGGTGGCCGGGGACAGGGAATGTTTTGGAGGAATCAAGAAGAAAAACACTTTAAAGGTGTCAACTTTGAATTTCTGGTGCTGCAGTCAAAAATCTTCAAAAATAATGTAATTTTAACACTTTCTAATCTATGGGGAAAATGCAATTTTAGAAGAAGGATGTTATATAAGTTATGTTAAGGACAGAAGGCAAAAAATCTGTCCAGAATTTGGACAGCAGTCAAATTCTGAAATTCTTGATGGCCTCTACTCTCCTTTGCACAGTTCCCAACTGGTCCTGCTTGGTTATACCTAGTTTCTCTTTATTTTTGTGATCTCCTTTGTTTCATAACTCTTATAGTAATTACCTTTGATATATTAGTAATATGCAAGGTAATCGAAGTTATTCTGGTGGGACAAGAAAGTAAACTTCTCTAGCCTTACCTTCCAGGTTTCACTGGAGTTTCCCCCGTCTCATGTGCATGTGTGTATGATCATTAACTTCAAAATATTATCATAAATAGCTTTTATTTCAATCAGAATTATTTTTATATCAGTTTTTCCAGTGGAAAATAATTAAATTACTTCTCTTACTTCCAGGTGGGCACCTTCAAGGCACATGATGGTGAATACATTTTAGAACCTCTGATGAAAGCAGATGGAGGTGAATATGAAGACGAACATAACAAACCACATCTTATATACAGGCATGGTGAATTTAAAAGAGAGTATGAGAAATCCCATAAACCTTGTGAAGTTTCAGGTATAGTTATGCTTTAAATTTCATTGTGCCTATTTCAAATGTCAGATGTTCTAAAGAAAAACAATAAGCAAGATTTTATTCCGCAAATATTTTTAGTCCACAGTGTGCCATTAGAACCTACACATTTCTTTCACTTACACTTGTCAGCTGTTTATTTTGTTTAGTGAAAGTGGCAAATTCAAAAGTAGGACAGAATGTGCATATAAAAAGAATCCATGATATTGCAAGAACTTTGGTGTGGATTTGCTTTTAGACTTACATTGTCCCATATGTAAACACTGAAAAAGTAGATCCAGGAGTTGTTGCTTATATTCACAAAAGATAATGAACTTACTGCAAGTCTAGCAGATAATACATGACATCTGTCACCCTTAATAATGAAAGTATCCAATATTACCCATAATTTATTATAATCTAATTTTACCCATTATTGTAAATATTTGTCCTTATGAGTATTTTAATAATTTATTCACACTACATATTAATAATATTTCATTTTATTTAAGGTAAAAGGAAGACGGTCAACAGAACCTCTGCCTTGGTCTTTGGCCTGTTCAAGGAAACAGTCCTTAATAACAAAAGGGTCCAGGAAGTAAATTTGTAATTTAAGAAAGAAATTTTACAGGTTCATGGGAAGGCTATCCCTGTGTGCTGAAAGATGAGCCAGCAGAGAAGACCAGCTCCCTGATTAGTTCCTAGACTGAGCAGGGAACTTTCTCTGGAACTTTTCTTGAGGAATATCTATGTAGATGGTTAAAAATATAAAGATTTTAAAAAAAGCTTGGATGACTAATGTTATTAATTTTGGAAAATTCTTATCATATATTTTATACTTGGAAACATTATTTTGAGAATTCTGCTTTTCCACAGATACTAGGGCCAGAAAATAATTATTATGTCAAGCAATTCCTATGCCATTTTTAAAATGATAAATAATATGTACTGAACCAAATTAGCGGTCTTTAAGTTTGTTTTGTGTCTTTTTTTCTTTAATCTAAAGTTAGTGTGACAAGAGGCTTCAAGCATTAAGAACAGTAATTTTCTTCATTTTAATTTTTTGGAGCAATTACAAAAGGCTTACTGACATTTTGGGGAGAGTGAAGTTGTAGAAATGTTTATGAAGAAAAGCTTTGTTTTTTTATGTTTCTGTCCTTCTAAAGAAGAGATGTGTCTCCTTTAACGCTACTCTTGCTTGGTTATTCATATCCTTTCTTCACAGAGGAACAACTTACATCACTACTTGGAATCATGAGAGTTTCTCTAGTAAGGGAGCCTTGACACAGGATATAGAGGAGCATAGCATTCAATACTTTTAGTATTGAATGAACTCAGTATTTTTAGTTTGCAATTGGGCCGTGATAAATCTGAAATTGTCTACCAAGTCTTTTCTCCACTTTGTACTGTTTTCTTCTAAAACTAATTTGCCAGTGAAAAGAATTTGTGCAACTCTGATATATGCCTTACTCAGGTCAAGATAGAATATTTATTGCTTTTCCTCAGTCCATAAGTTCTGTTTCCTTAATACTGGAAGCTCATCAGAGTTTGCCAGAATATGTTTTGGATAAATCTGATAGCTGTTATTTATCCACTTGTTGATTTCTGGTGTTTGTAAACAGAATTAATTTGATTTGTTCTTGATCTGTTTGGTCCATAAATTTACATAATCTTTAAACTCTCCCTTTAAATATAAGTGTTATTTCCCATTTTGCCAGTACTCTGGAATCTCAGACACCTTCTGTGACCTAGTAAAGATTATGTATATGAAATTGCTTCAGCCTATTCCCTTCAGTTCATCCAACTCAGTCAGTCTGAACACATAGAGTGTATGTGGATACTCTTGAACTAGTTCCATTTCAGAGCCGGTCCTTGCTTTCTCCCCCTGTTATTGTTAGTGCTAATGATTTCACAATTAGTATATCTTTATTTTGTGATTGAATTTTAAACAATTACTCAGTATAGTGCTTGCTATTGTCTCTACTGTTTTTCTTTCTGACCATGTTTTACCGTAGCTTTAAGGAAGATAGACTATGGATCTCTCAAAAGTAGCTTAAAGTTTACACATGATGGCTCTTCCCTTGAATAGTAGAATGTGTGGATTTAAATCCTCTCAAGCTGAGAGTGACAGAAGTGTGATCTCTGAATTCTTGGGTCAGTGCTGTAGTCACTAAGTTATTAGAATAAAATGATTAGGAGACATATCCTTTGGCTGCTACTTTTTAAGAGGGAAATCTAGTTTCCAGAAAGACAGTGGAGGTTTCTTCTGAAGGAACTGGAGTGTCCAGTTAGCTGCTTAAGTTCTAGAGAGTAGTGAGAATTCAGATATGCTTCTGCATTGAGTATTTTTTATGTGAGCTAAGATGACTCTGGTAAAGGCACTGGTTTTTCTGTATCAGGCATCAGAAGCCTCTGGTGGCTGGACTATACACTGAAATTAGAAGAACAGTTTGGAGATATCTGAGTAGACTGTGTATTTCCTTTAGAGCCTGATTCTACATAAAGAATGTTTACAAAACTCAGGTCACCTGAGGTTTTTGATGTGTACTTGCTTATGAAGTTAAACTCCATATTTATTTAAATATAATGTTATGTAAATCTGAAAGTCAGTAGGGACTTGAATTTAGAAGTTGGACATATCTTGTTTTTATTTGTTCTTCTGGTGCAAAAAAGTTTCCGTATAAAAATCTGTTTTGTTTAACTGACTTGTGTCATTTGTTGTACTGATTCAGCTGTAGTGCTTATCTCCTTCCTGTTTGGATTATACTGCATTCTAGGAACTGTGTAATATTGCTGTCTCTTAATTAATTTCAAACAAATAATCCATTTGTTATAGAACTGTATAAAAATATACAAGACATCTCATTTGATGTTCCTATTATAGTCTTCTGTGGTTTTGTTGGGTTTTTTTTGTTTGTTTTGGTTTTTTTCTTAATTTTTGCAGTTTCACTTGGAAATAAGATCATAAGGTTTTCTATTTTGGGCTGCCTTTTTACTATTTAAGCAACTGCATTCAAAAATAAATATGTTTTTTTACTTTACAGAGATAGAGTTGAAGAAGAGCACTTTATTACATCCAACCTTCGGTAGTTTAAATGAAGAGAGCAGCATTTTACAGAAGTCTCTCAGTTTAGAATATGCTTTAAATAACCTCTCCAAAGAGGATGGTGGCAATCCACGTTCCAGGAAAAAACGTTTTCTTTCCTATCCAAGATACGTAGAAGTGATGGTCACAGCTGACACCAAAATGGTTCGTCACCATGGGCAGAATTTACAGCACTATGTACTAACATTGATGTCAATAGTAAGTAAGTTCTTAAGTGTTAGAAATTTTAATTATTTCTGTTCTGTTGTTTTCTTTTCTGCAACTTTCCTGTCTTCTGGTTTGATCAAATTCTGTATAATAAAAAGAGATTACATAAACATAAATTAAAGTTGGGTCAAAATTTAAGATTATGGATATTTTCAGTTTAATGCAGAGTAGTATGTGTAGGTGAAATCATGGGACCCATTTCCTGACTTTTTTGTTGCTTTAGAAGAGTTCTTAAGCTTCAGAGAGTGAAAAATATGGATTAATTATAGCAGACAGATGTTAAATGGTATTGTGGAAAAAAAAGCTTGGTTATTATAGTAAATCTTTTTTTCAATTTTTAAAGAAACTTCAGATTAATATGGGTCAGACTTTGAGTTGGTATCATTTATTTGTGATCTTTATGTGGTAAATTCTTTCTTGAACCAAAAGTCACTACTTGTATTAATTCAGAATACAGTACAGTAAGCTCTAAAATGAAAAGTTTTACTGTGACATCAGTTGAACCATCTGTTAGGAAAAGGCATGCTAACATACTCTGCATTGTAATTATTTCTAGATTTCTGTCCTTATATCTACAGTTTTTTGAATTTTTCTACTTCTTAGTGCTGTGAATGTATGAAAGTTCATGTATTGCCAAAAAAAATCCATACAGGAAGTTGTTTTTTCTCTTGTAGTACAGACTCAGTTTGGAATTCCTTTCAAAACGATCCCTAAGATGCCATTTTATTATAGTTACTTCCTTTATTAAAGAGGTGTACTAAGAAACAAAGTGAAGTGGTAAAGACATTACTTTAAAATAGAAGCTGTTTTTTACAGAACTTTACAATAAGATGAAATTGAACATTTATTATATCTTTTTCATGAGGTCTTGATGAGATTACAGGCAATGTAATTCCTGATGGTTTTTTTAAGAAGAAAACATGATTCCTGCATCTGTAGATGTTGTACATTCAAATACTATTCCTTACAGTGCAATATTTGTTTTTTTACTTACACAAGTGGACTTCTAGGTAAATAAGATAAGCATTGTGTAATTGCTGTTGTACAGAACCTATATATGAACTGTTTTTAAGATCTAGTATTTAACCTATACTGTATGAGTGAAAGAATATAATTTCTTTTCTAAGAAACTTGTCATTTCTTTCTTATGCTTTCCTATCTATATTGTAAAAGTAGGGTTTTACACTTATTGCTGGCTTTGGGGGTAATAGCATTCAATAAGCCACTAACATCTTTAACATGAGTTTAATATCTCTGAATGTATCTATTCCATGTATATATATGCAGAAGGTAATCTTGAAACAAAAATGTCTTAAGATGTTTTTTTCTAGTAAGTTGAGCTTTTATAAATGCAGATGTAAAAATAAATTCAGATCTTAATTTTAAATTATTTTCTTTACACTTCAGTTAATTTCTATGCACTTTCCCTTCCCTGCCTCCATTTCCCCCAAGGAATACATATCCCAGCTCGTATCCCTTCTCCTTGAAGCATTTCAGCAATGGCTTGGAATCACAGTACAGTTGAAAGTCATCTGATCCAACTCTCTCCTGACCTATATATGATTTCTCAAACAAATAATGTATATGAATATACAGCCTTCAGTCACTTCTTCTCCATAACTGTTATTTTTTAGTAAACTAGTAAAAAAAATGTGAAGAATAGGAAAACAAATGACTACCATTCTTTGTTATGTAATCTGCATTAGAATTTATCAGTATGCTGGTGGGTCATTTCTTGACCCACAGCCTCTTAGTGTTTGAAATACAACCATTTTAGCCTTATTTGATTGCCTATAAAGGAAAGAAATGAAGCTTCTAAATTTTATCCTTACTGCCATTATACAGATACCTTTGAATCTGTATTTTTGAATAAATTTTACTGGTAGTTGTGTCTGGTAAAGCAACTTCTCTTATGGGAAATTGTCAGGCTGCTGGCATTTTAAATGAACTTTACTCTTGTAATAACTCTTAAACTTTTAAGGTTACTTAGTTCTGGCTTGGATTTTAAAGAAACCTAAAAACTTTAAGCGTATAAATTGCATTCAGTTTTAATGAAACTTAGACATCTAGCTCCCAGAAGAACCTTTGTAATCCTGGGCCTGTTTTTCTTTTATTTTCTTTGAGGCTTTTTTTTAGCATCAACAAAACCACCAAAGTAAACTTACTGCTGTTTTATGAGTGGAAAATAAGAACTGAAATATACTGCTAAATATTTTTAGGGTTTTAAGTGTCTTGTCACTCATCCAATTCAACCTGAAAAGGCTTAGCTCTCAGCATGCAAGTAATCCCATTGAACTGGAACTGGAATGCATTTTCTCATTTCTTTAAAACTGCATAAATGTTGGCAATATGAGTATTCACATGACTTACATTGTATCTTGGAAATGCTTTCTCATTCTTAATGAAATATGTACTTCAAAATAGAAGGAGTACCTTTGCCTTAGGATTCAATGAAAAACTATTGTATTTCAGCACAAAGAGTGGCATTTAATGTAAAACAATAAATAAAACAATAGGAATACTGTAATTGCTTAACTCGCACTGTTTCCTCTTGTTCCTCCAAGAATTTTATCAGCTGAGCAGGCAGTAGGCACTGCCTTAATAGATTTAGTAACTGGAGGATTTCATCTTAGACTACGTTCTGAAAGTTCAAAGGCCTGAACATGAAGGCTTGATCTTAGCAACTGAAACAATTCATTAAGACACTGGAGTTTACTATAAAATTCAAAACCACCTGCAATTTGATTCCATGAAACATTTTGAGGTACTGTCCTCATTTTCTGAATCAAGAACCTGATTATTGACATACTTTTAAGTACTGCTTATATAGTTTGTTTGGTAATAAAAGGACCACTAGGTCTGTTCTTAGTCTACTTGCAGCAAAAACTTGATAATCTTGCCTTTCTGAAAAGAAATCATGACATGTAAAACCACCTGTGATAGGGCTATGATGGCCAGCTCAGATTGTGAACTTGGCTGACTGCCTAGTCATGTGAGTGCTAAAGTAGAGCATGGGAGGGGGGCTGCCATGCATTCAAGGAGAAGATTGAGACAATATCAATTTAGATCAATTTAACTTGCAGTGAGACTGTGAAACCATAAGGTAGTGCTGTATCATGGTAAAACAGTACTATTGTAATACGGTGTTAAATGCTGGTGCTTTTGATTTTCATTAAGACAGAAACTTTATTAAAGTGTTATGGCTATCATCTTTTACTGGCAATTGAAATAGAAGGTAGTGAGTAGTAGGTCTTAACAGCAAAAGATTTTTCTAGTTAAGATCTTGTTTATCCTTTATTTTTTCCATTGTCATTATCAACATTGATCATGAAATATTTTCTATATGGAAAGACTGCATCAATGTACCCTGTCATTAAAACCAGAAAAATTACTTTATCTTAATATATATGGAGTGAATTTAAAATTTATATTTTCTTTGCAGTTCTTACTTTACAATAGTTAACAGTTCATCTTTCCAGAACCCACTGGGAAAACAGATGCCTCCTGGCCTTTAAGAATATTTGGCATTACTGATTTTGCCTACAGCTATAATTTAAAAATAGGCAGTAGACCTAAATAGTTTGTAGGTTAATAATTTAATTTTTATACCTAGTATCTGAAAGGCAATGAATATAATTACATTCAAAATTTAAAGATGAATATATTGTTTCTTGTATCTGTTCCTTAGAACGTCACTAGTCTATTTTTCCCCTTTCTCATTCAGATCATTATATTAGTATTAAAGCTACAGGAATGTTCAGTGCTTTTTATCTCTCATTCAGTAAAATCTAGAAAGCCAGCACAAGGCATATTTTTCTTGGCACAAGCCAAGAATATGCCTTATTATGTTTCTTCTGTGTATATAAAACCCCATGATCTTGTGCATTTGGCATGGTTAAAATGAAAGTGGGTATTTGTTTATGCACCAATGAATATACATAGCTGGAAACAATTATTTTCAAATTATCATTCATATAAATTCTCTGAGCTGGCCGTCTTACTTATCTTGACATATGGGTATCTGTAGGGGTATAAAACCTACTATTTTAATTGTGACTGTCCTTGTATTGCAATTCCAGGACGTCTGTATATTAAATGTCATAAATGATACCTCACTACATCTTGAGGTCCACCAACTAATACCGAGGTATTAGTGTGCCCAGGTAGCCAAGAAGGCCAAGGGCATCCTGTCTTATATGAGAAATAATATGGCCAGCAGGACTAGGGCAGTGATTGTTCCCTTGTACTCAGCGCTGGTGAGACTGCACCTTGAATGCTGTATCCAGTTCTGGGCCCTTCACTCCAAGACATTGAGGTGCTGGAGCATGGCCAGAGAAAGGCAACAAGGCTGATGAAGGGGGAAGCACAAGTTATATGAGGAGTGGCTGAGGAAGCTGGGGGTGTTTACCTGGAAAAAAGGAGGCTCAGGGGAACCTTACCACTAAAGGTTCAGGAGATTTTAGTGAGCTGGGGAGTTTTGTCTCCCAAGTAACAAGTGAAGGACCAGAGAAAATGGTTTCAAGCTGTACCAAGAAGGTTTAGAAAAAATTATGTCATGGAGAGGGTTATGAAGCATTGTAACAGGCTGCCCTGGGAAACAGAGAAGTCACCATCTCTGGAGGTAAGTAAAAGATGTGCAGATGTGGTGCTTAGGGATAGGGTTTCATAGTGGATTTGGCAGTGTTTGATTGAACTTTGATTTTAAGGGTCTTTTCCTACCTAAATGGTTATATTCTGCAGTATGTAGGCAGGTACATACTTGCCTGTCTTTACATTTCACTGCTGTTAGTACTATTTACTACTATTTTTGTCTAGGTGGTGGTTGTTCTTGATTAAATATTCAGTGTTTAGACTCATCTTTATGACTTTTGAGTAGTAATCATTCAAGGGTGTTCCTAAGGTGAAGTCTTGGTACTGTTCATTTGTGACTAAGACCTTGCTTTAAACTGACTGGGACCCATCTCATATAATAAGAATAGGAACAAAGAATAAGGAGACATGTTGACAAGCAACATTTATGTGTTTCTCTGGGTAAATTCTAACAGCTGGAGAAGCCTGTCTACGACTGTGTCTTGTGAAATTATCTTTTAAGGTAGTTTCTTTTAGATTCTGAAAGAAAGGATGCATTGACATTGTGCTGTACATGATGGCATCTGATATGATCTAACTGTGGTACATATTTTCATGGAAAAGTTGTAGATGGTGATGATCATGACTGTTACCATCTTCTGAGTTATTGCAATGTTAAAGGGATATCTTTACACCCATCTCAGTTACAGCTTAGAGGTAAGACAGAACACAGGCATTCCTGAGGGGTGTCCCCAGCTAGCAACTAAGCCGCACGCAGCCACTTGCTCACTCCCCCACCAGCAAGGTCAGGGAGAGAATCAGAAGGGTAAAAGAAACTTATGGGTTGAGATAAAGATAGTTTAATAGGGAAAGCAAGGAATTAATTCAGTGCTTCCTATGGTCAGGAAGGTGTTCAGCCATCTCCAGGAGAGCAGTGCCCCATCACATGTAATGGTTACTGGGGAATACAAACGCCATCACTCCAAACATCTCCCTCTTCCTCCTTTTTCCCCCAGTGCAAATACTGAGCATGATGTCTCATGGTCTGGAATCTCCCTGTGGTCTGTTTGGTCACCTGTCCAGGTTTTGTCTCCCAACCCCCCAAGCACCCCCAGTCTCCTCCCCAGTCTGGCAGTATGAAATGCAGGAAAGGCCTTGGCTTTGTGTAAGCCCTGTTCAGCAATAACAAAACCATCTCTGTATTACCAACCCTGTGGTCAGCACAAATCCAAAGCATACCAAATCCAAAGCCCTATACCAGCTACTGTGGAGACAATTAGTTCTACTCTAGCCAAAGCTGACACAAAAGGCAACTCAGCCTTTAAAAGGGTTGTATACTTTTCCTTATGCCTCCACTAAAGCACTCCAGTAGGTGACATGTGGAACTTCTGCTTGGTTAACTCAGGGGATAGTAGATTGAACAGGACTTGGGTGAGGTGGCAGTAGATGACCTAAAACTTAGGGGAAAAAATGACAAGTGTGAGGCATAGGTATACTTGTGCAAATTTGCATGAGTAGTCTTTGCTGCCATTAGGATCCACTGGTTTTGTACAGAAATATGCATGCAGCAGAATAGGAGTAGCACCCACAGAAATAATATGGCTCTTTCACTGAAGCAGTAACTGCTCATATATCTTATGACTTCAGACAATTTTTGGGTCTTATGAAATATATGAAGGAATCGGTATGACACTGGAAAAGGTGAAGGAGAGATCTCCCAGATCCTGGGTATCTTACATACTTTCAGCACTACAATGATGCATAAGAGATTTTGGAGCCTGCAAAAGACATACAAGCTATGAAGTGATACCCTGAAAGTGTTTCTTTCAGGGGATGTGAATTTTCTTGGTACCATGGTTGTGTGTAACAGACGAGCAAAGAAAAAGAGGTCTTGTGATACAATGTTTGGGGNGCAAGATATATCTAATTAGATTTGGATTTATCATTTATTTGTCTTCCGGCCTCTAGGTGTACTTGCTTGTTTATGAGCATCTTTTCTAAATAGGGGATTTTGCCCCTTTTCACAGTCACACTTTCCTGGACAGTTGCAACAGAATTGTCTAGAGAAATGAAACTTTGTAATCAAGTTGCTGCCATTCAATTGTCAGCCATGGCTATCTGACTTAATATTTCAAAATTTCATTAAAATAAAAGCTGTGATCCTTCCACTAAAGTGTAACTAGTTTCATCTATATATATTTTCCCCCCATTCTTTGTTGCTGTACTTTGGTGCAGAGGCTGGTTTTAAGAGTTTGAAAAATCTCTTGAAACTAAATTCACTTTTTCTTGGCTATTACCTCCTACTTCTCTGAAGCCTATATTTAGATCACTGTAAAGCAAGTAGATCTGGAAATTGTAAAGAAATGGTGTATTCTATTGAATTCCTATCCCTTTTCATCATCCTTTTTCATGAATGTTTCCAGTAAGAGATGATTGAGAGAGTTATCCTTAGAATACAGGAGCAGGGAGTACCTACCTCTTATTTTTTTTCACTAAAAATAAGAATCTTATATTCCAGATCTCTGATAGTTCCCTGCATCATTATATAATTTCAAGTCTCAGTGGATTATTTTAGTTTGACTAGTTCCTTAAGTAAATCTTCAAGTTTGATTTGTGATTATCAGTTTTTAGGATTTTTCTCTTCACGTGTGTTCAACCATGCTGAGTATATATAGTGAACTTTGCTGGTAAGGGCATCTTGTTATCAGCATACAGTCTTGCTCCTTGATCTTCTGAAAGCTGTGGTAATAACTAAATGTTTAGAGGTCATGAAAGTGCTCATGAGGCAAAGGATCCATAGTTTGACTGAAACATAGGGTTAATGGGAGCATTTACTTTTAGCATGAACTTACTTTCTCTCATAATGGAAACATGTATGTTTAAGATTTTGGCAGGAGCTGCTAACCTCTGGCATCTACCTGACATTACTTCAGTCCTCAGCTATTCTCCAGAGAGATAACAAGTACATAATTCAGATGATGCATAGATACACTGTTGAAAGTCCTGCAACAGATTCTCTTCAGGCACGCAGGGAAATATTTTTTCTCGGATATACTTACTCAGTCTAATATATCTGCTCTAAGGTATGAGTAACTGGTTTTGTGTTTTGAAGGTACACTTTTGCTCAAATATTTTAAAGCTACATTGAGCCAACAGGCAGGAAGGAGGACTCTTCACTCTGTTTTGTGTTGGTTTCTTTGCCTCGTCTAGGTTTCCAGATTTTGTTAGCAGGATAACCTTGACAGAAAGCATTTGCACAGCAGTAAAATAATTTTTTCAAGGAGCTATTAATGTATATGTGTATTAATGTATATATCCATCAACTACAGTATAAGTGCTATTACAACCATGAACAAGAACTGCTAAGTTTTATTTACAAGAAGGCTCCAGCCTCAACTTCTTGCCTGGATCGTTCTAATCACCCAGGAGCAGAAATTATCTCTACTATAACAGAGGAGGCATTTGGGAAACTTAAGGCTGATTTTGCACTGAAGGTTGAAAGTCACTGTTTAGGCACTTGGGCATGATTTGATGATAGCTGAACCTAGTTAACTCTCCCATTCAGTTCTCAATTACTTTGCCTATTCTACCTGATATATATAGCCTTAGAGTACTGGGTAACTCATGTATTTGTTTTTGTTGATTGTGTCACTACCTGAGATAACCTGTGTGCTCATTACTTGACAGCCAGTGAAATGCATCTGGTTCCTGAGTTTCAGAGCTTTCTGTTCCAAAACCAGACATTAACAAGACTGATTTACAGGTTAATTAAGAGATGTTTCTGACTAATCTAGTGGCATTCTGTGGTGGAGTAACTGCATCAGGGAAAGAAAGGAACTCTACCTAGTCATCTGTAAAGCCTTTGATATAGTCCCCCACTACAGTCTGGCCAGTAGTTGGAAATATATGGATTTGATGCATGGACTGTTAGATGGATAAGGAATTGACTGGATGGCCATTCCAAAGAGTTATCATCAATGGCTCAACATCCAAACAGAAACCAGTAATGAGTGGTGTCCCTCAAGCGTCCATACTGGAACCAGCGCTTTTTAATATCTTCATCAATGACACTGGCAGTGTAATTGTGTGCACTCTCATCAAGTTTTCAGATGACACCAAGTTCAGTGATTCAGTTGAGTTGCTTGAGGGAAGGGATGCCATCCAGTGTGACTTGAGAGGTTTGAGGAGTGGGCCTAGGTGAATCTCATGGAGATCTACAAGGCCAAGTGCAACCATGTCCAGTGAAAGAAGTCTGTGTTAATGCTATGCATATGTAATCATCTCGTATAGGTTTATGCTGTAACAAATTCTCAGTTGTAAGTGCCTCTTAGATCAGCTTAAATGGTATTAGAATTAATCCTTGGAACAAGTGTCTTCCAATCCTTGGAAAAAACAAAGATCCTCACAGATCTCATTTCAGATTCTTCTCTGACATGACTTTGGAATGCCATATGAACCCATATTCTGTTTCTTCTTTGCTGAAGAGAAATATAACTTGAAAGAGATGGGCTGGAATTAATCTGCCTTAGCCTCATACATCTGAAAATTAGTCATCTTGTCTCCTTCCATAGTAAAGAGATGAATAAGTGAAATAGCTACTCTTCCTGTCTTCTATGAAAATATATGTTTAAATACATATCTCTAGATAGTCATATCTACAGAACAGTTCATCCCTTCTCCTCAATTGACCATTGATGGAATTTGCTCCCTATTAGTTCCATGAGTTGAGATGAATGTGATAACTGTTATTATGAGACAGAAGCTCCTACAGGAACATACTTTTACTGTGAGGAGGATAAATACCCAGCAATATCCTTTCTAAGTTTATTGAAGTGAGTCTCAAAGTATAAGAACAAATTATGAGCTTGATTGTGGTAATTTTGATATCGAAAAAATGGTAGTTTATTCCACTCAAGTTCTGCCTAAATTGTGCTTGAGCATTTTAGATAATTTTTGTAAAGGCTTCTGAGTTTGTCTGTGCCCAGTGGATTCAGCACTTCAGCAAGTGTTAGAGAGATTTTCCTCATTCTCACCTAAGAATAATTGCATACTTGCTGGTTAGTAACCAAGAAAGGAGTCCATATGGAAAGAAGCAAACAATAGCTGTACTGCTCTGAAATGAGTTCTCCACATGGGTTCTGAAGCTCTGGCTCCTCCCCTACTTTTATTGAATCCTCTACTTCCAGCTTGTTTGTCAATAAAGGACACTGGTGCATATTGTGTTCTCTCCAGTTTAGAGAAAGGTGGGGCATGAGATGGGAGCCAGTGCTCTGTCAGTTCTAAGTTTTAGCAATGTTACTTGACCTCAGGTAAATAGAATTTTTATACTGCAAGGCTGTGGTTTCACAAGCAATTGGAGCCAGTTCAAGTGGCTCAAAAGACTTCTGAAATAGGTCTGTTCTTCTTCTCCTTTCCCTGTCTCAGCACTTGTGTTGGAGACGGCACCAGAAATGAGAGCATATTGACCAGTATAATGTGATTTAAAAAAATAATTTTGCAGTTGGATCAGTTCCTTGATCACTTTTGCAGCCTTAGCACAAGCTTGATGGGAGGAAAGGCAGTGCTTCTGTGATGGCAACTCTTGTTTACATAAGGCTGTCATTTGACTACTGCTTTAAGCCAGAATTCACATGGATGAGATATCTGAAGCTGTTACTTGGAATGTATAAACTTTTTTACTACTTTTATGAAAAATAGCTTTCAAAGTAGTTCACTTTAGTGTATGGAATTGACTCATGATTTTTACTATCTGTCTGCAGGATCATGTATAAAAATGCCCATTGGGTATACAAATACAAATTTTATGAATGCAAAAAGATACCTTTGTATGTGTCATGTGTGTTTTCAATAAGTTTTACAATTTAGTCCAGCTTCCATTAAAAGCAAGGTAAAAAACTTATTTGTTCAAAGTTGCTTTTTAAAACTCTCTAATATTTCAGGTGCTGATTCTACAAATCATCCATGTAAAGCAACTTATGCTTCACAGTCACAATAACATTACTTTTTTCCTTTCTTTGATATTTTATAAATAAGCTGTTTAATAAGTGTACTTTTTACATTAGCATTTCAACATCATGTCTGTCTGTTTGGAAATGAATATAGAATTGAAGCTGTTTGGGTACTGAAAACTGAGAAAACCTTTTTTTTTGTCACTAAGTAGAAGGTACAGTTGGATGCATGAGATACCTGTTGTGTAGTAGCTTGGTTTTCATTGGTAATTTGTTTGTTTCATTAAAAGGTATAGTTTACCAAGTGAGTTTAATCTTTTTTTCTCTTTAGGTTGCAGCAATCTATAAAGATTCAACTATTGGAAATCTTATAAATATAGTTATTGTCAAATTAATTGTAATTCACAATGAACAGGTAAGAAAAATATTTAGAAGATATAATTCTTATATAAGAAACAAAATGCATGAATTTGCATTGTAATTACACAGTTTAAATTTTTTTAGTTTAAATATAAAATATTTTCTTAAACTATGTAATTTTGTTTTAAATTAGGAAACAATATGTCAAATGCAAGGTTAACTTCAGGGCCTGTATTTAATTCCTCTATTTTCCTGTGTCTCTATTAGCACGTCCAGTTGACCTATACTGACATAAATCAGATAGTATATGAAAGCTTATGGCAGAACTACCTGAAGTGTGCTTATGCTCATGGAAACATGGCAGGAAAATGGCAGTTTTTATAGAGGGTTTCAATGGAAGGCTTTCAGCCCTAACAGCTGTAATATTTTAAGATTGTAAGAAGTACTTTCTTTTTCAAATTAATGGATTTAATATTTATTTATCATAAATGTCACTATATTTTTCTAATATTTAATACATGGTAAATGTTCACATATATTGTTTAGAATAATGGGTTCTTATGACTGATGACTTGTAGCTAAATTCAGATCCAACCCTTCAAACAGAACTGCTGAGGGAATTCTTATGTGCAATCCTGCTTTCTTTCCATGCACAAGTCATTAATTTTCAGATTAGCAGCACAAATGACAATGCAGTAAGTGCAAGTGCATGAATATTAAAGCCCTTATTCAATGTTTTTGGCCATTTCTTGCTTAGGAAGGACCAGCTATCACTTTTAATGCAGCTACCACTCTTCGTAATTTTTGCTTATGGCAGCAAGCACAAAACACTTTGGATGATACTCACCCTTCTCATCATGATACTGCTGTTCTCATCACCAGGTACAGTATCTAAAATAGCCACAATTACTCAGATAGGCAAGACAAATGCTTCAGTTTTGTTTTTACAATATAATCTTTCAACTATTCCATTGTCGTTGTTCTTAGATAAGTGAATAACACTATCTTGCCCTTCCAAAACACTGATTATCAGTATGTGAGCAATTACTCTGACATTGCTATGTTGATAGATAAGCATCTAATGATCCTTCCATTAAAGATGATAAAAATTAATTAAACCTGAAAATGTAGCAAGGAAATTCAATGTTTAGCTATAGTATATACATGTGATAAGGGAGGAGTGTTGTACATATTAGAGTCAAGTGAAGGATGCAGTGACAGTTCCTGGCAGCCCTGATGTAATCAGAACTATCAAAAGCTTAAAATGGAAAGCATATAAATATTAGTATGTTTTCTTCCTGTACACCAATCACCGCAGTGAGAGTTCTGGTGTTCATTCTTTATAATAGTCTCTTTTTCACTCTTCTTTTTCACTAATTTTTCCCCCAGTGTTCCAAGTTTCAAGTATACTGCAATCTGCATGTTTGTCAGCATCATTTCATACTTGATCTACCTTCTGCATTGTAGAGAAAGAACGTAATAAATTTTTATTCTTTGCTTGCTAGATAGAAAGCAGTTCTGTGGGCTTAGTCTGGTGAATTTAAATTACTTCTTTCACTAGTATACAAATCGTTTGAATGGCCTGTAGCATTAAAAATTGAGAATCAGATTTGCAATTGCTGCAATTAGTATAGCAACTTTAAAATATTATTTTATATGCTGTAATGATTTGAAATAAATATTTTCTTTCAAGGGAAGATATCTGCAGAGCTAGAGAGAAGTGTGATACTCTTGGTGAGTTACTCTTTTCATCAGTATGATTTTATATATGAGAATATCAGTGTGAGGAGAAAAATCTGTTAGCAGTAAGTCTGAAAATAGAAAATACAAGGCACACAGACAAAATTAATGCTTATTAATTAATTGCTTATTAATCAATAAGCAATTCACATTGCTTATTGTTGTTCTTGGCATGTACTTTGGTGCCAGGTGGTTGTTCTTTCTGTGTAAATTTGCTGCATACTTAAGGCGTGACTTTCAACTTGAGTGCCATAGCATTCATTGTAATGCATGGCAATACATGAAAATTCATTCTCTTAAGCTTTTATATAAGGATTCGATTTTGCAGGTTTAGCAGAGCTAGGTACAATGTGTGACCCACTACGCAGTTGTTCTGTAAGTGAAGAAAATGGATTGAGTGCTGCTTTTACTATAGCACATGAGCTTGGACATGTGTAAGTACCTATTTCCTGGCAGGTAATGTTTTGGTTTTTTTTTTAATTTCCTTTTAAATATGACCAATTTTCAGCAATGGGCTTTGCATTTCTAAGAGGGTGCAGTCTGATATATCCTTTTAGAAGACTCATTATTTTTGCCCCTTGCAGTAAGCCAGGTAAAGAAATTGTGAATTTTATTACTTGGTTGGTATCCTGAATTTTAGAAAAAACTGTCCAAAGAGATGAATTCTGTCCTTTTGTCATATGAACTGATTGGGACACTTGGACATACCCTAGGTAGTACAACATAGTCCTATTAAGTCTAAGTGTATTCTCACTCTGTTAGGAATTTACCTTTAAGAAAAGACAATTGTTAATATAACACAGAAATATTCTTCCTTGTGTTTGATCCTTTCAGAATACTGTAGAGTAACACAGAGAAATACTTTACACTGAAAAATAAGAGGAGATGACAGCATTTTATTTTATGAAGCATACCTCATCAGTGATGGCAGAAAGGTGCTATACTCTAGCTCCATGAGCATGCCACAGTGTAGGTAACGTTCTGTAGGTTACAGAGCTCAGTAGTTAGCTTGTTCATTTTCATGTTCCTGCAAGTCCACTTAGACACATGCTATTTGTCTTGGTACTTGAACTGAGACAGTAAAATAAGATGGTGTGTTAGTTGCATTAAGTATGATATTGATGTACTCTGCAGTTTTTGTTACTGAATAATAAGAGTTATGATGTGAGTATTGGGGTTGCATGTTGTGGACAGACCAGCCATGGCCTGTATATTCAGTTGAGGAGATGGGTTGTTCCTTCAAAGTGGCACACTCCTAAAACACTGGAATTTTTCTGGTAAGCTAAAAAGTTATGTTAATTGTAAAATTGGTCCTGTACCCACCACTATATAACTAGGAGCATTTGGATAAGGGGATAATTATGTAAGGCATTTTAAAGATACTTATTGCCAAAAGGTCAGATAGATGTATTAAGTGAGTCCCATTTAATTTTAAGGCATTTTCAAACTCAAAACTCAAGCATTTGCTGCTACAGCAAAGAGAGTTTCAGTTAATTATTGCTGAATTTGTTTTGGAGTTGATCTGTTTTGCTTTTTAGGTTTAATGTGCCTCATGATGACAGTTTTAAATGTAAAGAAGCTGGAATTAAACATCAATATCATGTGATGGCTCCAACCTTAAATTATCATACAAGTCCATGGACCTGGTCAAAATGCAGTCAAAAATACATCACTGAATTTCTTGAGTGAGTGTCAATATAACGGTATGGTTTGGAGTGGGGATTTTGTGGTTTGGTTTTTTTTTCCCTTACAAATTTAATTCATTTCTGAGAAGTATTTTAAAGGTATTCCTTAAATATAATTTTTGCATTGTTCTTTGGTTTAACCACTGGCTTGCAGGGCCGCAGTCCTCCAGAAAAATACGTGTGTTTAACTTTTTTGGTGAATTATGACTTCATTAAAGTTGCACTGAACATGCAAAGCTTAGAAGATTTTTTTTTAAATGTAGTGGTATTTTTTATTGATAATACATTTAGAACTATTTTAGTAGGTTAGAATGAGCACCTTTTATTTTCTGAAGTTTTTATGTTAAAAATAAGGGATGGGTATAATTTAGGTAGTACCAGTTTTTTTTTTCCTTTTTTTAAAAAGTGAGAAAAACCCCCACTTAAATTTTGTTTGGTGGATCTAAATGCAAAATACAAAAAAGGAAAATCAAGTGACGTGGTACATTTTATTATTCATTAATTCAGTTAAAGTCATTATATAGGCAAGTAGGCATGCAAACCCATAACTCCACTGTGATATGCATGTGTAAGTATTCTGTGAATAGTGAGAAGGTTCCCAATGAATTGAGTGTTTTATTCACATTTTGTTCCTGTTTTACAACAGTACTGGTTATGGTGAATGCCTCCTAGACAAACCTAGTGGGGGAACATATGATCTTTCCTCTCAGCTCCCTGGGTCAATATATGATGCCAACAAGCAGTGTGAGCTTACGTTTGGTATTGGGTCACAAGTATGCCCTTACCTGGTGAGTGAAAACTGGACAAAGTCATGCTTAATCTATAATAAAAAATTACTGAAAATTACTGGTTTGGGAGTAGTTTTAGCTGAAATAAGTAAAATTCCATGTTACATTGTTTTGATGTAGAAGAGTTCAGTAGACAGCATTGCAATTTCACATGTGAGATATCTACAGCAGTAGAAAGTAGGTTGCATTCATTTTGATTTCCATGTCTGTGAATGTGATTATTCCTTTAAAGTATCTAAAGCTGCATAAACTAAGGTTTCCTGCAACAACTTAAAGGGATTTATTTTAGCACTTCCTAGAAATTTAGCAATTTGTAAATGAGGCCTTCTGCTTTATTTTCTAGTCAGTACATTTAATTCCTGTTAAATTCACTTAGAGTCTTTTTCTGGGGGATTATATGGAAACTCTGGTGTGTAGTATTAACTGTAGCCTCCTATATATTTTAAAATAAAATTTTCTACTGAAGTAGAAAATGAAGCCATCTATTAATCTAATGGGATCAATTTCAGAAATTCCACATTCCTGCTTGGCATTAAGCAAAATCTATTTTGGTTTTGTGGGGTTTGATCTGTGAAAAATGGTAGTACAATAGCAAACTATAAGCCTGCACAATGTGAGAAAATAAAAATAATTGCAACTAATGTCTAAAATGGTATTGCAGGTGCAACAAAAGAAATCTGGTTTTCTTTTTAGAAACAATGCAAACGCTTATGGTGCACTAGCACAGAAGGTGTTCACAAAGGTTGTCGTACTCAGCACATGCCTTTGGCTGATGGAACAGTTTGTGGTGTAGGAATGGTAAGCCTTGTTTTGTTTCTCAGTACTTGCAATTTTGGATGTAGGTAAGAAAGATCAGTGCTCACTGTGTGACAATACTGTGCCTATAGAATACTGATTGTGTGAAAATTGTCTACCTGACTTTACCTACAGTTTCTCTTAGTTCTGTAATCTTGTGACATAAAAATCCACTGTTTGTCTGTTCAGAGTAATTATTAAAGTTTACAGATGCCACACTGGTTAAAAGTAGGCGAAAAGTCAGGGGAAAGTTGATATCTTTCCTTCTGTTTGAAATGTTCAGTTTATGCCTAATAAGTTGCTTTTTTATGATAAATTGTTTTATTCCTGATACAGTAATGTCCAAAGTAGAATTATCTGAAATATGACATCCCTTAAGTGTGTTTCCCCCAGTTTGTCTTGTTGAGGCTGTTTATTGAACCAGAACAAATTAAGTATGAGTCACATAGGTACAGGTGTATGCTTTTTTGGAAAGAAGGAGTCTTTGCATTAGCATCTGGTCTCAGTTGGTATTTGTATCTGCATTGTATCTGTTTCAGAGAAAATATGAAAGCGTGTGTCAATACCTCTTCACCCAGTCCAGCAGGTGCCTTATGCACACATAACTTGCGTTCATTTTCTGTCTTGCCTATGTAACATAGTTCATGATACTTCAGTCTGTACAGTGATAAACACAGGAGCTCTCTTCTCATTTATACCCCAATGTATAAGACTGCCTGGCTGCTTGAAGTATGGATTGGATGCTTTGACAGATTAGAAAAAAGAAGTGAAAACCGGGTTTTTTGGTCGTTGGTTTATTTGGTAAAGAGTTTTTGGATGATAAAGGTGCCACTCACTGCTTCCTCATTTGCAAGTCTTTGAATGCAGATCCTGATCTGTAAACTTGGACAATATAGCCTTTCTTGGTCATGAATATCTAATTAGTAGATATAGTCAAGGCACTTACAGAACCTTATAGAAACAGAAATAGTGGTGGAGGCTAGCTGTATCCGGTTTCCAGTGAAGATTTCAGACTTTTACTTTTGGATTTGCATGTAGTTTGGGAAGAGAACAGAAATTAGGTGCTTAAGTTCTTTACTGGTCTAGTATTTGGCTTCTTCATATCTCACTTCACCAGCAGCAAACAGAAGTGTTTTCTTACTTCTCAGGGTATTGTGAGAATAAATATTTCTGAGATTTTTTAGATACTCAGATATGACAGTGATTGTCTTAAATGTGGGCGGTTTATTATGTTCAGCTGCTTTTTTTTAGTAGATTGCTTTGGCAGCTTCAGGGTGTGTGGTAGTTATGTTAATTTAAAAAAAAATATATAATTTTATATGTTCAAAAATTATTAGAAATTTTAATTTAATTTCTTTGTATAATAGGCTGCTACATTTCACTGAGTTATTTCTGAATTTCCCCCAATAACTTTTAATCTTAGAAGATTCTATGTTTGGTAAGACAATATTAGCCAGGAATTTGAAAATAGTGTCTCAATGGATAACAAATGCAGTGGGTAAACTGTCTCAAATGGCTTCTTTCTGTCTTGCAAGATTAGAAGAAGTTACTTGAAGGCTGTAGTAGAAGCTTTGCTTGATTACAGCCTATGCATGCCGTTGGTGTTACAATGTTTAACCCATTTTTCAGTCAGTCACTCATCAGAAAGGAAGTTCATCTTTTATGTAAACTTCATTTGTAATCTTCAGTTAAATTGACTCTAGTTTGCCAACATCAGAGGATTTCTTTTATATAAGAATACAAAACCCTATTTTATGTAATTAGTGCAGTGGAACCATTTTTCTTTAGGAAGTAAAGAGCTAATTACAGTCATTGCCTCTGAAAGATGTAAGAAAGAACAGCAATTAATTAATCTGACAAATTGTCGTCTGTTCCTGACTGAGGGACAGCTCTTCTCAAGTTCAGACTGCAAGTTGCTGCTAATGTTAATGGGCATAAGACATTGTAACTACTAATGGTAATTAATATTTTCCAGCAAGCTAAATTGATTTATATTTGGCATTTGTGACATTATTGCTGTCACAAATATCCATTATTGGGATGGATAGAGAAAAGATCCATTAAGGGCATTTTTTTTATTTTAGTATCAGCTTTTTAAGCTCAGTTTTCAAATACCATGTAGTGTATTAATGGATCTTGCTCTATGGACTGCTCTAACAGTTGGATGTAGTGAAACATATCTGAGTCAAAAAACACCTACCTCCAAAGAAGAAAAGTTGTTGAAACCACCTATCTTCCAGGAGTGGCACTCACAGAACAAGTCTTTATTGCTATGAAAATAACAGCAAAAATACCCAATAAAATGTTTACAATACCCAATAAAGTGTAAGTGGTTTATTATTATTTTTTTGAGGCACCCTGATCCTTCCTGGATTCCTGAGGAATACAGAAATATGCCTATATTCTCTTGATTCCTTGAGCATTGGAGTGGAGAGGTAGGATGTAGCTATATGATTCTCACCCAAACTTTTCCATGTCCTGGGGATATCCTAGTGTTCTACATAATGGCAGTTTCAAAGTTCAAAAAAACCAGCTGTCACTGAAGTTTGGAAAAATCTGTTTAGCAGCAAGAAGGAATTCACATGATACAAGTAACAGTTGGATTGAAAAGCACGTGCCTTTTTGTCTTTCATGTTAATCAATTCTATTCACTGTAGATATGTAATGTATATTGAGCTAGCATCTAAAAGTATTCAGAATAGCTATTGAGTATATTAAGATTTCATCCTAGTCCTTTTGGCATAAAAGAAAGGGATACAGGGACAGCTGAGAATGGGCATGCAGAGCAACAAATAATTGCTTTGAACAGTAGAAGAAATACCCATCTAATTCTGAAGTATATTTGCTGTTCTTCACTTGTAGGTAGTGCCCATTTATTGATTACTATTAAGAATTGTTGCATAGCTTGACTACCTCGTGAATGTAATACATGAAGATATTGAATCTGAAAGAATAAATCATTTTATGTGTATATATATGCAAAATAAGTATAAAAAATCAGATCGATTTTATCAGAGTTGGGGATAGGGGAATATGTTCACCATATGGAAAGCAGCAGCAGATCTTTTGAACTGTAAGAACAGAGTAAAGTATGGGGTCAAACCATAAATTTTTTCTGTAAACTGGGATTTCTGTGATGTATTTTTCTATAAGCTATAATTTCAGAAAAAATAGAAGTTTCAAGGGAGAAATAAAGTATGCAGATTTTTTGCAAGAAAAAATTGAAAACATTGAAAAAATTCAAATACTGTGGATTTTGTGGGAAATGTCATTTGAGTAATAAATGTAGACTCATCTGAGAATCCATACCACAGAGGTAAAGACCTGAGATGCTTTGGTGACAACTTCAGTTAGATGTCTTTCCAAGCTCCATTTCTTCTGCCATGTGTGCTTGTTTTATTAACTGCTCCAGTGTAGCTCCTTTCATGTGCCTTAGGGTCCCACTTCTCATCCTGGTGGGCTGTGTGGTAAGTACTTGATTTCACAGGAGCTCTAGTCCTATTCTGTGTGCATCTACCACTCTAATTCAGTCAAATTTGAGCATAGCCTGCCAAGTAATTCTTTAATAATTTGCTTTCCTGGAAATATAGCAAGTTCAGTAAGAGATAAATTGGAAGCTCTCAAAATCAATTTATCAAGTCATCGGTTAATCCACAGGAAAGAGTCAAAGTGATTATTATAAGGAGATTATTAATGAAAACAAATTTGGATTTAAAATAGGTTTATTGATTCCAAATTTGAAGCATTTCTAGGTTTTTTGACAGAAAACCAACTGTTGATCTTGACTAGAGCAGCCTTGCCACTTGCTGTAATTTGTATATTTGGCATTATTTGTGATATGCTATGCACTTTTCATGATGCCTGTGCTATATTTGCCATAAAAATGTAGAAAAATTGTTAGCAATTATATTTAAGTTTATGAAAGCTCTATATATCATATTATTCTCATTGAAGCAATGATTCAAACCAACACAGAGGAGCATCTGGAACATGTTTGGTGCTGGAGTTTTCTACCGTGACTTCATCATGTTGCTTCTGTAGGAATGCAGCAGAATAATAGCTGAGACAAGTTTGTTGAATAAGCTATTAAAATCCCAGATGTGAGCATATGCTTTGCATTTTTATGGATCAAAATTATACTGCTGTGGATATAAAGTTTTGTTTTACAACTCCTTTCTCGAAATCTCCCTTGAAGTTACTGTGAATGTTTTTCTGGATGGAAGAAGAACCTAAATGCTAGGTCACTGTCTATATTAAAATGCAGTATTCATTTTGTGATGGAGGATTTAGAGTCTTCAGCCTATAGTGTAAAATATTATTTCCTGAGATGCTAAAGACTGTTCTTGAAAAGGCAAGTTCATGTTCCTCCTTTACATTATGAATGGACTATGTAGAAAGTCTGCTATGTAGAAAGTCTGCTATGTAGAAAGATTGCTAGGGATTTGATGTTATGCACTAAAAGGCTTGGATGTAAAGGTACCTGAAGGCCATCTTGAAAAAAAAAAACAAAAAACCAAAAACAAACTAACAGTAGGCACTCAGTGAGAATTCATATGCAGTGAAATAATTGTGGCTTTTTGGTTTTAAGTTAAAGCATTAGTTTTAGTGTTAAGTGATGATCTGGCCAATTGACTGGATCGTTTGCACAGTTGTGTGCCAAGGTCTAGCTTTTTTTCTGTGTTTGCTTTGGGTTTGAGAATCACCAAGAATGATCATATTTTTAGGGGCAGGCATTCAGAGCTTAAAAGATACGGCCTATATGCAAGAGTTGGTGGGACAAGGAATTATGCAGGCAGGCAATTTTATCATCAAGTTGGATTAGGAATTCAGAACCTGATTCTGTGATAAATTCCTATTTTGAGAATGAAAGGGTTGATAGCATGTGAACATAAGTATCAATATAACAAAATCATATACTAATTAGGAAAAGGTTGTATCTAGGAGTTGTTTTAGGCAGTGATAAAATCACTGAACAAGATTTGAGTTTTGTGCCAGTCAGCTATATTCAGAAAGACTGCACACAATTTTTGTGTGTTCAGCGAAGGCTGTTTCTTGATAGTTTCTACAATAAATTTGTAATAACTTAAGAAATTCTATGTAATTAATTGTAAACAAAAGGAGGTTTAATACTTGTTTTATCATTTAATCTTTTGTATTTCAGTGGTTCCTAAATTGATTTCTGTGCCAGACTTTATTTATCAAAATCCTTCTAGAATTTAAGGTAATTTGAGGCTGTTTTGTCTTGCAAAGAGGCAAAGCCTAGGCTTCAGAAATAACAAGCAGTTGAGTTGATACAACCTGCTGTAGTGACTGATCCATATACTGTATTTCCTGCAGGAAAAGATGAAATGAGCCACTCCCTGTCAATACAACTTGCAGAATCCCTCCTGACAACAAACCTAATTAATGGACAGTCTAATCCTGAGTTTGCAAACAGGCATCAAAAATAAAGAATTCTCTCGCTTATGTCTGAGCACTGACCCCGCGTATTCAGTCCTGGCCAGTGTCTTGTCTCCAGATGAGGGCAGTCTTTGATGCCTCAGAAGGTGTTTGAAGTCAAGGACAAAGTTGACATGTTTTTCCACATAGAAGTCAGCAGAGCTGAAATTATAATATCTCGTAAATATTCTATTTTAATATGTAAGCTACTCCACTAAGTTGTGATCAAATACACTACTTGGGATTTTCTAAAGGGTACAAGTGAATTAGAATTCCAACTGCTGTAAGTCACCAGTAGTATTAGCCTTGGTAATTCTTGTGGGTTCTTTGGAAAAAGTCACCCATGCACCAGTCGTAAGATTCTCACATAGACTTTTTAGTCATGTACTTCTTGAATAACTGCTGAAGTGGACACATATTTGCAGTCAGGAACAGGGATAGTAAATACTTAGAAGCAAGAGATTGATGTTTCTGGGGGAAAAAGGTAATTACTTTCTATAAATAATAAAAGTTTACAGTTACAATGTGGTGAAGTCTCATAAGTGACATGACCACAACAAAATAGTCTTGAAGTCTTTGTCTTCTTAATAATGTCAGTCCCAGCAGATGAAACGAAAATTCCTCCTTGATGTAACATTTTAGTGGAAATAAGTAGATCTAAAGTAACAGAATAGGCATTGCAATGTAGTATCTTGCTCTAAGAATTATTATTTCTTTACTATTAATTTTTAAAATTTAACTGTTAATTCAATTTTAATGGTAATAGCTTTGTTAAATTAGTAGTAAATAAAAAGATCATAACATATAAATAAATTTTTTACATCTTTTGTTATAGGTGTGAAAGTCTGAGTTCAAGACTGAATCTAAAGCATCATATTGCTTTATATAATCAAGGTGTTAAATGCTTGTCTGCTTTTTCCAAACAATTCCATTAGATATTTAGCTTTCAAGATGTTCAAAACACCCTGATTTTCTTGGTGGTTTCTTTTAACTTTTCACTTTTTGTATCAGTACGAATTCAAAATTAAACTGAAAAGTCTTGTACATAAAAGACAGTTGTAAATCTATTTTTGAACTTTATGATGAAAATGTGTCAGGAATTCAAGATCTTTAGAGATATTTGGATAAAGTGACAAGACAGAAAAATATTCAATATCCAGTAGATTTCCTAGCAATCAAAGAACTCTAGGTAGCATTTTTAAAAACCTGACTACTGGGTAAAGGACATTGAGCATTTTAGAAAATATCCAAATCCAGATAAGAGTAGTGAGTGCTTAAACTTTGTTCTTTTTGTGCCTTAAATATACAGTAACCTTTTGCTTGCATTATGAATTATATTTTGTCAACTGTGCAGCACTGCCGCCATGGAAGTTGTGTGAGCAGGGAAATGGAGCTGCGTCCTGTAGATGGAGAATGGGGACCATGGGGACCTTATAGCTCCTGTTCAAGAACTTGTGGAGGCGGAATCAAGAGCACCACCAGGCTGTGTAATCGACCAGAGTATGTTTTTTTATTGTGTTTTACATTTTTTATTATGTATCAATGTGTTTTATATTTACATAGTGAAGATATTAAAAAAATTTTGGATTGGCTCAAAATAAAATAGAGGTATTGTGTGCTGTGCAAGTCAGTTTGAAACACCAATAAAAAATCCTTGTTTCGGTCATGTTTGGAAAGAGATAAATTTACAGACTCCAATATGCAGAGGATTTTTAGATTACTCATGTCTTTCAGCAATATTATCCATTCTTGCAGATGTTTCTAAAAACTTAGTTTGACAGGGTCTTTTTTTCTAGATTTAGTCTAATTGTTGAGGTTTCTTTAAACATTAGATGCTTTCTTTGCAGTAGGAACTGCAAAAATAGATATGTGTATTCCCTACTAATTTCTTTAGTGAAACACTTGATTTGCTTTGATTCAAGACTTTTCCACAGCATTGTCACCAATAACAAGCCACAAATAGCACTGGTTATAACAGAGACATTTAAAACTTACCTTAATAACTAAAAATTACATTGACTGAATAACTCCGTGTGGATTTTTTTTCTCTGTAATAAAAGTCAAGGAGAGCCCTATTCTTAACTTGTCAAGAAGCAGAACCACAGCTGGTGCCTAAGTAGTTTCTGAGTTTTTCTACGAAGTCATGTCGGCTTGATATTATCAGTAGAATAAATGAACTTCAATAAAATGACCCAGGTTATTTTATTTTCTCTGATGAGTAAGAGGCAGTAGACTAGATTGCCATTAGATAATGCCTCTTTTAGTTTGTAGTGCTTGACAGTATCAATATGCTGTTTATTTATTCTTTTTTTCTTCCCCAAGGATATACTAATACTGAATTATTTTGTGTCAGGGTTTATAACTGTTAAAATGTATTTTAGACTTTACAGTAAATGGGGTATATTCCACAATTTTCCCTTTTTATTCTTTTGATCCCCAAAGTGAGACCAATATTAGGACTACAGAAAAGACTGTGCCAGCTCCTATTGATCTTCTTTCTTTGTCACTCTGTAAAATAATAATAGCAAATTACTGAGGGAGGTGCTACTTGTGTAAAAATTTGACTGTAATCTCAGCTAAATTGATAAAAGCATTAAAATTATTAATGCTTTTACCCAGGCAAAATAATTTTAGCTGTAAGAGAAGTAAAAATAATATTGCATCAATAAACATCCGTAGCAAGATTACCACCTCAGCAACAGTATTTTACAAGAATTTGGTTTATTTTGGGTATAATTGAATGCACAGTAGAAGCTCAGTGTGTGTGTAAGTTAGTTACACAGCTGACAGAATGCTGTGGGAGATTTTCCTCTTTAGATCAGTGGCTGTGGTCGCTTTTTGTGGAAAACAGCAATTTTAGAAAATGAATTTTACATTTACCTTTATTTTAGGCCAAGAAATGAAGGAAAATACTGTGTTGGTCGCAGAATGAAATTTCGGTCCTGTAATACTGAATCATGTCCAAAAGGCAAAAAAGATTTTCGGGAGCAACAGTGTTCTGAATTTGATGGCAAGCACTTCAATATCAATGGTCTTACCTCTGCTGTTCGCTGGCTTCCAAAATACAGTGGTAGTAAGTAACTACACATCTTTTCAATTAACACAATGAAAATGTTGCTTTAAATAAAGTTTTAAAACAGACAAGAAACCTCTTGGATTTTCTTTGCAGTTTCTTTGAAAGATCGCTGTAAACTTTTTTGCCGAGTTTCTGGAACAACTTCCTACTATCAACTGAAGGACAGAGTTGCTGATGGTACTCCCTGTGGAGCAGAAACCAATGACCTTTGTGTTCAAGGCTTATGCAGGGTATTTAAATCTAAACTTACTAATTATTAAAATCAATTTTAACAGGTGGTAAAGTAGATATTAAATATTAATACAATTAAACATTACTGAAAATATGATGTTCTGAGTTCACTTAAGCTGATTTTATTATCTATCAAATTAAAGAGCTGAAAATGGAAGTAATTAAGAACATATAGTTGAACCTGAAGACCCACAGTCTTGCCTCATTAAGCCTCATCTGTGAAAGAGTTAATGTTCTTCAAGTGAGCAGTGAGAAACTGATGCAAAATTAGCATAAAGGGAGGAAAGCGGCATGCTGTGTGATTATTAGTATTGTATTTCTGCTACCAAGGAACTAAATAGTAGAAAATCCAAGGGTAGTTAGATTATGTAATTATTACTTTACTGTAATATCAGGAGGAACTGACCCTTAAATAAATTCAGCACTCTTTACTTAATAGCAGCTATGGCATTGCCACAAAATTTTGTTGAGAAGCAAGGTGCTATATTTTAACCATTCAAAACTTTTTTGTTGGGTCTTGTTGAGGTTTTGCTGATTGCAGTGAAACTGAGCAAATTCAGAATGAGGAGAAAATATGGATTATTTTTATATGGTTAAATAAAGAGGAACTACAAGAGAATTGTCCTGTTTATCATAGTTCAAAAAACCCCTGGAAGCTTAAGTAAAGATACATAAACAAAAATTGTGCTTATCTTAGCTTAACCAGGACAGTCTATGTGTATTCCTTTGCTTCTTTTCAGTAATGTCAGACTTTAAATGAATTGATGACCATTTATATACACATATTGCTTTTAGACTTCCAACAATTCTAATGTAAATACAAATTAAAATGTATAAACTATGTTGTTTTTTTAATACAAAATCTTTATGTACTGTTATGTATTCTTATGCAGTTCTTGATATATGGAGTGAATTGGGAGTGCACCATTCTATTTTGCTCTTATCTTGCAGACTCTAAAACCATTGATGACTTTTAATGAATTGCCAAGGAAAACTAGATATATACAGTGAATAACAATATTTTGGGGTAGTGGGAAGCTTACATTACTTTTTTTCATTACTTGCCATTGGGCTGAGTGACACAGGGCCTTTTAATTTTTATTATTTGTTGTAGCAAGCAGGCTGTGATCATGTTTTGAATTCGAAGGCAAGGAGAGACAAATGTGGAATCTGTGGTGGTGATAATTCTTCATGTAAGACACTTGCAGGTACTTTCAACAGTGCTCATTATGGTATGTTTGTTTTGCCTTTTTTTTAATGTTAATGCACACTTCACTGTGGCTTAGAAATTACTCTTTACACTTCAGGAAGCAGGATTTCAGTGTATGTTCTTTAGGGCCTCTATCAACAAAAAGTACTTTTGATTTTCAGTCGCATTCCCTCTCAAGGATGCAGAGGCAAACACTATGACAAACTAACCCACTCAAGTAAAAAAAAATCAACCTCCTCAAAGGTAAAAGCCAAAAAATAAAAGAAATTGTGAGAGTAGGAGTACTTTAAAAGGATGAATGCTTCCTGCTTTGTACTCCTGCTTTGTACTTTGCATTCTCTGGTCTGAAACTTTGCAGCTGAAGGATATATTCCAATGTCTCATTTTGGTTGTGTAAAGAGATAGCAAGAAGTTTGTGTTGTGAGCAGCTGATGAGGTTCCTTTTCTCCTAGAGTGAAAAATACAGCCTGTGAAATGTGAGTCTCCTCCTTTCAGAGAACAGGGGTAACTATTTTCTTTCCTCCTCATTGACAAGTAGTGAATGAAGAAGTTCTGAATAACCCTGGTATTTTTTATTTATTTTATTTAGTTTCTCTAATAGATCTACTGATGGTTCTTCTATATGTAGTCTTTTCTGTGAAGTATGGAGAGACTACTGTATGTGTGTAGCAATGCAGTTAAGTAGTTAGAGTGTAGAACATAAGGACAGAAGTCTCCAGGTTAATATCAGCCTAGAGGTTCCTTCATGCCACTTCACTTGAAAGAGACCATAGGTGAAGTGAAAATGATACCTGGAGAGCTGCCAAATAGGATCTTCATAGACCAAAGAGATTGCTGCTGAAGAGGAAAGTATACCAAGTATCCTGTTGGATTTTTTTTTCCCCTGGAAGAAGGCACACAGCCATTAAAATTACCAAAAAAATTATATAGCTACCATTCCCATACAAATACATGTATTTTTTCTTGTGTCTGTCCTAAGAATTTGCTTGTAGATAGAACATGAATTCTGTCACACACACATTTGTTACAAGTGAAGTGACCATGCAAATATGGTCAAGACTGTCACTCTCCATTAATGACTTTCCATTGTCACAGGCTTATTTGCTCCAAATTGAATTTGGAGGGGAAAAAAGCCCCCATGTTTTATGATGAGTTATGATTTGGTTTTATAGTTTGTGGAATATTTTAAATTATGTACAAATTCTTGAATTATAGCAAATGAGAGATAACACTGAGTTTTACCAATGAACAGTATGCTGAACATTTGGGATTATCACAGGATGTGCTCAAGTTGGAATACAGCCATGCAAACAAGAAAATGTAATAAGCCTATCACTAAAACTCCAGTCTCCATGGGAGGTCTAAGACATCTCTAGGCTAATGACTGAAGGCATTGTCTGAGGAAATAGTATTTTCCAAAAAAAATCTGAATTAGGATCACAAGTTAAGTATGCTGATGTACACTTGATCTTTTTCTTTTAAATTCATTTGATTTCCTTTCAAACTGAAATGAGCCATTTTACTAAGGCAGAATTTGGAACTGATAATAGCAGCCTGTGGTGTGTGCTTATATTCATGCAGTTATGGTGTTGTCAGTAACTGTGTAAACAGTAGTGAAGAAATAATAAAAAATTCATTACAATAAAGTACTAATTTACTTGGCTTCCATTTTAGGAGATGGTACTCTAATTATGTATACATTATTACTATGGTGGCTATTATTATTGCATCAAATTAGGCTATCTGAGGCTTTCCTGGACAATGGTCATTCTCAGTGTCCTAGTATGTGATTTATTCTCTTTGTGTATCCTTGACAACATGCTATGCAGTTTTGTTTATAGTTTCCTCCCGTATTTTGTCTTCTTTTATTCTATTACCACAAGGTCTTCAGTGTGTGAGATGAGGGGCTTTTTGAACTGTGTTTTGGTTTTCTTCCCAGTATGTTGAGAGATTGACCAAACTCTCTATTTATCCAGTGTATGCATTGTCAATTTGCAATTGCAGTGCTGCCCCCAGCTGGTAGATGTGATGGACCTGTAATTAGATTAAATCTGAATTTAAATGCATGGCATAGTTTTAGTAGATTAAAAGCACCTAAAAGTTAATGAAATACGAAATTTTCATGACTTAACCCCAGCTGAAACCACACAGCCAGTCACTCACTCACTACCTCCCAGTGGGATGGGAGAGAGAACTGGAAGAATAAAAGTGAGAAAACTCAGATGGTTCAGATAAAGATAGTTTAATAGGTAAAACAAAAGCCATGCATGCAAAGCATAGCAAGAATTGGTTCACCACTTCCCATGGGCAGGCAGATGTCCAGCCAGGAAAGCAGGGCTCTGTCATGCATAATAGTGAATTGGGAAGACAAATGCCATCACTCTGAACATCCCCCCCTTCCTTCTTTCCCCAGTTTCATGTGCCCAGCATGATGCCATGTGGTCTGGGATATCCCTGTGGTCAGCTGGGGTCCATCTGTATGCCCTCACAATTCCTTGTGCACCCCCAACCTCCTCACTGATGGAGTGGGGTGAGAGGCAGAAAAGGCCTTGCTCTGCTCAGCAATAACTAGAACATCCCTGAATTATCAACATTTTCCATCACAAATCCAAAACAGTACTCCTACTGGCTACTGTGAAGAAAAGTAACTCTATCCCAGTCAAACTCAGTACAAAATGAAAAGGATATTGCCATTTAAATTTTTACCCACACAGGTGCATCAACTAAAGCCACAGTAATATTGTTAAACGCAGTGAAATAGGTGAAAAAGCTATCAAATTTTTATTAATACCTCAGATTACATGTTTGTATTTATTATTTGTTTCCAATGTTTGCCATACTCAGTTTTTCTCAGCTGTAAGTATCCTTTTGAAATCACGATTAGCATCTGTGACAAATACATTTGGATTTTTTAGGTTTATGTGCAGCATGACTTTTTTAAAAAGTAGATTTTGATGCATCTTATTTTGTTACCTGGTGGCAAGGCTACCATAATATTACTTGGAGATACTGCAAGAAATGGTGACTCATTTGTGAAGCATTTGTATTTTGAAGGGAGTGCACTCAATATTTTAAGCAGAAGAAGGTGGATCATGCATGGCTAGTTTAACAGCTGTATCTACCTATGCATATGGATGGACTGCAACATGGCAATATTTTAGTATTTAAGACTCATTCTTTAGTGTGCTATCTTGAAATGCTCTTGTGAGAGAAAAGCTATCTCAATCGCATAAACAGAGAATGGAAATATTTCATGTTAAGTGGCTTACCCAGATTTTTGTAAAAGTTTAAATTTTGAGCAGTCACAGTGTTTCCTGAGTCCCTTTTGATATACTTGACTGCTTTCTAGTGTAGTTCTGCTCTCTAGGGATTTTTCTTAGTAGATTGAGCTCCTGTTAGTGGTAAAAAATTGAATTCTCATATCTGAACACAGAACCTAACACTTCCTAACATGTGAAAGCATGCACTATTGGCAGTCTCTGGTACACTGTGGGGTTTTGCAAATGAAAATGTATTTTCATATTTACTAATACTTGACTATTTTTGTATATAATTAATTTTCAGGTTACAATGTTGTAGTAAATATTCCTAAAGGAGCAACAAACATTGATATTCGACAGCACAGCTACTCAGGGAAACCAGAAGATGACAACTACCTTGGTAAAAGCCTCCTATGTGCAACATTGATGGATGGGTTTTGTGCTTTTGACAGAGATCTGCTCTGGATGCATATTATGAGAAGTCTGTTAAAGATGTTGAAGAAAATACCTAATTATTTTTTATATTCATTGGTCTGAGTCTCTCTGTAGATAGTAGTTTTCTGAAAACTTGCATCTAAATTAGTGAGATGTTAAGATTTCTAGTTCTCAGATGAGTGTGTTCATTCATCAGAGAATAATTATAACACCTTGCATCACTATGTCAATTTTTTACTTTGTTGTCACAATGTTAATTGTAACACCACAAGTGAACTCAGGAATAATGCAGGTATTTGTTGTTTTAGATCTTGGAAGCATACACTTCATTTGTGAACAAAGCAGTCTGACCATCAGCAAACTTACCAGTTGTCTCATATTTCTCTTTTTCTACTATGTCTGGTACATAACAAGTTGTCTTGGTTTAAGAGACAGGTATTTGCTAAGGACAGGCAAGAATTCCTTTTTCTGTAACTTGCTTTTTTTCAATCACTATAATTTGAAATCAGACACTTTTAGGTAGAAGATATGGGGATAGGAATAATAGTTCTTTACTAATATATCTAATCAGGCAAACAGCAGAAAAACAACAACAATTTTAGAAATTGACAACAAATCAGAACAGTACAGCTCAATTGTAGTCCCCTTTGGCCACAGGCTCCTTTTTCCTGTGCTCAGTTCCCGGTGCTGTGGGCAGAGCCGGTCCCGCGCAGCTGCAGAGGCCGGGCTGATGGTGGCAGCTCCGCTGTGAGCGGGAGGCGGGGGGGCCGCTCCTGTTCACGGCGCCGGCCGTGCTGCTGCTGCTCAGCAGTGAACAGTAGGATAGGATGGGAAGGTGGCAGGGTGAGGTCCAAACAGCAGGGAAGTGTGGTGTCCGGTGTTGAAAACTTGCAGGGAAAGGATCCAAGACAGGATCTTCTTTCAACTCCACGTGCCAGCCATGAGAGAGCCCTCCCCTCTGGCCCCCTTCCTTATTCCGGCTCCCTTTTTTCCATCCCCCCTCCCCTACCTTCCGGTGAGAGGCAACTAATTTGTAGCCACAAGTACTTAGCATAACAATGGGGAAAAATTCCACAGAAAAGAAAAGAAATTACTCAACCACCAACAAGAGTATAAAGGTCATCACATGCTGATAGATTTGCAAGTATGTATAGGCAAGAAAGAATTCATAAGTACATCCTACCAAAAATCTTGGTTGTTCTATTACATAGTAGGTACATTGTATCTGAAGTGCCTGAAAAAATATTGAAGCATATTTACCTTCTGTCTCTACTTCCATTGTCATCCTAGCCAACAAACTTCAGAATTCTCAAAATGTTTTTCCTTGTCACCTGTTGCCTAGAAACAACCCTCGCCCCCTGACATCAGCTTCCATTTCAAATGTAGTAATGCCTTAATAGCATCTTGTACTACAAATTTTACCTTATTTTAAAAATGTTTAACTTGCCATTAATCTTTATTATTGCAAATAAGTCATTGTATTAAATTACTACTATTAAATTACTATAAATTACTATCAGAAATGCTTAATAATTTATTTTTGTTTTCAAGTTTACTTTTAAAACTGACTTCACTAGAAGTAGCTGTAGCAAATACAAGGGTGTGGGCTGTAGAATTGGGCAGAAATACCAATAATTGTTGTTTCCTTTTGCAGTAGCAGAACCTAGCCAAATTTAGAAGTCAGAACTGCAGTAAGCCTATCAGCCGAGCAAATATTATTTAATTACTATAATCTAGAGAAAGTCCATGGCTTAGAAAATCCATGACCACTGCTTAGTGGAAGCTACTGATGATTAGGATTGAACAGTTAATTCTAACTGTTTGATACAACTTTTTACATCGACTAAAATAAAGCTGTGTGTTGGTGAGATTTTTTTGATAGAACTCTTTAATTAAATAGATTTCCAATATTTTATTTCACTTACAGCTTTATCAGATACCCATGGAAATTTTATCTTGAATGGAAATTTTGTTGTTAGCATGTCAAAAAGAGAAATCAATATACAAGGAGCCATATTCGAGTACAGTGGTTCGAACAATACAATAGAACGAATTAACAGCACTGATAGAGTTGAAGAAGAACTAATCTTACAGGTGCATGTTTACTTTTTTCATAAGTTTGAAAATTTCCTACATGATCATTATGTTCATAATTTTATGTTCAAATTCACTGAAAACCAGCTATCATTTTATCTCAATCAAGGTTTTGTGTGTAGGGAATTTATACAACCCTGATGTGCATTATTCATTCAATATCCCAATAGAAGATGGAAAAGATCTGTTTACATGGGATCCTTATGGACCCTGGCAAGACTGCAGCAGGATATGCCAAGGTACTGTGAATTATTTTTTTCACCAGAACCAAAAGACCTTATGGGATTTAGGAAGGGACTCATGTTCTCTGACTTATCACCATTACTTGTAAGAAAGAAACTTGTTACCCTCAGTAAACTTGAAGTTCACAGAACCTTTAAGGACAGAATAGCTTCCGATTTTTTTTTTTTTTTTTGCTATATTTAGTACTTATGCAATACAATATGGAGACAGGAGCAGTTTATTAAAAAAAAGGTTGAAGCAAATCCAATACATTCTTATAAAGTAGTATTGTATGTCTATTAATATTCATTAGGCTTTCATTATACCATTTCCAGGTGATCACTGATTTGTCTGGTCTTTCATACTCATTTATTTGCCTTGTTTTGATTATCTGCTACATGGGACAAACCTGTTTGAAGATATATTTGACTATTTCAAACTGTATCTCTCTAGGCCATTCCAGTATAAAAAAAAAAAGCCACAGCATTTATGAAAAGTGTATGTACAGAGATTTTTGACAAATACTCCTATTAGTGGGTGCTAGAAAAGCCTGAAAATGCATGATGGTGAGTTTCTTCTGGTTTTGAGTCAGGCTATATACATGCTAATGTGCTGGAGAAGCAGAACAGCTGTCAATTGTGGTATTTCTCCCAGAACTCCAAATCTTTTAGGTACCCTGTGATCAAATTTTCTGCTTCTTTAAGGGAAAGGATCACAGTGTATAAGTTAACATGGTGGTTTGGGATATATGTTAATTAGCAGGGCATACATGATGCTTTTGGAATACTTAGCTTGATGAGTGAATGGACTGTTGCACTTCTGTAGTTTCTCTGGAAGCTGATATCCTGTGACACCACTATAGGACAGCTGGGACGTGGAAAAGGTGACTGGGAAAGATTGTTCTCCACCTGGAATGTACACAAAGGAGCATGTTTGTGCAGAATCTGCTGTGAACAGCAATTTGCATTAATGGGGTATCTCAGTTCCTAAATAATGAATGGAATCCATAAGGCAGTCTTATTTTAGCCCTTTTTAAACTTCTTTTGATGCTTTTTCAAGGAATTCGAAGGAGAAGAGTGACATGTATACGTAAAAGTGATCACATGGTAGTGTCTGATCAAAGATGTGAACTGTTATCCACTGTACCAAGTGTCTTTGAGGAGTGTAATACAGAGTGTGAATTAAGGTAAAAAGGGCTTCTAACTGATGGAGTTATTGTGGTCTTATACGGTTTTGTTGATTGACATTGAAACAAGGCAAATTAGATTGCTTTATCCTCTGTCCCTCCATCCCTCTCTACCTTCCTCATCCTTCCCACCTCTCCTTGTTTTCCTCAAATCTATTGGTGTTATGGCTTTATGCATGATACCTTCAACTCCACGTAGAACTAGGGTACTTTTCTAATTTTTATTGGTAAAATACAAAATCTCTTGTTAGAATTGTGAACCTGTTCTATATATTCACAAAATATCTATATATGGCACAAAAACCTGTATTGCTGTATGAAATATATTTTCCACCAGAATTGTACCCATAACTGGAACTAATTTGAAACAGACTTGTGTTTTTGCACTCTAAGATAGCCCACACTGAAATATTCAGAGGATGAAGAGTTAGAATTATAGCTTACATTTTTCAAAGTCACCTAGGAGATTAAGACAAAAGATCCTTTAAATTTGAAAAGTGTCAGAGTCTAAGACATCCCTTTGGAAGTCCAGAGTTCCTGAGACCCTGGTCAAGGGGCTCTGAGACCCTGGAATGATGCCCAAAACATCTGTGGGTTTGATTATAGCCCTTGAAACCAATTAGCAGCTTTATATGAGAACCTAAAAGTCACAGTAGTTTAAGTAGTGTTATCATAAAATGAAAATATAGATTGTAGGATTTTTGGGAATGGGAATTTTAGAACACAAGATGGAGGAAAAAGCACGTGTTTGGTCTTTCTTTGTTCTTCTTCTTTGTCTCCATTTTCTATTGTGGAGCTGGCACTTTTGGATTGGTTTAGAGTAGAAGTTCACTGTCTAACATAGATGATAGTAATTGGGAAATAATTGTAAACATCATGTACGTAGTTTTTAGTATAAAAAGATAACACTGCCCTGAAGGGGCAGAGAGTGTGCCATGGCTGCCCTGCAAGACAGACCTCGACTGGGCTGAGAGAAAATATTCCAGATAATAAAATAATAAACAACCTTGAGACCGAGAAAACTAAAGAGCTCTGATTTATTCCACCTTGGGCACACGAACTGCTAGACAAGAACTTTTACACATCTCGGGGAAAACACCAAAAATGGATTCCGAGAGAAAAGCTCTTTTAAGCCTATGAGTCAAAATCTTCTATATTGCTTGGAAAATCCAGTCATGAGATAGAGTTTATGGTTTTAAGTTTTGTTTGTTCCCTAAAATGCATATCTATATTTACATTATAATTCTTGGTACATTCTCTCAGTACTTTAATTGCCATGGTCATATTTTTTAAAACATATTTAGCTTTCTACAACAGTTTGTCATTTTAGGTGGCACAGTGTTGGCAAAAGTGACTGTACATCAAAGTGTGGCCCAGGACATCGGTCTGTTGAGATCCACTGCATGAAGTACTCTGTTGCAAGAGGACTCAGTGCTCCAGTGGATGATAAGTACTGTGCTGATCAGCAGAAACCACCAGCCAGAGAGCCTTGCCATGGTGACTGTATGTTAAGAAGTTGGCACTACACAGAATGGTCAGAGGTACAGATTTAAAACTTTGTAACTGTACGATTATAGTTCTGGTTAGCATTCATACTAAATTTTTATTCCTCTATTTTTTTTTTGTTTAATAACTAAAAGGAAACAGTGCTTGAGAAACACAGATATGTAGAATCAGCTAATACCAACCTTTATATTTCAGCAACTTCCTTACATTTTTATAAGAATGGTTAGCTTGTTTACAGCTTGGTTTTGGATGTCAACAACAAAGATCTGGTAATTAAAGGTGTATATTTAGTTCTGTACAATTTTGGTTTTGTTCTTCATTAGAGTTTTATCTTGGAACTATTATACAAATGCTGAATTTATCTCAAATGAACATATTACCATTCTGTGGATTAAATGGATGATACTTTTTTTCTGGCACAATGATTAATGTCTTTTACCTGATTGATAATGTATTTTGGCCTGGTTTTATTGTATTCTGTTTCCTGTTTCACAACTATGCACCACAGTGTTCCAGAAGCTGTGCAAGAGGTGTCAGAACCAGAGAAGCTTTTTGTATGAACAACTTGGGTCGTCATCTTCCTGACAGAGAATGCCAGGAACTTCCAAGAGTTGTAACACAGAGTTGCAATGAATTCTTATGTCCAAGCTGGTCAGTTACTGACTGGAGTGAGGTAATGAAACTGTAAAACTTAAAGTACATTTGGTCCAGGTCATCGATATTAAAATAAGCTCCATTAAGTGTTTAGGGGTTTTATTTTATTTGATCCACATTGTTTTGAAAGTTCTGAAGTCCTCTGATTTGTCTGATACACATCACACATCTGCAAATGGCATGAGAACTTCTGTAAAATATTCCTAGCATTTATTTTTTTCCTTAATTTTGTTACAATAAAATGAGGTAGTGAAGATACGTAAAGTAAATGTATTTGCAGTAATTTGCACACCTTCCTTTTTTTATGAAGCAATGAGAACTATACAGCTGTTTAATAGAATTATATTAATTTTATTTAGGTTAGATGGATATAAAGGAATTGTGGACACTTAAAACATTTTTCCAGTGAAAGCTGTGATACATGCACTATTATTGTATTGGAAAGAAATGATCTGCACATAGTTTTCATAATTTCTAGCTTTAGAATCTTAATAATAATTTCTTTGTGTTAGCCTTTGAGTTGAACTTAACAGGAAATGAAAAGTTCATTAAAAAATAGGGTTTTTTGGACTGCTTACATTCATGGAATATTTTTGTTATTTATGTGGCTTTTAAAATCCAACAAGTTACCAAAAGAAATTGAAGCTATTAATGCAGACTCATGTCTCTGCAAACTGATGTTTTTAATAATTTTACAGTGTCCTGTGACATGTGGGAAAGGAATGAAGCATCGTCAAGTCTGGTGCCAAATTAATGATGAGCAACTGAGAGATGATTTCTGTAACCCAAATGACAGACCAGAGTCAGTAACACCGTGTGAACTTCATGAATGTGCATCTTGGCAAGTAGGGCCTTGGGGATCAGTGAGTACATAAGGATTCCTGGCTTCTTGTTGTATAGTTCAGGCTATGAGCAATCACAAAACAATACTTTTTAAACATTTTAGTTGAATCTCTAGCAGTTGTTCTAGTTGAATTGATTCATATATTTGTTTGCAGGGTTATAATGGCTATCGAACTTGTAATTTAGGAACACACATATATAAGTTAAATGCCTAAAATAGTAATTGATCCTGAACCTTAATATCAAAGATGCTTTTGCACATCAGTGTATTACATGATCAGAATAAAGAAAATGAGGGTAGCAAACTGTTCAGATGAACAAGACAGGTAAAGGCCCAAATATTTATAGGTAAGTTGGCATATTCAAGTGATAGCTTCAATTAATACAGATTAGTCTTCAATCTACAGTATACTTTCAATCAATCATAGAAATGCATATGATAATAATGGCAGGGAAAAGGACTTAGTATTTTATTGTTATGTTTTGTTATTACCTTCAGTGATAAAAGATCTGCTATCTCTTTATGTGAAAGTGCTGTTGAAAAATATGTTTTTCATCAAACACTCATCTGATGTAAACCAGAGTGGATTTAAAATGCTAGAAAAAAGTGAATTAATTTGTGAAGGAATCTTTGTCTAGATGAGAATTAATTTAAAAAAATAAAGTATTCAACTTCATGTGGCTTTTATAAGATCAGGTTAATCAAACCAACAAAAGATTTTTCACTGTTTCTTGGATGTTAGTGAGAAATTATAACCAAATAGCAGCTGATCTTTATCTTTTTACATACAACCTGTTACTAAAATACAAAATAAATATACCTTTGGAAATTAGGGATATTTTTAATTTAGACATTTCTTTTATTTTTTTACCTTAGAGACAACCACGCTGTTATCTAACATGATGTAATCTTGTAATCACAAGATCATGACTTTCCATTCCTACAAGCTAAACGCAAAAGTTAAATAAAAAATTAATTCAGTCCCATGATAGAATTCTTATGAATGAAAAATAGTTTTGTGAAATAGCTTGTACAAGTAATTTACCAATCTATGTCACTGAAGCAGTACTTTTCATTGCAGTTTTTCCACTGTACCACCTGGTAATAGCCATTCACAACCAGGTTTTTACAAGTACTTGTGCTTGAGCCACAACATTTATAGGGCTAGGATTTGTGTCATAATATTTTCAGCCATCTAATGTTTTAGGTAGCTTCTTTAAGTGCACTCTGGTCAAAATGTATAGCAAAGGGAAAGACATTTAACAGCTGCGGTTAGTGATTCATTTGAAGCTACTCCTTACTCCTTCCTTTCCCCTCCCCTGCTTTCTCTTTATCAGTTTTTATTGCTGAACCTGACATTATAGAGTATGGATTGATCCTTTGATCAGGTCAGGTCAGCCCTTCTGGCAGTGTTCCTTCCCAGTCTCCTGCCCAACCTCCAGTCTCCTAACTGCAGGGGATAGAAAAGGGGAAAGAGAGAAAGCCTTTGTCCTGCACAAGCACTGTTCATTGGTGTGCTATGGACACTGGTTAAGTATATAAGTCTGCCACAGAGGAAGATAACACCATCTCAGTAGTCATTCCTATTCATTTTGGGAAGAGTTTTAAAGTAGGAAATGTAATTAAAAATTATATTTGATTGTAAATAGTGCTATTTCAAGTGTATGAAACTGCTGCCTTCAACAGTGTGCTGTAACATGTGGACGCGGGTACCAGGTGCGCACAGTCAAATGTGTTACTGGGACGTACCGTGTTATTCTGAACGATGACAGGGAGTGCAATGCTGCCACCCGTCCTAGAGACAGTCAGGTAAGTTACAAATACCTCTACACTTCTCATCAAAAGTTTCTAAGCACAACTGTTTTCTGCTGACTCCATGTGGGATCTTGGAGGAAATCACTTCTAAAATGGGAAAGAAATACTGAAAAATGATGCTTTTCTTCACAAATGTCAGATTTTGCCTAGGGAGTTAAGTAAAAGAAGGGTAATTTTAAGACTGGATGGTTGAAAGTTGTTATGTGATTGAAGGATTAGAGTATAAGACCTCAAGGAATTCAAGGGCCTGTGATTATTTGGAAGTGGGGGAAGCTCCAACATGTAGGATGTTGTAAGGACACTGCTTGCCATCCTGCTTAATAAATACTACCCAACCGGTTTCTTTAATAAACTTCTAAATATAAAAGCCAGTTGGTATAGTTTATTTCTGCCTAGATATGCAAACACTGGGTTTGAGTATCCTTTGCAATTTTAATTGTGATACCTGTTTGGCTACGACTGAAACTGGGCAAATTTATATTCTCAGTAGCTGAAGGTATAAAGGACAGGACAGCACAGCCACTGGCTTTGCTTGGTCCTTCTGTGCTGCCTGTGGCTCTGAAGCAGGACACTGTAATGTCTCTGCTCCTTCTCTCCAACAGGTTGGCCAAAACTGTTCTTTCTCAAGGTACCGATATTATTAGTTATTACTAATGCAGTTTTAAGATCAAATACATTTTCTTTGACACTTGATTTAAAACAAAACAAAGCAATTCAATGAAATATCTTTGAATAATTCCAGGGAAATTGTAAAAGATAATAAAGATTATATTTACATGTTAATTAATGCTAACCATTTGGTTTACATTTGGCTCTTCCAAAATGTGTATTTAAAAAGCTTTTCTTTTTTCCCTCACCCCCACAGGAGTGTGAATTGCCCTCTTGTCCAGAAAATATAAAATTATGGACTACTTCACTTCCTCTAGTTCATGTGGGGAAGGTGACCCAATGGAGATATGGATCATGGACCCCTGTATGTAATGTAGCAGTCACATCTTGCAGAGCAGTCCACCATTCATTCACCCATTTTTCCATGAAACTTGCATTAATATATTTTTCAGACTAAAATCTGCTTGGTATAGATTAAAAAGGAGTTCTAATATTTTCTTAAGAAGAGAAACTTTCTTAAGTTTCTCCCAGCAAACTGTGTGCTTCAAATTCAACCAGGAAAAATAATAGGAAAAAAAGCAGAATTCTAGGAGCTGGGGTTCTGATTGTAATAGTTTTTATATCATTGACAGTGCACCAGGAAGTGTTTTTTTAAATGTAATTGATCTGTTTCTAAGTATGCAGAACATATTTGATTTAAAAATACTATTTAAATCTTTTATGTGAATAGTAATACTAAACAATTGGAGTCTTTAATAGTCTAATTTGACTTTTTTTTTTGTAAAATAAACATTAGTAAAACAGTTCCTACATAAATTTTCTTCAATGCAAAGTTTTTATTTTGATAACGTTGAAAACTAGTTTTACTTAATAGCAGTGTGAAAATTTAAAATTATCTATAAAATGTGGATGTGTCTGTTAATCCCTTGAGATATTTAACAAAGCATGTGATTTAGTTATATTTTTGTACAACTATTTTAACTAAATAGCAGTAAAGGGTGCATAAACAGGCTACTCAGCAGTTCTTCATTAAGTCCACCTTGAACTTCTCAGCTGTAAAGGCATCAGAAGGAGCTCAATGGAATCTGCTAATACAAAGCATAATGGCAAACAGATTGTTAATATCTGATTTTATTTTAACAGTTGATGTAAATATTGTATCTCTGCATAGCAACTAAAGTTCTGGAAGTTACTGATGTTTCTGTTGCTTCTTGCAACTGTGTAATTATTTCATATTACAGTTTAAATTCTGTTTACATATACTGAAATCTTCATGAAAATTAGGGCCATGCAATTCAGTTCCAAGCCAACAGAAACTGTGTTAGTATTTTAGATGCTTGCATGATCTTGTTTTAGTCTCCTAAAGTGTGATGACCTTGATTTGTTCACTTGGCAGTGTTCTGCATCCTGTGGGAAGGGTGATCGTGCTCGCTATGTGAGTTGTAGAGATGCTCATGGAGAAATAGCAGATGAATCTTTGTGTGCTCATTTACCACGACCAGCTGAAATTTCAAGCTGCTTTAGCCCATGTGGAGAGTGGAAAGTTGGAAATTGGTCCCCTGTAAGTATTAATTGTAACAATTTTTTAATGTGTGTATTTAGATTATTGGCCAAGTCTGTGTTTAGAAATTGAGAGTTCATTTATTTTGCAAGCATGATTGAAGTTGCATCCCTTGAAAAAACAAAGTGCATGTTTGCTCTTGTCAAAAGTAAATATAAATGTATTTGTTTATTAATTATTGATATTCTGTGAAAACACTGTTAATCTTTTGGTCAGTGCACAGTTACGTGTGATAGTGGAATAGTAACAAGACAAGTCATCTGTGTCAACTATCATCAGCAAATCAATGAGAATTACTGTGATCCTGAACGCCGACCTCCTAAGGAACAAGAATGTAACATGCCACCATGTCCACCAGTTTACCATCATGTTCCAAAAACACATGACCATCCAAGCCATTTTCCAGAAATAGGTTACCTCCCAGTACACCCTCCACAAGACAATTTAAACCAGTGGAACCATCCTTCTGTGGGAGGATATCAATGGAGAACTGGACCATGGGGAGCAGTAAGAAATTTTTTTAGAATATATTAATTTGTTCTGTCTCATGTGGGTTAACATTTCTAGAAATGTTATTGCAGTACAGATTTGGCCAAAAGACAAGCACATTCATTTTAAAAAGTATTCTTGTTATTAAAAAAGTTATTCTTGTTCTTATTGTTATTCAGAATATAATAAATTCTAAGTGTAATTTTTTTGTGATTTCAAATTTAAAATACTTCTAAGTACTAGTAATTTTTATTTTAAAATTTCGGTTTTGAAAGTTAAGGTTTAAAACAAAGCTGTTTTAATCCACATATATTACATTTCTTTGATCATGCAATGGCAAAATGTATGTTTACCTGTTTTGGTAGTGCTCTAGTACTTGTGCAGGTGGATTTCACCACCGAGTTGTAGTATGTCAAGATGAAGAAGGAAGAAGTTCCAGTAACTGTGATGAGGCAACAAAACCTTCAGAGTCGAGACACTGTGATTCGGGGCCCTGCCCACAGTGGAACTTTGGGAACTGGGGAGAAGTAAGAGCATTTCACTTACAGAGGGGAATATTGTTTACCACATAAGCTTAGGAGTAGAAACATATGACTGTGAGTGGAACTGAATACCTTGTTTTTACCTATTTAATAGAGTTTAAAATTTAAAAAGAATGAATTTCAGCCTGTTTATGTAAACTTTATTCTTTGATCAAATCCATAACTGTAGGGGAAATACAAGTAATGTAAATATACATCCAAAAGAAATAAGTGCTGTGTGAGGCTAAGGATATACAGCATCAAAAAATCATCTGGCTGTTGTACAACATGTATCTTGAGATACCTAAAATTATATTCTGTTAGAAAAAGCTGGATTGTATGCAAAAAAACCCACAGTGCAATAGCTAGTCTAAGAAAAAAAAATTAGTGTAAGAAGCCACAGAGAAATTTTATTCCATGTAATTTCATAAGTACTAACTATAGTTACTCCAAGTAGCTACTAGGTTATAGTTGCAAATTAGAAGTATGGAGAGAGGATCATGCATATAAAAGTTGCGCCTGGGTTAGAACATTTTGATGACACATTTTATATTATTGGAAAAAAAATAGTTTCTCCATGCTGTTTGTTGTCATATCCTGACTACACGTTCCTGCTCAAACGCTACAGAAAGAGTTAAAGCTGATTATTTTTGTATTTATTCTAATCTAACCCCTTGTGATTCTTGCCCACTTTTATTACTTTCGAAAATCAGTTACTGGAATTGAAAAAAAGAAGAAAATTGGTTGAGTGACTTTTAAATTTTACCTTTTTTCTCCTTGTTTTGGCCAGATTTAGCCATTCAGTTCCCAAGGTCAGTCTAGATGTCATATTTTTTCTGTCCATAGCCATAGACTTGGGATACAGTTCATGCAGATGATACATTTTTTTCTAGTTTAGAATCATTGAGAATACAATAAAAGGGTTGGAACTATTATAGATTGGTTTTAAGAGCTCATTAGGAATGAGAACTGGTATTGAAGAATTACAGGCAAACTGAAACCCAGAAAACACATTCTATACACTTAGTCTGTATAAATTGGACTGTGTAAAAGTGTGTCCAATCTGCCACTGTCTGACAGGGAAAACTATTTTAAGACTAATTTCTATCTTTTCCTCTTACTAAAGAAAGAGATACATGCATATTTGTTCTCACAATTGATTCTCCTTAGTGGAGTGTCTTTAACTGAGATTCTCTGCAGAAAATCTCTTGATAAACCATAAAAATGTAGTTTGATAAAGGTTTTGGTGAGACAATTACATGAGATTGGACTTTAAGTTCTTACTCTTGAATAGTGTCCAGAGAATATGGAAATAGACATAGTAAATAATACGATGTACTGATTATTGCTATATCTTTTGATTTGATGGTATGTGATGATTCTGTTAATAAAATTACTGTATATAATGTTAATATGTTAATAATTAATATAATGTTAATAATTAATATGTTAATAATGTTAATATTAATAATATTACTGTATTACTGTTTCAGTGTACTCAGACTTGTGGAGATGGAATAAAGACAAGATTGGTGATTTGTCAGCTTCCAACTGGCCAAATGTTGGGTGATCAAAACTGTGAAATTGTAGACAAGCCACCTAACATGGCACAGTGTAATGTGCATTCTTGCCCTGGTGATGTTTCTTGGCATCGGGGACCATGGAAATCGGTACGATAGCATTCAGTAATATTTTTTGCTTTCTTGTTCTTTCTGTCACTCTATTTCCCCTTGTCTTTTAAAAGATTTTATGTCATTATTTTATTTGATAACAGTGAAATAAGAATGCATGTAGAATATAGTCTATGTAGTTTTATAAAGAAATTGTTCCTGCAGTCATAGAATTAAATGAGGAGCAGCCATTTCCTTCAGTGGGGACAGTATCATGCTCTGTAAAACATCATCAGGAATATTTTGAAAACTGCCAGAAATCATCATAACTGAAAACAGTACCTGATAGATTCCATTTGAAAGGGTTACAACTTGATATGTGTTTAAATTTAAAATTTTATGCTGTAAATTATGCTGTAGTATTATCTACGTATTTATATTTGCAGAAGCACCCTAAACATTTTAGTGCATAACTATTTTCCTGTAGTATATTTAAGTATAAAATAACTCACATCCATGTATATTATACTCTTTCATAAAACGTTTTACTTCATATTACTTGTACATTTGTGTATAAAATTTTATATTAGTGGTTTTAAAACAGGGACTAATTAAAGTTATCTATGTATAATTATGTATGTAACTACGATACGTTAATGTATACATGTCACTGTCTCTTAATGTGTAAAAATGCCTTCTGTAATCACCATTAATCTTTATATTGCTACTAGCAGATTATTAACATACTGAAGTAATCATAGCAAGCTCTGCAATTGAGCTCTGCAAAAGAGTACATTATAATTCCCAAGCTGTGAATTTGACAACAATATTGATTATTGTGCTAAATTCTAAGGGGAATAATGGTAGTAAAAGGAGGTTGGATCCAGATCTGGTTCCATCAAATCAGCAAAAAATCTGTCATCGACATCCCTGGGAGATGGTCTTGGAGAACACTTACTTGAAGGTTTTTTATTAATCAAATTATGTAATTTGTCTCTTTGAATTAATATGGCAGCATTTTCAAAAATTGTCTGATTTCAACTATAACAATTCCTAATGTTTATATAAGCTATTCTAATTTATTGCAAAGAGACTGCAAAATGTAAGTTGGATTGAATGGTTTACCACAGTTATCTCTTTCTTCCACTATGCAAAGCAGAGTTTAGGGTTTGTGTTTAGCAGACACCAAAGTATCTTCTTTAACCATTTTCCAAATAATTAATAGTGACTTGCTAATTAATATTCATCAAGTGCTGAGAAGACAAGCAGGATCCAGCACACAATTGCCTTTGAACTCAATGTTTGTTTTCCTTTTAGATCAAGAATAATTCACAACCTGTTCATTCCCTGAGTAATTCAGTTTGCCCTACATTAATAGATCACCTGTAAGATCTTGTATTGTAAATGTTGCCTATGGCTTAGTTTTATAAAGATTTTTCACATTGGTTTATTTCTCAAGTGACATAAAAAACCGTTTTAATCCTTCAAAAACTAGTTTAGAATGAATTCTATATATCAGAGAGAGAGGCCTCTTTTATATATGATTGCAAGCTCTATAGTTAAGACATAAAAGGTTTAACTACATCACACTATCTCATGCTGCAGAAACAAATGTAGCAGTTTCAGGAAATAAAAGCAGGCTCACATATTGAATATGCTGTCACATTTTAATAATTTAGCTAGTCTGAGTGCTGCCAACACAGAGACTTAGTTTTTTGTTGCGGATTAAGCAGAGCAAAATTTATTCATTAAGGATGACTTAGGAAGGAGTAGTAAAAGCTTGAGTCACAGGAACGCTGTTGTAGCCTAGTACAAACAGCTTTGTTTGTACAACAGCATGGTTGACCAGTGATTTTTTAGTTTGGCAATAAATCATGGCCCTGCTTATCTTACATGTTTCTGGCATACAATATGCTTTAATACAGGGAACTGTTAATTGTCAGATGCTCTCTGACTTCTGAAGTCCTCAAGCCTGTCATATCTACACTTACTCCATTCTCTATAAGATTGCAAGAACCAGACAAATAACTATTTATATTATTCACAGAAGTATTGAGTAGTATTTCTGTGCCAGGTGAGCAATGCGTTGAGCTTTTGTGTCTACTAGTGGGATTCCAGTGTTAAAACCTAAGCAGAAACTGTGATGCAAGTCTAAATGATCTTGGAATTCTTTTCCAACCTCCACGATTCCACTAGCTATTGCTATGTATTTCAGAACAGAGGACTTCTATCAGTATTCCTTCTAAGTATGTTTGTTTTATTATTATACTTATTGATTAACTTTACACAGCATAATTTATATAAAACATATCTTGTAAATGCACAAAAGGGCCTTTGTAAGGAAGGTTCAGTTTATGATTTGAAGCCAGAATTTTGGTTGATGCTTTCTCCAGTTTAGCAGCTGTGACACTTTATAGTGTCTGTCAGTGGCTATTGGAGCTGACCCTCACTAAGCTTAAAGGCTGTGTACTGCTATGTTCGTGGTTTCTATAGTTGTCCAAATGGATGTGAGGCAAGTAAACCTCAAATTCTAAAGTTCTGTACCTTTAATTTTTATGTATTTTCTAAAGATAGTAGGAAGCTTGGGCAGGAATTACACTTGAGGCATAGAATAAGCTATTCATATATGGGAAGACAATATCTTCAGGCTTTGCACAGTGAGGAAAGTTGATTCACATTTTTGGACAGCAAGAATTTTGATAAATTTAGGAGTTTGATCTTGTTTTTGGACCCCTGTACCTTTTCAGTGCTTGTAAAAAGCCTTGAAGATCCAGGCACCAAACAGCAAGGTTTCCACTTAGTTGGTGGTAGCAGTTGATATTACCTTGGAAGTTTTGCATTTCATTTGGACAATCAATTCTTGTATGAGTGTTGGTAGTTACCTAATATTGTCATGAAAATTTTAACCAGATACCTTTCAACTTGAAATATGTTTGATTCTCATCCTTTCTAGTTTCTTTAGAAAGAATAGATAACTTCTTGCAGAAGATAATTATATTTTGTTTGTCTGAAATGTTTATAAAGGTTTTAATTCTTTTTCTTTTCTTCACTCTTAGGATTTGTAATTAATAAGTATTACTTCTGATGTCAGAGAAAATAGGCATAAAAACAATGGATTATTTTCAAAGTTACCCTGAAGTCTCAGAATTGTGTTACTGCCATTTCTCACTGCCCTTCAGACACATAATGTAATATTCTTCAGAGTGACTGTCTTTCTAGTGCTTCAGTTTTCTACTTACTTGCTCCGGAATAATTTAGATGTAATTCTGTCTTTGCAGTAGTGGAAGAAGTCTACTATTTAATGTATATGAATCTATTTTTTAGAAACAGTCCCAGTTCCCTTCCAGTGTTGTTGCTGCCAGGCATCCCACTGACTTCTCTAGGAGCAGAAGCAGGCCAAACTTGCAAAAGTAAAATATTTATTTGTTTTCATTTTAATGCAAAAAATCTTGCTATGTATGATAAGTGCCTTCATTCACTTTTTCTAATGTGTAAAAAGTATTTATAGCTTTAAAAATAATCTTTTATATTAAAAGGGAATTCAGAAGCAGTGAACTTGGTTTTCAAAACCACATTCAGTTTTTTACCTCTACTTCTGCTGCTGCCTAATGTTGAACTCCAAAATACCTCATTGCCAATACAGCACATTAAATTAATATCCTACTGCCTGAAATCTTGATGTTAGCATCTGCTATTCATTTCTCGGAACTTTGGAAGTGGGAGCAGGGCCTTATCAGAGATAACTGATAGCAGATGTCACTGCCCAAATAATGTCATAAGACAGACTTGGGATAGTGAATTTTATTTAAGGTCATTCTGATAAAAATGAAAATAAGAACTTGTTTCCAAAATTCAAAAACAATATATTTGTTCATTGAGAGGAAATTTCTCCTGTTTGGTGCTATGTTGCCTGTATAGCTTGAAATAATAAATAAGTTATAATGTATGTGTAATAATTTAATTTAATGACTGTGACTTGTGTCTGTGAAATACAGTTGCATTTTAACCCTTCTTTTTCATGCATGTTGTGTGGCTTTGTTTTCATATTTAATGTGCTGTTTATTAAGGAATGTTAATGTTTAAAGCCCTTAAAAAATAAAGGGTGGGAGAGGCACTAACCACTTTTGCTGAAAGTGAGGGTTTTCTTTAACCTGTGTGTTGAAATTAACTTCATATGATACTTTATTGACATTGTTTTCATGGGGAAAGCTCTTATATTTGAACACAAAAAAAAAATTGTTACTGATAAAAGCAGCAGTTGGTGCCGTTGACCAATTGGACTGAAATAGATGGTTGGCACATAGTCTTTGATGGTGAAGCTAAAAGATCCTACCTCCTGAATCTATTGCTGGTGCTGTAATTTTGTGGCCCAGTCCTCTCCCACTTAGTGAGTGACAAAACAGAGAGAAGAATGAGGATCATAATATAATGCTCAACTCTTCATCTCAAAGACGTAGCATAGTTTTTTACATTCCTAAAACACTTTTGGCAGGAAGAGATTTGCAGAACTTTCAGACCTTACATTTAGAAAGAGGACAAGCAAGAATGGGACACAGTCAAAATAAAAGCAATAAATAATAATAATAATAAAATTACATACACATCAAAAAACCCCCCTAAACACAAAACCCCAACAACCAGAATATAATGAAAGGGGAAAAGAAGCAGTTGACATGTAATACCATGCCTAAATACATACAGCCATTTAATGAGAATGAAAGGAATGTGAATCTACTGGTGTATTTATTAGAACTTTCAGAAAAGCTGGAGGGTTCTAGATGGTCAGATCCTTGTGAAAATCATTCTGAGCTGCCTCTATGTGGCAGCTTCAAAAACCCCGGTCAGAACTCATAAATGTTGATTCAAGGTGACTTTGGAACTCAGATTTAAAAGTTATTAAATATATATTAAAATATTAGCATTTCCAAGCATTTGTGGGGATCAATACATGAATATTTTTATTGCCTGGAATGGGTTAGGAAATAAACAATATGTTCTGTAGTTCTGTATTGTGGTTTTTCCTAGTCCTTTCTTTGGAAACCAGTAATTATGAGAGACTGGTGATTCCCTAACACAGGCTGCTCCATTGATCAGTATGTGTTCTAGCATGCATCTATTTTATGGCCCTTTCACTTCAGTGACAGCCGGATTAAACACTTAGATTTCCTGCTTCCTTCAGAAGCTTCTATGCCTGCTCATATTTATGTACAGGAAATGTAATGTTGGAAATATTGTTAGTAAATTGAAAATATACAGAAAAGTGGTTTAGGTGAAAAGAAACTGGATTTCAACATGTGAAGGTAGGTAAAATGTTGCATTTCTCATCCAAAATGTACTCATATTTTCATGCTAGAATAATATTTAATATAATTGGGGGAGTGTTAATTCTTTGAGTTTTGTTTAGTTAAGTGCCATAGAAAAAGTTATATTTTCTATTCTTCTGAGCAGTTTAAAAAATTTATGACAATACTATATTGTACCAGCACATATTGCTTTGTATTTCCAGTTTATTTAAGTTAAAATACAAAATCTTAGATTTTAATCAAATGCAAAAATTAGTGTGATATGAATTAATATTTTTTATAGAGCAGTAAGACACACAGAGCTCATGTATTTGTCATTCCTTTAATTTCTGAGCTACTATTTTACTGTTGCTAACATGACTAAAAATGATAAATCAGAGCTTGCACTTGCTAGGATCCAGCATTTCTTTTGCTTATGTTCAGATTTTTACAAACTCAGCTGAAACTAATTCGTCTACTATTGTAAAACTGTCTTATGTCTACTTACTTTTGTAACTGGTTAATTGAAAAGATCCTATCCCTTAAGATAATAAAATTAAGTTTTAAATAGTTAAAATATTACAGTAAAAGGCTTTTTAGCTGTGCAACCCCTTTGTGAAAATGTAGCTTTCATAACAGATCCTCCGTCATATTAAAAATGTGCTCCAACTTTTGTTGTGAAGACCTGTGAACAAAATGTCCCTCTCAGGGGACCAAAGTTACTTTTCAGTGAGAATGCAGTTTATGTCTTCCCTGTGCATTTGTTCAGTTTTTCCCAGCTTCACAGGAGGCTGGAGATTAACCTAACTGTAATAGTTTGTTAAACTGTGTCCAGGTTTTGAAAGCAATAAATGGATTAATTTTGGGTTGCTGTTTGGTTTTCATGGAAGTTCTTGAGCACAGCTGCTGGATGGATACAGATACATCTGTTGTTCTCTATTTGAAAAATGTGTCCGGAAATTTATCCATTTATTTGAAATAGAGAGAAACCCCTGCATTTCTTTTTGTCATGATGTATTTCCTTAAGGTCTCCTGTTTTCATTTCTGCCACCCTTCTTTCTTGATGCTTTCACTTTATTCACTGTCTCCAGTGCTTCTGCTTTCATGTAATTGCTTAAAAGTGTTACTAGTGCTACATGACTGTGGGGTACAGAAAGACGAGTCTTACTGAAGTCTGGCCAAGTCAGCAATTTGGTGTCTGCAATGCTGTAATGGTGAAAGCGCCCATATGAAGCTCTTACAGAAGGTATCAAAGGCACAGAGCTGGACTGCAGATTTGTAAATTTGACACATATTTATACTTGTAGATTAGATTTTCAAAAAGACCTAATGAGAGTCTAGCTCTGTTCTTGATTGCCACTGATTTCAGATGGAAAGGTAAGGCAGAATTGTTTATTGGGGATGTTGTTTTTTTGGTTTCATTTTTTAATTTATTAATGTTTCTGTATTTTTAACTGTGATTTGTCTCAGCCATCTGTCTGTTGTATATATCATTCAACTGAAAGACGATTAAAGCTACACATACCAGATAAATTGCTGCTGGAATGCTAGCTGAACACAGCAGTTTTTCTGTTCTCTCACTCTCCACAATTAATAAGCTGAACATACTTTTCATTGTTATAATATGTGCTGTGCTGAATGACAGTTTCAGTGTGGCTTGAATGAGGGCTGATGGTGGAGTTTCTAGCAGAGATACATGCAGAACCTTCAGTGACAAATTTGACTGCACATGAGGTAGCTGAGCCTGCAAAATGGCTATTGAAAGGAGGCAGAAATACCTCTTGGTTTCCTAATTCTCAGGTGGTAATCAGACAAAGAGGACTCAAATCAAGAGCACCTAAGGCAGGGAGAATAACTAGATAATACAATTTTTACTGTAATTGAGAGATGAAATGGAAGATATAAAGGATGAGATAAATGAGATAGCAAATATGTCACCACTGTTGAATGAAAACTCACGAAATAGGATTATTATTTTTAAATTTCCACCCACATTTACATCTTCATAATCTGTTGTTCTTGTGTTAATGTAATAGCTAAAATCTTGTTTGGAAGTCTAATTGTGTTATGTGAGTCATGTAGGTAAAACAAAGAGAAGGTTGCTGACTGGAAAGCTCAGTCTCATCTATGAGATACATGTAGACAGTGTGGGAATGCATGGCACAGTGAAGCTTGTCTGAGTATCACAGTAGGTGGGGAGCTGAGCATAGTAACTCCTGGGGGGTGGTCTGCCCATGAGCATGGTCTGGTTTTCAAATGCTCTGTAGTTGACATCAAGAAGGATGTCAGGCTTTAGGCAGTAATGGGCAGAATAGTGGTGTACATCCTGAGGGGGAAAGACATGATAGGGCTTTCAGAGGAGGACCCGGTCATCTGGTTTGTTTGTTCTGAACTTGGAGAAATGGATAGTATTTGTGATATCAGAAAGGTAAAATTAAGCAAAATTAAGCCAAATTAAGACTTGCTCACAAATGTAACTGGAAGGAATAAAAGACATTCTGTAGATGATCTTTACGTGGAATCTCAAGGGTTCTGGTTTTGATTTTTTCCAACAGCTGCAAAGAGTATGGTTGTTCATCTGACATCCAGGCAGATTGCCATTTTCTGGCATTAAGGATACTGCTAGCTGCACTGGACAAAAGAATTCAGACCATGTGGTGTCAACATCTAAAGTTTCTCAGCATCATCAGCAGAGTGTGGTTTCTGCAGACAAGAAATCCTTTTACCTTCAATGTATGTGCTGATGGTTCTGACTTTTTTTAAATCAGGATGTCTTTATGTTTAAGAGGAATAGCACATTCCTAGGAGATGCCAGATATATCCTCTCATAGCAGTTTTTCCTTCCTGTTATCCACATCAGTCCTTAAATCTGTCTTTAATCCTCTTCATTCCTCTATCATTCCTGCTTTTTCTGTGTTTATATATAGATGTATATAGCTTCTTATTTATGTCCATCTGTTAAATAGATATACTTCAGCATGCTTGGAAAATGGTTATTCAGGTAGGTTTTTGTTAGCCTTAAGATGAAAGCTGAAAGAAAATTATCTAAGAAGGAGTCCAATAGAGGCAGGTTTTTAATGGATCACACAGTGCTCAGTCCTGACATAAAAGGTATGGCTGGGGACAGTGGCCAGGTTAGATGCCCTCAGAGTCAGGGCAGGCTCTGTGCTCAGCTGCCATGTGCAAATAGCTGTTAGGTTGTATGGCAGTGCACTCCAGAGGCTTCTACACACACACTAGGAGTGTGTGGAGTGCTGGTGTTAACATCCCCAGTATGCACCGGGAAGCCCTGGAAAACAATGTGGATGGTAGAAACTTGAGAAGCCTGCTTCTCAGCTTGTTACACAGCCAGAATATGTAACGAGACTGAAAAGGGGGGGAAAAAAGTAGAAGTCCCTCTTGGGCTGGCTAAAAAAAAGGATCACTGCCTTCTTTTGTTTCTGAGTTTAAAAATTCCAATATTAGATGATAATACTTGGTACAGATTGTCCTCTAGTCCATTCCACTCAGGGCAGTAGGTAACGGCAGTTCTTTTGCACAGGGACTGTCCCTCCTGAGCTACTCAACTCAGAATAAGAATGGCTTCTGAAAAGTAAACTTAAAAATTTCCTTCATAAAAAATAATGAGAACTGACCTTCAACAGTACTATTCCTTACAAAAGTCATGTATACTACACCACACTTGTGAGTTTTTAATTAATTACAAGTAATTGAGGTGAAATCACTGGGGAGGTGTACTGAATGGTGGTCTTCAAATATATGCTTTTGAAGTAACACTATAAGTTTAACTCAGAGCAGTACTCTTGCTTGAAAGTAAGAGTACATCTATTTGAATACAGGAGAGGTGTTGTCATAAGTACTCCAATTATGATGGAAAAATAATATCCAGTGATACTTTCTGGATGAAGCTTGGGCCAACATTACCTAGAAAGACATGATTGCAATCTGCAGAATCTAGTTATAAATAACTCAGGTCACAGAGGAAAGTGGGTGGCTTTCTTCATGTGTTAGAATTAAGTGGCTGTGGGATTCTTAAGCTTGCTTACATGTTTCCTCCTAAAAATATCCTTACAGCTCGCAGCAATATATTGCTTATATTGGATGGATAAGAATCTGGTTAAAAATTAATTTCAGAGTCTGTAAAATTTTTTCTTAATAATTAAGTTGAGGCATGGCGATTGTGGAACTATAATCCAGGTTTAGCAAGGATTCAGAAAGGACTATCAGGCAGATCTAACAAATACATTGAGGGTTCAGTCTTGGACAGATAATTCAAATCTGTATTTTTTAGGTGATAATACTTGCAACAGGTAAAAAAATTATGCCTTTTTTATGGCATCGAACTGGCAGCTTCTTCTGTGAAGTCTCACTATAGAGCTTGAACTGAAGAATATCCACATTTTTGACCTCTCTCTGCCTAAAGCCTGGGAAAGAACAAAAAATGAACCTTATGCTAGTGAGGGTGTAGCATCCCTGTCATTGAAGACAAGAATGACAAACTGCTGTCCGGAATGGTCCATGTATAGCTGATTCAATTGAACAGCATCATGGATTGGATGATGTCTGTGAGTCCTTCTTAGCCTTCCTCCCTTCCATTTCTATAGCTGCAAAAGCAGATTTACAGACTGCAGATGGAAGGAGGACTTAATCAAATCAAGACATCTTCTGAACATCAGAGGAATGTGATGTAACAGTGAACTTTTGCAATCAAGCCAAACTCAAAGAGATAACTTAAAAATATTTTCAGTATAACTTCTGCAGTTGACATAGGTGTAACTTAGATGTAATGGTAAATCATACACACACTTCATGGAGTTCAGTCCACTCTTTCTCAGGAGTAATGGAAGGTTTGATCCTTGGTCCTTTCTAGGTGCATAACCTAATGGCACAAGTGTTTGTACTTGTTTTAGCAAAGAATTACTGACTGAATCAAGGAATTCAGTAGGATCTAATTGCAGAGTATATGTTGCTTCTTAACAGTTGTCAACATACTTAAAGGAATGAACAACTCTTGGAGTGCTTTTTTCTGAAAAATGCATATTGTGCTCAAGCATCACAAAAATCCATGAGGAGTTGCAACAAGCAGAGGAGGCAGACACAAGAAGATCTAATTCTAATACAGCAAATGAGAAGTTGAAAGTAATTCTCAACTAAGCAATGCTATAAATATTGTTTTATTACTGTCTTATGCAGTCCCACTCTACTTCTAGAATATTAAGAGTCCAAACAAACTTTTGGGCCAGTTAGAAATCATCAAAATGCAGTTTGCCAGACAACTCAAGCAACTACCATGTTTAATCCTGTTTTAAACTGAGCTTCCTGACCAGTCACAAAAGTTCCTGACCAAAAAAAAGGCAGAAAAAGGAGTAGAATACCTTTTAACATTTGTAATATGTTTTATACCTTTTCAGTGCTGCTGTTCTGGCTTAGCTCCTGTAAGCATTTAACACCACACAACCATTCCCTCCTTCCCCCTTGGTGAGATGAGGGAGACAATTGGGGGAAAAAAGTAGGAAAATTCATGGGTTAAGAAAAGTAATTTTTATAGATAAAGCAAAAGCTGCACCAACAAGCAAAGCAAACCGAGGGATTCATTCACCACTTAAGGATAGGCAGTTGTTCAGCCATCCCAAAAAAAGCAGGAGTACGCCATGTGTGATCATTTTTTGGGAAGACAAATGCCATCACTCCACATGCCTCTCCTTCCTCCTTCTTCTCCATTTTTATTGCTGACCATGACATTACTTGGTATGGGCTGTGTCCCCTCAAGACTTTTGTCTTCAGCCTCCTTGCTAGCCTTCGTGGTGTGTGACACTGTTCAGCAATAATTAAAATATCCATGTGTTTTCAAAACTGTTTTGCTCACAAATCCAAAAGCTTGCACTAGCTACTGTGAAGGAAATTACCTCTATCATCTTCTAGTCACTCATATTTTAAGTCTCTGTATACCTAATAACAAATACAAAAAGAAACTACTATATGCTTTCCATTTACTGGTCTGTTTTTCAGTATCCAGAAGCCCAGTAGGCTACCAGCTAAACGACACAAAGCACTTCCTTTAAAAGAAAGGTTAAGGAAATACTGTACAGAATCCACCAAATAATACAAGGTCTTCAACTTTTCAATGAAATAATAATAGCAACAGAATCAAAAAGTTTTTAGTGAAGTTGCATGTCTGCTGCAGAAGGAGCCCTAATTTGGTAGGAATTGATGATGGCATGCCTGTCTGAGAGTCCATTTGTGCCACAGAAAGCATGAGTTTTGTTAGGTTGATCCCTACAGAGCTTTATTGCTATGAAGAAAACACAAACAGATGAATCCTAGTTACCAGTGTTATGGAATTACTTTGAACAATAGTAATGAAATCCAGCTTTTTACCTCAGATTTATGTTTTTAAAAGAATACGACATATGGGAAATATTACTTTATCCAATGTTGAGACAAGTGCTAGAATTTCTGTGTAAAGGGGTTCCAGGATGGGGTTTTTTCAATTTACATTTTTTTGAGGAAATGTTCATATTTCTTCTGAGATTTAATGTTCTTATGGATTTTTTTCTTCCTACATGATTAATCTGCAGAAAATACATAGAAAATTGTGCTCTGTCTCCATAAACTTCCAATTGTGTGGAATGTCATACAAATGAAACCACATTATAGACAAACTGAGCCACATGCTCAAGTAGTCAAGGACCATGTTCTAGTTTGAGTGGAGGGCGGTCAAGCAGCCAGAATTACTGCAGTTGTACTTTTCCTGGGTTAAGCCTTGGGAAGATCACCACCACATCAGGGTGGGCGCCAGGCAGTGAGAGGACTGTATTCCATGGAGAACGTGTAATAACACATTAGGAGCTTCAAAAAGGAACACAGGCTCATGGAGGGTAAAGTTCAGCCTTGTAAGAAATGTGCTGTGGGCTCGATGCACTAAGAGGAGAGGAGTGGCTTCCTGAGCACAGAACAAGGCTTTGCTCCTGCACCAGTGAGAATTTGACAGTTCTTACTGACATTACAGAGCTGAAGGAAAGCCAGGCAGGCAGTGTTCTGTATGCAGCTCACTAAAGAAAGCACTGGCTGGTGGGGATAGAGGTCAGTATAAGACATCCCCCTGTAAGCTGCATTTAGATGCCTTTAGGCACTTCAAAATCCCACTCAGAACTTCTATGGAATCTATATTTTCATTCAAGGAACTGAGCAGGGTCTATGCTTTGTTCTTACCGAAATGTAAAGTCATTCCCCACTTGATATTGATGAAACATTTTTATTCATCATTTGAGTGATTTGATGTTCTGTCTTTCCTATTTGTTCTCTGTAATGGAGGACAGGCAATACTTACCTACTTGTCAGGAGTCTCCCATGAGAAGTGTATTTGACTGGAATAGTCTTCTCTTGCTGAAGATGGGTCACTATGCAGTAAAGAGCACAGCTGAGCCTGCCTGCATATGATGCCACAGCACTTAAGGAGGAGGCAATGCTTTTAAGAACTTTTTAAAAATATATTATCTAAGGAATGAAGCCAGAACATGCCAGATTTCAGGAGAATACTGTATATACCGAGTAATATACTCTCTTGAACTTTCCATTGATGATCCTGGATCTTCTACATCCATGGGAGGTGTATTAGCTTTTTCATGTGGTAAAAAAATTAAATTGGAGAATTTCTTTTTCTTCAGTTGCACTAAATATCATCTATAACTGTGTTTTGCAATGTGCTTCACTCACCTGTTGTCCACTCAATGTACACTTAGAGCAATTTCTTTCTTTAACTTGTTAGTAGAAATAGAGGAAAATCTGTTTTCAGGATGTTAATTGTCCTCATGGGTTTGTAAAGCGCTGAGCTGGCCAATCTGTTAAAGAGATTGTGCATGCATGTAGACTGTTAGCACTTTTTAAGAGAACTTTTATAAGGCCCTTGGCTGTGGCTCAGGGCTATCTAGGTGCTTCTGTAAATGATATGTTTGCAATCAGAATAACAGTCCTCAAATCAGTTGCCTAAATTTTATTTTATTGTCCCAGTGAAACTGTAAAGGATCTGGTCCTTAGAGAGATTTAGGTTTCTATTCCTCACAGTGATTGGTGGAGATGGTCACTGCAGCAGATGTAAGAATCTGGCACTGTGGAACCACTCTGAAGTGGGCAGGAGCAGCTCCATGAAATTCCAGGACATGCAGTACTACAAGAGGCACATCTTGGTTTAGTGTTTATTTGTTTTCAAGCTTTGGAAATTATATTTAAGCAGAAGTTTACAGATGTTCTATATCTGTGAGGTTTTCTAGCTTTTAAAAGCATCAGAAGTTTCATTCCTTCAGAGCAAAACCACATTAATATAATGAATTAAGCATCAGTGTTCTTTTCATGAATTAAGTACAAAAAAACAAACCAAAGCAAAAAACAGCAACTAAAGAGCAAAAAATCCCACAAAAGATCCCCAGATGAAAAGCTTAATAATTGAAATCCATAAGAGGATACAAATGATACATAGTGAGTCACTTCTTGCAGAGTGGCTGTGCTTTTTTTCAGTATAAGGTCTATTCAACAAAGGTTTGAATACATGTAAACAGAAAATCAGATCTTGATGAATGTGGGAAAAAATAAGGGAGCGAATTTATATGCAGGAATGCTTTCTCTGTACACTTTTAAGGATTAAATTTAGTGTTTTTTAATACAGTCCCAACATGTTGAATATTTTTTTTTTAGTTTTAAATATAACATTAAATTCCTATGGAGCGAAAATCTCCCTGGAAAAAGTTATTTAAATGTGGATATTTACACGGTATGAGTTGGCAATATTTTGTGACTTAATGTCTTTTAAAGCAAAGAAAAAAATAAATCAGATTACTTATACAAGTTACATTACTGAAAAGATAAACTATATTAGCTATAATTAATTTTTTAAAAAATCCAAACATTCTTAAAATAATTGAAAGGAATTTCTGCCTTCAGAGTTTAGGTATCTTTCATCTGTGTTTCTGCATTTTTACATTTAGATACCTTGGTTTCAGCTACTTTTAGTCATCAAAGCTAAACAGTATTTGAGTGAAATATTTGAAATCACTCTTCATAAAGCCTCTGTTATTTTTAACATTTAAGCTGGTCTTTTCCTTTCTGAACTCCCTCTCTTAATTCCTGTATAATTGTATTCTAATTACAAAAGTAAGTCGAACATCTTTATAAAAGCAAAACAGGCATTGCTCTGGAACTGCTAATAATAACTTCTAATAAATTAACATACAAATCTTTAGTTTTTCTTTAGAAGTAATAGCAGAAAATATAAAGATCAAATAAGGGCATTTAAATATAAGAGAGATGTAACTCAGTTGAATTTGAACCAACAAAGAGAAAAAAACCAGGCCAACCACACAAAAAATTCAGATCAAGTTCTCACCTGTGTAGAAGTAAACATGCAATTCTCTATCTAGTGAGTAGAGATATGGGAAGACCTTTCTAAGGCTGAGATGCCTTAGATATAAGAATAGGATAGATAAGGATAGATAGGATATTTCTTTGCATAATCTATTGCTGTTAACAGCCCTCTAGAATAAATAAAACTTTTGTTGGATATAAGATATCTCCGCAAGATGTATAAACAAAGATGTGTATCTGCTGGAAAGTGTTGTCTTAGTATTTAATGTTGGGGTCAACAAAAAAATTAGAGAGTGAGACTATGCTGTGCTGTGAGTTTGTTCTCTGCCTTATTTCTCACCTCCTGAAGTGGAGACTTCTTAGGGGAGTTTCTATGGTTGCAGCTCTCAGTCTGGAATGCTGTCCCCACAAGGCCTCTCCTGGGAGCTCTCTGGAGCCTGATTTATTCTGCAGAGGAGGCCATTGGAGAAGGAGGGACATGTAGTATTTTTCTAACACATCACAGAAGGACATTAAGTAACTCTGTGCTGCACTTCACTTCCTACTAAAGAATTAAAGGGAAGAACCTTTAGAGTTTAGGGGGCCTTTATGGCTATAGTTTATGTCTGAAATTCTTGAAAAAGAAAGCTTTGAGGGAAGGTAGAGTCAATTATCAGATAGTAACAGTGTTTTTTAGTTTTTATGCATACAAGTTATCATGCCTGCTTAATACATAAAGCCTCTGAACTCAGAGCTAAGTTTTCTGAAAGGGTTTAATAATCGTGTGATTTGAGCATTTTAAGTTTTCTGACCTACGTTAGTCATATATTAAAATTTCAAGTTTTTTTCTTATTTTCCTATCTTAAAGTATTTTCCAAATTAATAAAATGTAAATTGTAAAACTACAAGAACATTATTTTGAAAGGTTTTGCTGAGAGAAAAATAATTTAATTCAGAAACAAGTGTTCTTTTTATGGGGATTTTAGACTAGACATGTAAAAGAGAAACTGGGCCGAATCACTGCCCTTACCTTTTTTGTAAATATAATTGCATAGGAGAAATATGCCACCCATTGTATTATATTAATACAATAAATGTATTGCTTCATTCTGCAAAGTTTTAAACGCAGTGGCAATTTAAATTAACCCTTTAAGACTATACATATAATTGTTTAAAGACATAGAAATCCGTGTAATATTGAGGACAACTGAGTAAGCTGAGATTTTATTTAACAAACTGTTAAATAAAAATGTTTCTTACCTAGCAGATTAATTTATTACAGCTGCTTGTTCTCTACTTTAAAAACATTCATCCAGCTGCTGTTCTCGGGCAAATATTTACCAGGTTTTGTACTGAAAGCTGGATGACCTGAACTTAATTTCCTGAAAATAGAAGATATATGTATTCAAAAATGCTTTGTTAAGTTAGCATGTAAAGCTAATAATGTAGATGATTATGATGTAACATAAAGGGAAGAGAAATATCTTAATTACTTTTGAGGAAAGTATGTATTTAAATTTTTTTCATCCACTAAAAATTCAATTTTTATTGGACTATCATTTTTCTACATTAATTAATTCTCTTCCCATAGGAAGTGCTTTTTCAAGCATAAAGCATGGATGAAATCCTAGAACAAATTAAGCATATTCTCTTTCCAGACAGAAATAAATCATCTCCATTAATCTAAACTTTTTAATAGGATGATGTATAATGGTATTATGACAATATTTAAGAAGAAAATACTGAAGCACTTATATTCACGCTGTTCATGGTTCAGGAGAAATCAACTGAGTAGCCACCTAATGTGGAAGAAGTTCAGATGTTTGACTGAAAGCTCCCTAGGTGCTGTAGCCCTACTCTGTAGGTGTATAGCATGGCCCTGATGTGATGAATTAAGATCAAACCTTGCTGAAGTCTGGCAGCAATTTAGCAGAGGAATGACTGTTTCCCCAGAAGAGCCTGATTCATCAGGCATGCTGCAGTCTCATCTAGGTTTCATGGAACAAACCTGCAGCCCTGTCAGTTTGATATGGGAGGAAGGAAGGCAGGTCCTGGAACCAGCTGTCTATATTATAGCAGCTTTCTGGAGAAAATGGGATACGGGAGTGGTGGGGCAAGTCCACACCTCCAAGGACTTTAACTGGTAGTGTCTACTGCATATCTCTTCTCTTGCCTCTTTGCCATGTACCCTAAGATACCCAAAGCTCATGGAGGGGAGTGGCCAAGGAAATGTGACTTTGTAGCTAGAAACACACATAACCATGATACTGCATTTTTCTTTCTGTGGTGCTTGCAATAAGCATCATGCCTATATGAAAATAGCAGTACACATGCTGGAAACAGGTAGCTACTAGAGCACGTTCCTGTGAGATCATAGTATCAAGCTGTCTCCTGCATGGATATGGATGGCTGAGCGCAGATATTTCTCAATGATTACATCAATGAATGAACAAGATGTGAGAGATATTTGGCACCTGATCTGTAATGCTCAGTACGAGAGAGCTTACAGAGAAATTTCAGACACGTATAGCAGATGTTGTCATAATACAGAAACTCCTATAATGGCCGAGTCCATTTTGGGTAAGGCCACAACTTTTTCTGGTTTTCTTATTCCTCTGAGATTTTTAGCTAAGTAGTGAAATAACACTTCTCATTTCAGTGTTCTGTTTCCTGTGGAAAAGGTTTGAAGTTTCGTGATGTGCATTGTATTAACAGCTTCCAAGTGAAAATAGAAGAAGACAACTGCAAACATTTGAAAAAGCCACGAACATACAAAATGTGTAGAGCTGGAAGATGTCCTTCATGGAAGGCCAGCAAATGGAAAGAGGTATGTAAAAGCTTCAATAATTATGTTCTCCATGAAAATACAGGACAAGATCATGTTCATGACACGCTGATTCAGTGGGAATAATTGTCGGTACACACATCGCGATGAAATTTACAAATTAGCAAGTACTTAATTGTATTTTCTTTTTCTTTTTTTTAAGATTAATGAAAAATATTGAAAAACAATGAAAAAAGTCTGTGAAAACTGAAATTATTTGCTAATCTGAATTTTGCACTGAATAGCTACTTAGGACTTTCCTCATCTTACCTTGTAAATAAACAGTAAATTTTTAAAGTTTACTTCTTACCTTCTGCAATGAATTCAGGAGTACCACCACTATTTGCTGTCTTAGTCTAAATAGTGAAATGGTGCCAGGTTTGTGGGAAAAGGACAAGAAAAAGGGCTTGTGGGACAAATACTGGCCTTTTCCCTCGTTTGGTTTTATAAAACATCTCTCACCTTGCTGTAAAATTGTGTGTAACTGAGCACATTGCAATATTTTGCATTTCACTCACTCTTTCAGTGCATAATTCCCCACATTGATAAAGACACAGTACCATTCTCCACATTTTGGTCACATTTGATAGAACAATATGAGCTCTATGATTGAGGTTGGGCCTTTAGGCAGGCTTTGGGACATAATTGTGCTTCTGCCTGGGGTAAAAGGAGACTGTTTATCTCAGCAGGCATTAGTGGTGTAGTGAAATTCCTTTGGCCAGGATGAAGGAAAAGAGGCATTTGGCATTTAAGCTCTTCAGGATTCAAAATTCTTAGTACTACCTGCAAAAGATAGTGTCCTCAGAATATTACACTTTTTGCAAGCTTTTCTAACCTGAAACACTGAGATTTTTTTTCTCTTATATTGTAGTACTTGCATTTTAAAACAACAGGCAAGACTGTCAGTCTCTAATAAAGACAAGATATAAACTCAGACCTTCAACTGTTGATCTTGCAAATTTGTAAACTTTTGCTTTGCATATGCCTACAGTGATTGTCCCTATCATGAATTAAGGTAGGCAGAGATCTCAGCTAGGTACCTAAGATGCAATTATTTTCTGTATTTTTAAAACGTTTTAATTGTAGTTTTGCATTTTCAACATAAATTTCTTCAGTTATTGTACTCGTATCACAAGGACTGTAAAGTATATTTTAAATAGTATCCTGAGAAACTTCTAATGGCAGCTGTACTCCCTTCTGAGGACTGTCTCGTTTCGCAGTGACACGACTAATGCTGATCAATTTCAGTGTTCTGTATCCTGTGGAATGGGGATTCAGCAAAGGGACATCTCCTGCCAGGTGGCAGGCCTGGGGCGGGTGAGTGACGCGATGTGCGGCCGCCACCTGCGCCCCACTGGTGCGAGGCACTGCCAGCTGCCCGCCTGCCTTCTCTACCACTGGCTGGCACATGCATGGGAAAATGTGAGTAAGGTTTTGACTTGTATGACTTACTGAGTTATGTAGTAGGCCATAGTAAGTTTGGCCGTTTTTCTGTTCTTATCTTTTTTTTTTCCTCCCACATTTGGATGCATTTCTAGTAGCTATTATGCTGCAGAATAACAAATGAACATGCTGGAAATTTTGAAGGTTGAGCTTGCAAAACTCAAAAAGTGATAAAAAAAGTCAAAGACTTTATACTATCTTTTTATAATCTCTGCAGGATTTGCATGTCTATTGTGGGTAAAAGCTCTGGTGGACTTCTGAGTGGGTACTTATTGATAGGACTGTCTCTACATACTTCTCTACATAGTGCATAGGATGTTTAATAAATCCTTATTATGAATTATCTTTTTAAAAAGCAGCTTTTTAAGAACAGAAATGCAGAAGAAATATAATGTGGAAGTAAACACCTTGGAGGTAAACCCTTTGGAAAACAGTGTTTATAAGAAGTTCTTTATGGAAGATTTAATGCATCTTAAAAACTTGAAGCATCTTTTCTTGTTCAAGCAAAAATAAGAAGCAAAATAAATCTCACTATTCTCCTACTGAAGAGGAAGCAAGATAAGAAAATAAAACAGCATTCTCTTACTAAATATGCTTTCTCATATTTAAGAAAATCACAGATACCTTCAGGAGAGAGCTATCATTTCTAAAGGTGTCATTACTATTTTCTGTATGCTAAAAATTTAAGAACTTTTGTTATTTTTGCAAACATTCAAACATAAAAAGATGGGGAAGAGAGAGAAAAAAATATGTATAATACCTGAAATGGTGTGCAGAAGAGCCTTTTTCTAACATTAAGCAAAAAAACATTTTGTGCATTTGTGTCATATTCATAATCTGCCATGCTAAATTTTCTAGGGCAATCTTCCTTGAATATGAAGACTAAAGTCTCAGGGGCACAGTGCTATAGAAGGGACAGCTGTTAATATGTAAAACATTGGCTGATGCTCTGCAAAACCTAGATTATATTAATGCAGTTCAGACATATATTCCTTTGTTAAGCTATATTGGGGGAAAGCTGAGAAATACATGTTTCTTTCAAGTGTTCTATTCTCATATGTAGCTGTCAAAATCTTGAATAAGTGGAAGTGGTTCAGAATGCACAAATGTACACTTTCAAAGAATGAGGGTGAATTATCCCTTGCCAGCAAACATTTGTGTATTCCACTGAGTGTTTGAAGCTCTCCACTACAAACATATGGCGTTTCAGTATGTTCTCCAGCTACTTCAATAACTTCTTCTGCATGTATATATTGCTGTTTTCTTGTAATTCCTGCGTTCTGTTCCCTTTTCTCATCACATTCATACACAGCCTGTATGTGTAGTGTTAATAGTTCAAGTGCTTATCCACCTGCATTCCACTCCCAGTGCAGGATGTCCTCCACCAAACTTGTAATGTTTTGCCCATACAGCAGAAATATATCCAGATTTAACATTTCTCCAGTTTCCAGCCAGTAGACTGGGTGAAGCATTTTTATCCTAGGGAGAAAATGCCTACAAGGCTAAGATATAAAGCATCATGAAAAGAAATCATCTGCCTGTCCCCATTACCTTGTGACTGGATTATTCTTTATATGCCTAATATAAAGAACTCCTCCATGGCATTAAAAGTTAGCTTAGTTTAGGTACCTGTAACTGGGGACATGCTGTTGATATATATTACTTAGCCTGTACCTCTGCCTTTCTGGATTCTGGTGGCAGCAAGGTTCTTATCCTGTCCTGGCAGAGCTATGATGGCTCACCATTCCTCCAGTTTGCCATGGGGAGAGGGCTGAGGACCCTCAGGGAAAAGGCACAGGCTCAACAACTACTGCTGCTCAAAGCTGGCACCGGCACTGGCTTAATAGGCAGTTTTCTATCCCTCTCTCTCTCCCTCTCATTGTTTCATTTTCAGGACCAACTTATTCCTTTCATATATCAATCCTTTTCTGTCTCTTTGCTTTTCATATGCTCGGGCTTTTACACTCAAGCTATCATCTTTGCTTGACATTTTCGTTTTCTCCTCTGTGTCACCCAACAGTTACAGTATCATTGTTATTTTATACCGATTTTTTTTTCAGCTGATTAGAAGTACCTGAACTTTGAAAACAAAGTAAAAAACTCTGATTCAGTGAATAATTTAGTCTGACATTGATAGCAGATGTCAAAAAGTATTGCTCTCTGGGTTTTACTCGTGTGTGGCAATCAATAGGTAACTTCATTCTGTAAATATCTAGTTAAACTGTGATTGATTTTCTCACTTTTAGTGCTCAGCATCATCTAGAAGAAAGGAAATATACCGAAAAGTTAAATGTGTGAATGAAAACCAGCTCCAAGTAGATGAAAGCTTCTGTGATCCTGCCACAAAGCCTCTATCGTCCAAAACCTGCAGGATATCTCCCTCTAAATATGTTGTGCTCACAGGAGAACTGTCACAGGTACACTGATTGTACTACTCCCACATTTTTCATATAACTTAACATTTAAGAATGTTATATTGCTGTAAAATGTAGGTTACATGTGTGGAGAAAAAAAGAAGTATATTTATGATTGAACATGGCTGTCCAAACTTTCTCCACACTGACCTTCCAAGTCAGCCATGATTTATTTTAGAGGCTGTTAGGAGTCCTCCCTTAACCCCCCAGGACCTATGATCACCAGCTAGAGGAGAGGTGCCTCTACCACAGGATTCCTTTGCTGGTTCTCAGGAAACTTTTGCAAGTGGACCTCACTGAAGTATCCAAAAATCTTGTCCTTGATTTCAGTGAAGTGATTGATCAGTGCTTTAATCCCTTGCAGATCTGCACTGCCTGTGTGTGCATGTCTGTGCATGTATCACAGCTGAGAGGATATGACTCTGGAACCTCTGAGAAAAGGGCACATGGAGCTTTAGGGCTCCTTGTGCAGCACTGATGTTCCAGCCCAAGGTGGCACGCCTCCAATGGCAGGCTTTTGCCAGAGCAAGGATCAGAGCTGACTTACCTGTAATGTAGTTCTGCAGAAATATCACAGAAATTCTCACAGAAATAACTCTGTGCTTGGGATTTTATTTCAGTGCTCAGAAAGCTGTGGGTTTGGTTACCAGCAGAGGATCACGTACTGTGTTGGAATCCATTCTGTTGTAAGTCAGCATTTCCATGGCCTTCGGGCTGTAGTGTACAGAGAATGCCCAGTGGAGCCATCCCCGTACATTTATAAATGTAATGTCAAAGGATGTTCACAAGCAGCTACGTGGACAGTGGGGAAGTGGACCAAAGTGAGTACAGATGTGCAAGCTCATTTTTTATAGCTGCCTCTAACATTAATAAATGACAAGAATAAGTTGCTGACATAATGATGTTAATTATTTGCTTCTTTCTAAACTAAGTCTTAATGGCTATCTATGTCTAGTGCTCAGCACCTTGTGGAGTGGGGCTAAAGCAGAGAACAGTAGAGTGTATGACTGAAAATGGCTTATCTAGTGACTTGTGCCTGCCACATTTAAAACCAGATGCCAGAAAGATCTGCCGTGAGAAAGAATGTAAGTGATAGCTGTGATTTTATGCAATTAATGTTTTCCCAGGTTACTTATATTAAAGCTATAAATATATTTAGAGTGCAATTATGCAAAATTAAATCCTAAAACAAAGCTTTGTTTCTGAAATATTAATATGATTTAATCATTCATTTTGAAGGTGAAATTCTTACCACCTGCAAAGATATGCAGATTAAAAAGGGGATTAGAAAGGATGGTGAATACCTACTTAACATTAAGGGAAGGATGATAAAGGTACTGTTAATATTTATGAGTTTTATGAGTACATATTTTTATGAAATAACACTTTTCTAATAAAGATTTTGCTAAAAGGTTGCATTTTCTCTCCCAGATTTATTGCTCAGGCATGCACTTAGAGAATCCCAAAGAATATTTGACATTGATAAAAGATCCAGCAGAAAACTTCTCTGAAGTATATGGATACAGGTACAGAAGTGGTTTTGTAACTTTATGAAGAGCACTTACTTCTTCCAAAATAGAAGAATAAAATAATACTTACTTTTTCTGAGAAATATGAGTAGGATTTTTTTCCTTGATTTCTTTTTTAAATATCCAGGCATGTGAACACACATACAGAAATGTGGATTCTTCCAGCTTGAAATTATGTTAGTTGTACTAAATGATTACAGTTTTTTTCTGTCTTGACTTCGGTGGCTTTGATCCACATTAGTGTTTAAGTTGAGCCAAGATTCAAAGCTATGCTTCTTGTTCAGTAGAGGTAGTTTAATATTTTTTATGTGGCATACTGCAATACACTTATTTTTCACCATGATATTATGTTAAGGAAAAATCTAAAAAGAAAGACTAAATATTTGCTATTCTTTAGGTTGCAGAATCCATATGAATGTCCTTTCAATGGAAGCAGAAGGCAAGACTGTGACTGTAGAAATGATTACCTTGCAGCTGGCTTCACGATTTTTAGCAAAATAAGATTTGATGTTGCTTCTATGCAAATTAAAAGTAAGCATTTTATTAGTTTTAGCCAATTTGAGCATTCTATCAAAATTGTATGTGGTCACAATTACCAAATTACTATTTTGACCCACTTACAGATCCAGCTGTGCCATCCTGGGGCAAACAAAATTTGTTAATTTGTCCCAAGGGGTCAAGTGGCATGAATCTCACAGATTCATATTTTATATGTGAACTACCTTCATTTTCTAAGTCTTTTTTACCCATTATTTAATTTTATTTTAGTCCACGGCTTATTTTTCTTGTGAAAGTCTTTGTTTCTATGCTCTGCTTAGTCCCTTCTCAGACCTTGGCAGACACTAACTAAATGGACAGGGAATCTTGTGATGCTTTAAGCCCCTGCCTGAAGCTGGGAAGTTGGCCCACAACAGTTCACTGGGCGCAGTGCCCAGGTGCACATCTGTCTTCCTCCTAGCCCACTCATATCTCAGAGAGAAATCTGGACCTGTAGGTTGGACTAGTGGTGCAATAACCAAAATTCAAACTGTTGTTTCTCAAATCAAAACACACAACCTTCCCTTCCAAACAAACAGCAAACAAAAACCTCACCCAATGCAAACAGTAAAACACCCATCATGTTCACACTTTTCACTGTTTCCACCTGAATTTCAAATGCAGCAGTTTATGTTGAGTAATTTTCTGTTTTCTAGCCACAGATTTTCTTTTTGCTCAGACTATACTTGGAAGAGCAGTACCATTTGCTACAGCTGGAGATTGCTACAGTGCAGCCAGATGTCCACAGGTATTTATGATTTCTTACTCCCTTGAAAGGTTTACATAAGAGGGGGAAAAAAACTATGTATGACTTGTTTAAATCCATAGGTTCTAAACCAATCTCCTATTCTGTAAGGTGTACAACAGTGTACAACAGTAATAAGTATTTTTTTCCCTACTCTCTTCTCTCCTGTTCCACTATCCCCCCCTCATAGTTTCTCCCCCAAATTGTTTACTACACCCTTTCCCTGTAGGCTTGATGTATGTGTATCCAGCTTTCTGTGTGTTTTATGTATTGCTCTGCCTCCCTCGGGATGTGATGTATCCTTTGTTTCCCCTAAAGCTTTCTCATCTCCTATAGTGACTTTTCTATAATCCTGCATAATTTTCCTTATCTTTTCTCTGTTCCTCTCCTGATGCTTCATGTCTTTGAAGACTACCAGAGGAAATCAATCCATTTTAAAAGTTTACTTTAAAATTTCTGCATGCATTGATGTGTCTGCATTAGTGTTCTAGTTGTATTGGGTGGTGCTTTTTAGGTTAATCTCTATATTGTCCCAGTTTGCTGTTTGTTGTTTCACATCACAGAGTAGTTTCAAAAGACATGAACAGGATCCCTTCTGGATGAAGCTAAAGCCAATGAGCTTCAGAGGAAAGATCTTAATACACTCTAATGCTATTGAGGATTCAGTCCATGGGGCTAGGGGAGAGTTAGTCCAAAATAAACTCCTGATTTGTGCACTGTCTGCAGACGTTGGGCTCTCTGGGCCAATTTTTACTTTACAGATCTACTTATACTGCATTGTCCTTCTTGACGATGCAGATGCAGCCCTAGTCTGAACTAGCCAACCTTTGGAGCCCATTGGCAGAAACAGGACTCTTTAGGAAACACTTCAGCTTATTTTACTGTATTAGACAATTTAGGATGAGGTCAACTGCCCTCTGGAAGTGAATTCTTTTCCCTGATTATAAAGGAGTTTAGACTGGCTGGCTCACACTTGCTTGTAAGTAGATCCTTGCTGTATATCTCTCCTGGTTGCCTAAACTTAAGACCAGCTGGTGGACACAGTCAAGGGCAGCTAGAAACAATTTATGTGCAATTTATGTACAAATAACATGCCTAGGTTTGGTAGACTTAAACCCCTGACAAGAAAACAGTCGAAGTTCATTACAATATTGGATACCTTCAACTTGCAAATCTTTTGGGTGCAGTATGATACAAATCTGTTTGCTGTGTGTAGCTTCTGCTGGGAGGTCATTCTGCTGACATGACTTGACACTGACACATTTGCATCTGTAAGTTCTGACTGAAGCTAGCACTTTTGATGCAGTCAAAAGGCTTCCATTCCTGTACTTTTAGTCCTTGAAATCTGTCCCTGACCTTGCATATTCTGCATGATATGTCAGACAGCTCTTGAGCTGTCATTGTAATTTTAATAGCATTTCTCATTTATTTTTGCAAAATGATACCACTTTGAAAGAAGTTACTCTGGGACTTTGTTAATTGTGGAAATAATTTCACACCATTTGTATGAATTTCCTCCTTCATTAAATGGAAGTCTTCCACTTTGTGGATGCTTGAAGAACAACCTACCCTATCCATAGGAGTTTTTGTTAGCTCATCCTGAATTCCATGAGAGCTATAAGCACAGCAACTTTACATAGAAGTGCTCTCAAAATAAATCTGCCATACAACTGAATTTTTGCAAAAGAATTTAAGTTAATCATCGTAATAAAAGCTATATATATTTATATATGTATGACATTATTAAGCAATAAAACACTAATAAGAAATTACTGGGTCTGAATACAGAAATCCAGGCTTTCAGTGAATAATGCGGAGGTGTGCAGCTTTCTGATTGTAGTGCTGCCTGAGCTAATCATTAGGCTCTTTGTGGAGGTCGTGCTTCATTGTAGCATATTGCACTTCTTTGTGAATGCAATTTAATAATTTTTTGTATCCCAGTTTGTTTACCAAAGTAGTGCAATTTGTTACTTTTAATATATTTCCTATTCTCATGGGAACTGACTGAAGCTAGTTTTCAGAGTCTGTATTTGTGCAGGCAAATGTTTTAGAATCCATAGCTTCTATAGCTGTTGTGAATGGTTTGTGTTGCAAAACATTCCACTTAAAAATATAGTTATCTATTTTAACATCCACTTATATTCTTGTTCAGTTCTGTTATACTGAAGAAGCAATGGAACATTGTAAGATGATGACGCTTAGACAGTGTGCAAACATTTGAAAATTAGATGTTCAAGCAGTGATTTGTCTTTGCAAACAGCAGTATGTTTTGAGAAGTTATTTCCAAAAAAATTCAGAAACTTAAAAAAAATAGTCTTTCAAGAAAACCAGATTCATTCATGTCTTTTGCAAGTCTGTACTTTTTGTAAATTAAAATTTCATTTTTAGAAGGACAAAAATAATTTCAGTCATCTGATGTTAGTTTTGTCTTCATACTCAGATGCTACAGATCAGCTGATGCACAGCTGGTGCTTCTTGCAGAATAACTTGGTTTTGTGTTGTGAATATCCATAGAAAGGGTGTAATGCAGCATAACCAGCCCTTATTTTGTACAGACCTATAAGTACATCATGTTTAGATATATCCTAAATGATATGTGTAAATATGTCAATGTAAAGTCTTTTAGTGTTTTGAACTCTTTATCAGCTCTGTATTTACTTTTTTTTTCTTTTCCTATTCCTATTCATTGTCTTTTTTCTTTTTTTTCTCCCCTAGGGACAGTTCAGCATTAACTTGGCTGGTACAGGTCTGAGATTATCCAGTACAGTGAGGTGGATTGCTCAGGGCAACTATGCCACTGCTGACATACACAAATCCCACGTGAGTCAATGCTGTTTTCCTTTCCCTGCTCGTATGGCTTGGACAAGAGGTACAAGTGTTGACTGTGGTGAAAGCTACAGTGATTTTTGTGAATCAGAAATAGCATTCAAGATCTCTGACCCATTTAAGTCTTCTTCAGCAATGTTTAATCACACCATCCAGTATCTAACTCAGATCAGGCACTACCTGCCTACCCTTCTCTTAACTGATTCTAAGAGGTTATTGTATTAATTGGGTTTATTAGAGGCTTTGAAGATGCTTTCAAAAAACCAACACAATACCCAACCTTCTACATTTTGTTCAAGATCATCATACTAAAGGATGACCCTTTTTGTTCTTACTCCCAACTTTATTAGCCTGGGAAACAAAAAGTCCAGTTAAAGAAGAACAGTAAGTGTGCACGGTTTAAAACAATATTGGATGGTAACAAGGCATGGGAACAAGGTTTAGAGTGGTAGTGAAAGAATCTCTTTATTCCTGTTTTGCTATTGCTTCTGTGTCTCAATTTACTGTTTCTATGTATGATATGTCAAGAGGTCTGTTGTGTGCAAACAAAGCCTTTTGTGCAACTGTGATTTCAATCACTTTTCTTGATTGACTCTTCTCTTTGTCTAATTCCCAGGATGGTACTAAAATATATGGAAGATGTGGAGGATTTTGTGGAAAATGTGTTCCTAACACAATTATTGGTCTCCAACTTCAAATACAGTGAGAACTCTGATGCACTAAGAGCCTCAACGCAGGGATATTTGCCATTTGGGTTCAAACTGTAGGTGCTCTGAATATGTTTATTTTAACTTTTTCATGTCTGTAGTGCTCATTACTGTAACATTCACTAATAAGAATTCCTGTTTTCTTCAGGATTTACTCAAGGTTGTATTATCTGTTTGTGGGCTAGCAAGTGCATAAATCACAATCAGAAATCTTCAGATTTTAAAGGGGAAGCATTTATTCAAAGTACAGTACATACTAACAAGTAAATTGCACTGGGATTACTTCCATGGGTAACATTCTAAATTTTGCCATAATTGTAATTCTTTACCTGTAGCTTACCAGTATAATTCTTTATGCAGTATTTAGTAAAATTTATACTCTAGTGATCTTTTTGATAGATTGTGCTACAATATAGAAAGGAAAGCTTTGCTGTTATATAAAGAGACAGGTAGTTTCAATACTTCCAATTTTGTGCCATCTTGTAGGGATTGTCTGTCAGTGATTTGCAGAAGAAAAGTACATAGCCAAAATGCTTGAGATAGTTTTATAGATCTGTGTGTCTCTCTGTCAGTAAAAGCATTTTCCCCATCCCTTTCATTATATTCTGTGTGGTGCTCAAATCCTAGTGTGATTTAACCTCTGTAGTCTCTGTAGCACATGTTAAACATCAGGTCTTAGGTTTGCTGTGGTTACAGAAAAAGAAAATAAGGAAACAAATTGCTTCAAAACCTGATTTTAAGTCCCTTCCTCTCATCCAAGTATACTGTGAAAGCAGTGTAGTCTGTTTACTGTAGGATCTTGTGTATAATTGCACAAATATGTATTTGCTTAAACACTTTCCATATCCACCTTACTCCTTTACCCTGGCCAATGGCACATTAGTAGAGGCTGTAGTGTGTATCCTTCAAAGTCCAATTCAGCATAATTTTCAATAACCTTAGTGAAAAATCGGGACAGAGGCAGCATCAAGCCCCACAGTGGTTTTAGTGTCCATCTTTGACTATGATTTTTCAGTGTTTGTAAATACAGTTCTAACATCTGCTATTTAAAGAAGAGTTACAAGTTTTAAAAAATGATCTATCTCTTTGACTTGTTGGTTTGTATTACTTTATAGTCCAGAACTGTAGAAATATATGCATATATAGAAAATGTGTTTTAGGGCCAACTCTCAGGTATTCAGAATAAAATTTTCTACCTGCATAATAATGTATATTATTGTACCATATAACTATAATGTACCTGTGCTTTTTCTGACCATAAGCATTCTGTAAACCAAATATTTATTTTGCATGCCAGTACAATTGATAGATCAAGTGGCAGCTATATCATATTTTTACCCACAAAGAGTTAGCCATGAATTAGCAATATATATTAATTAAAAGCAATACTGTACCACAGAAGTGTATGCAGCTTCTTATAAGATAACACATGTAGGTAATTATTTTGTGATCTCTGCATCAGAAATGTATTTTTGCACTATGTGCCTTATAATAGTTGTAAACATTAATAAGACTATAAAACATTATTTTCCTAGAAGTGTTTACATTTGCAATTAAAATCTTGTAATTTATAAAATATTTATATAATAAATATGCTTGTGTGAATGGTACCAGGGTACTTTTGTTTGGGTTCTTTTTGTTACTAAAGTGCAAAGTACAAAATGCTGCAAAAACATTTCACTTCTTTATGCACAGAATAATTACATTCTTAATACTTCTTTACAGTGGTATACATTGACTTGTACTGGAATACCTGGAGGTTATAGTTATAGGAACAATTTCAGTGGAAGCAAATCCTACTTCAGAGGGAAGAATTCCATGTCTGTCTGTTCTTTCCAATTATCCTCCCTCATTTGGCTCTTTTTTTTGGGGGGTTGCCCTGTAAATTGTTAGCCGAAATAATGTTGGACTGTGAAATAGTTTTCCTCTGTTTGTGGTAACTCAAGCCTTTATAGCATGGTCCGTTGCCTGCTGCTTTGGCAGAAGGACAGCTGCAGTTTGCCTCTATCCCCAAGAGGACTTTTTTTTCTTTTCAGCTCATTTACAGGCTACAAAGTATTCAGCTCTGCTGCCACAAAGTCACTCTGAGAATCCACTGCCAAACAAAGTGACTTTAAAAGCAGTATTCAATACATCGTGTTTTTCTTGGATAATAAAATATATTTTTGAGCAAAATTGTATTTTCTATGCTTCTAACATATCATGTGGTCCAACATATAGAACAGCACTATATTTTATTGTAGGTTTTTGCATATTTTCATTCTTGCACTCTTGATTTAGAGTTTCTGTTCTACTGCAGGGAAAAAGTAATCATTATGTTCTGACATTTTGTGACTTCCCTGTGTAAGAATGTATATTGGTTCTGTTTTTGGGGTTTTTTTGTTTGGTTGGTTTTTTGTTTTTTTTTTTTTTTTTGAGGAAAAATGGCTTAATCTGTGATCCAAATTTCAGCTTTCTAACTTTTTATCCTGAGGGCAATTTAAGAAAAACATAAGCCTGATGATCAGCTTTGAAGAAATTGGAGACTTGATGATGCTGACATGTTAGGATGCATGCAAACAAAAAAGAGGATCATGGTTTGTACTTGCAGTAGGATGTTTCCATGTCCTTTAATTGAAATTGCTCTGAATTTCCATCCCATTGGGCAGCTGAGATGCTTGCCAAAATGCTCATGGCAGTGCCATGAGCTCCAGCTCCAGGGTCTACATGTGCTGAGCTGCCCATGGCTGGTCACAGTCACATAGCTCTTCCACTTGGGTTCATGCTTAGGAAATGAAATGCTTAACTGCCCTATCACTATTCCATAAAGAAAAAAGAAATAGTAATAGCTAAAGAGGATTGTAACAATGCTTTTGTTAGATGGCTTCTAGGATGTTTTCAATCCCATCAACGGCAACATTATATATTAGGTGACAGAACTGCACTTAACTTGCCTCTCTGTATGCACGCACACATTTAATGCTTATCTGAATTATTAAGTGCCAAAAAGGGACTAGATGTGAAAAACCTTGTTTTTCACATTTCTCTAACAAAATGTCGCTTTATGTGTCATGTGACAGTACCTGTGACTTCTCTTGATGAATTCATCCTCTAGACGTCTTCTATTTGTATTTCCCCAAAGGTAATATGTAGGAGGCAGAAGAGGAGATGGAAACTTTGGCTCTGGGCACACTAAGAAGTCTCTGTTCTAGCAGAATTCATCCTGGTCTATTGTGCCACTCTCCCTCTGCAGAGAAGCAGGATGTGCCCAGGTGTTCGATCTGAAACACATGTGTTGTGTTGTACAATCAGCCAATCCTACATTCGTAGGCAGAGTTATGCCTGAGTGATTTCAGCACATGTATGTGTCTGTGCAGGTTTCTGATGGACAATCACACATTTTCTTAACTCACTGAAAGGCTGTAATATGCAAGGCATACTTGAAAGATGAAAGGAAAGGTTTGGGGTTTTCTCCCCCTGCTGTAACCTGGAATATGTTCAGTGTAACTTCTGTGTTTTGTTGGCTGTTTGAAATGAAAGTTACGTGTAGCAGGGAAGGGGGTTTGTGTCTTTGCATTTTTATTGCAGTAAAACATGAGATTCCTGGGAAATTCAGAATATGAATAGAATACTACTGTGTTGCAAGTGCTTTCTACATCTTGAAAATTTTTACATAAGATTAGGAAGGAGTACGTGGGATTGTTTTTATAGTTTCCATAAAGAAACAAATAGATATGTGAAACTGTCAAAACTGAACTTGAATTATAAGTGGATAAAAAATATGCTGTAATAATTTTAACTTTAAAAATATAAAGGAAAACTATTTACAAAAATAACTTTGAAGGAAGATAACTGAATATTTAAATAGGAAACATTAAAATTAGCATAATATATAACATCACAGCTGAGATTTCAAAGTGATTCATGTTGGCAGTTAATCCATGTTGGCCTTATAAATTGAAACAATTTCCTACTGCACACCACAGAAGCTTGTCAAAACATTTTTCAAGAATTAATTTTCATTATATGATAGACTTCCATATTTCTGCTTTTGTAGAAATTGAACCATGAAATACTAAAGGCTGCACTTACATGCCTTGGACACTTACATGGTATCTTACTTGATGCAGGTGAAGTATGACTGGAGGTCACCATGGCAGAACCAATATTGAAATAATGACTTCTAAAGGCTAGAAAGTGGCAACTCTGGGGAAGTATTTGTATCCTAGAGACCTGCTTATGGTCTCCCTTGTATGGCCTGTTGGCTCTCCTATAGTATTTGGCCATCATTGCCTAAGCATTTATGATTTTTCAGGATGGTCTCACTGGCCATATCTAATCATTAAAACATGGAGGGGGCCCTCTCTCTTTCTGGCATGCTTTGAAAAAAAGCTTTATATATCATAGAAAGAAAAGTAATGCTTTTAAAGGGCATTCCTGTTTCACAGTACTGGCTTTTCTTCAGACAGAGAAGATCTGTGGTAGTAGGGGTAAACTACCTGCATTTTGTTCAAACAGAAGTATAAACTATCTGACTTGGAGTTGGGTCTGACACTTAATACTGCCATCCACAGAAGGTGGTTTGCTTTTGCACAGTTAAGTTTATTTTGCAACACTACAGCTTGAGAGGCTTTTCTGAGCTTTATTTATCCTGGATTTAAAGAAGCAATCTGTGCTCTGTTTCTGATAAATTTCTCCTTGTGTTCAGTTATGATATATATTTGTTTGAGTTGATTGTATAAAAATACTGTAGCAGCAAAGATCTAACTGTATTTATGTCTATATTCTACCTTTAAACATGAACAGCTGTGTGTGCATTCATCTGTCTCATGTCTAACTCTGTGCTGCCATCCAGAACCTTTTCCTTTTCAATAAAGAAATGTTTCCTTCTTTAATCTGTGTGTGTGTTTTATCTCTGTTCCTGCAACAAAACTTTCTTGTCCACATATGTTTTTCAAATCTTATTTGCATAATTAAACAAAGCATGCAACATGGAGAATCTGAGCTGTAAATTACAGCTGTAAATTACATGGAGAATCTGAGCTGTAGAGAATTACTCTTTGAAGAGCTGAAATAAAACAAGCTATTTCTGTCCTGCTCATCATTACTATTTTGTTTTGGAAAGTGAAACCCTCATTTATGAATACTGAAAGGCTTTTTTGAAATAACTGTATGGCCTTATTTTGCAGTCTGGTTTACAGAAGCAAGAAACATTCAAGGAGAGCTCATGAATTTTCTATTTGCAGAAGACTGGAGTGATTCATAGTGGCAGCATATATTTACGCCTTGTAGGATGAAATCCTTTTTTGCACTTCAGCTGTCTCTGGCAGTCATTTATTGACCATGGTAATGACATTCATGGTCAGTTCATCATTATCCATGAGTTTTTTTATTTACTTTTGGAAGATGGAATAATTAAAAATGTGGTTGCACAGAACACAAATTGAAATTTGTGCTTGTAAAATCAGAGTGCAGAAAGTTTCTTTTTAGTATCTCATATTTAAAACATCTTTCAGAAAAGCTTGTTGTAAAAACATTTATTTTACATCTCAGAAAAGAAAGCAGCAGCCTTGCTGGCATTTGTATTCCTGGAAGCTCTGCAAATCGGACAGGGCTAAGAAGGCTACCACCAGTAGCCCCTTTCATCAGGGTTTACAAGGCATTTAGTAAGAATTCTTTTGCCCTTCAATTATTGTTTTCCGTCTTGGGTTTATTACTACCTTTGCCAGAAAAATAAGTGTCTCCAGTTCCTTAACTGAATTTCCACTTCTAACTTCTGAGAAAGAAGGGAAAAGAAGTGAATTCACAGTTGCTACCTCAAAGGCAAACCACACAACCTGTGTGCTGACATAAAAGCAGGACCACAAAGTACACAGTGAAGAATGACATTATTTTGCTTCTAGAAGCATCTCTTCCATGGCAGTATTAGAGAGTCATTGCTGCATTTTCTTTTGCGGACAAGTGAATTTTTGGTATCATGCTGCCAAATATTTACTGAGAGATTATTTTGAGACAGGTCTCTGGAGAATGCAGATAGGCAGGCATAAAAAAGGGAGAAACTCTTTGGGCTGAAAGTTCAGTCTCCTGCAATGTGTTTGTCTGACCAGCTGTCGACAGCACTGCCTCATATGAAATTCTATGTTCAGAGTATTTCCCAAGCAGCAAAGGAAGTGTGGAGCACTGTTTCCAGCAGTAACTTACACCCTGTTTAGGCAGAGAGAGAGAGAGAGGACTTTAACAAGGAAATGTGCTTCTGGCTACCTGAAAAGTTTACCTAGCCTTTATCCAAGCAACCCCCCTCACCATTGTTACCAGGGTTGTGGTTTTACTGCCATATTAAATTATATAAAAGCTGTAAGAACTATAAAATTTTAATTTAAAAAATGTATCTACAGGCAATTTTGCACTGCTCAGCTACTTATTCTCTCTGTTTTGTTCTGTACACTGCAAACATTAATTCGTACCTCTTGAGTGTGCTTGGCTTTTCTAACAACAACAAAAAAAAGTCTTCTGGAGACATTAGTTCTTAAAAATTTTTTCTTTCTGCTTTACTTAAGGAAAGAAGTAAGATCTCTTATTTTAATTATATTGCTCTAGAAACACACATTCAAGCAACCAGGTATTTTAGTATTTAAATATTTTTACCCACCCCCACATTTACATTCTTGATCAAGCCAGTGGCATTTTCCCTATCAAAAGGCATAAGCCAGCACAAGCATGAGAACCAACCTGGCAAAGTTGATTGGGTTTTTTTGTAAGATGGCACATTACAAAAAATGTATGTAAATTGGCATGACCACGCTTCAGTGTAAAAAAAGACTTCTAGGTCTGATTCCGTAAATCACCAGAGCAGGCCATACTTCTAGCCCCTCACTGAATCCCAATAATACCCATGTAATTCTGCACTGGTGCACAGATCTTGCATGAGGATCCAGTTCCCCATGCTTGAGACCTCAAGCTTTGGGGGTTTTTGGATGTTTATTCCTGGCTATATGCTTTCCTCTAGCATTTTGTTCGGGGCAAAGCCCGTGGTTATTTTTCAGAATTGTTATTTTTCAAAATGTGCTATTGCTGGTAGAAATACAGGATAAATGGTGTAACACGCTTACTCTTTTGGTAGTTTTTTTCATCAGGAGCTGCTATTTGAAACTCCTGTCTTATTTGTAAGGTTGCCAGTTAAATTCTCCATAGCTACATAAGAATCACTTGCTTTGAAAGCAGAAATTTCATGCAAATCTGAGGGCATATTTTGCTTTAAAGATCTAACAGTATATTGTGCTGCTACTTCATGCTGCCTTTGCCATATGAGCCAAAGCTAAATTATGTGATCAGTGCTATGCCAAGTATGTGCTAAAGATATCAGAATAATAAATATGAGGATATTAAAATGACCTCTTGGCATGCAGGAGACAGATTGTCATGTCTGTATAGCTTCAACTAGCAGATGATAGTCTCAAATCTAGGTCTTCTTCCAAAAAAAAGGATGATCCCATTTGCTGAATTACAGAATATGCCCAAGAATCTCCCTTGCAGATATAAAATCCCTGCTTGTTCATCTGGGAAGTGATCCTCACTCAGCTCATTGACCTGTCCTTTCTCCAGTGATGATGTGTTGATTCTTCATCATCATGAGGGCTTGCCTGTGAGGTGGGAGGCAGGAGCTGCCTGCTTCCAGCCTGGCCTTCAGCAGTCAGCATAGAGCTCATGCCTTCACATCACCAAGGGGCACTGTGGTATCTGGTTCCCCAGAATCAGTCATAGTTCTTCCTGCAGGTGTTGTCAAGGAGCCCAGCTTGTCCTGTGTGCAGCTCCAAAGCTCGGCACTGGGATGTTCTACCCTGCTGAAGGTCAGGAGCCAGCAGTCTTTCGGCTCATTGGAAAGAGAAAGACACATGAAACATGAAAGATATGTGTTGGGTGGTTTAGGATCCTTGAATGCTCATAATATTTATTACATGTAACAAATTTTACAAGTTCATTACTGTGATAACAAGATGCTCCATCTGAGATCCAGTGGTCTATTTTATGTAGCCAGAGGCTTTGGAGCAGGGGGATTGTAAACACACTGAGCAATGAAAGACATAAGGTAACATGCTGTTAAAATCTGGGAAATGATCTGATGATTTCCCATCCACTCTCTGCATACCTGCATTAGAGTCAAAGGTACTTCTTAACAAGAAAATGTGACTCAATACAGACAAAAAATATTGAACAGGTCTTGCAGGCATCAATTCAACTCTTGCCTTCGTGGATGGCCACATGCACCCTACTGAGCAGTAGCACAACACAGAAAAACATAGTTCATCTCCATATGTCTGTAGATATAAATCCCCACTCCAAGGCAGGATCTCTGCTTGCTGCAGAGAGCCTCTGGCACTTGCTGCTCCAAAATGTGCCCACACACTTTCCAGAGAAGAGTAGAGGCCAAAATAGCACTGAGAAATGTGTCAATAATTTAATGCCAGAGCCAGCAAGACAGAGTCCCTGCTTTGTTTCATTTGCTCGCCCAGGAGCAGCCCTGAGGCTGACAGCAAAGAGATTCTCCTTGTTTCTCGCACAGAGAGTTTACACACTTCACCTTGGCCACAGAGCATCGTTCCTAGAGACATTTGCTGCAAAAGGTGGGATAAATGCAGTGATTAAACTATTGCTAATATATTTCCAATGCATGTTGTTGTGCTGGGTCAATATCAGCCTTCCCTCTTCTCACAAACAGCAAAGCTAAATTGAAACAGTAAACTTCCCCGGGTACATTTTAAAGAGGAAGGATGCTCACTTGATGAAAACATCTCAAATTTTTAAGAAGTTGCAGAAGAGTCTGTAATTCTGGCAGATTGTGGGAGAGTGGGAATTTGTGGTTTTTAAAAACACAAAGTAGTGCTAGACCCTCTACTTTTATTTCAAGGGAAGTTTCATTAATAGTTGAGAAATACAAGCTGACTCCAGGTTTCTTTATCACAGACTCTGAGATACGATGTCCTTGGCTGTCACAGCAGCAGCAGGAGGCTGGCTGTGAGGTGGTTTCCATGGGCAGAGCTGGCACCGAGGGGTTGCCATAAAGAGCCCGTACAGGCTTGGCACCTCTCCTAGAAACACACAGTATGGTGTGTTTGTTCACTACAAATATATTTTGCTATGCTGGTGATGTGGCCATAGAAAGAGAGAGGTTTGTGTTTCGTGGCCAAACACAAGAAGAATAGTGCTGCAACAATGAAGGGTGTCTGGAGCAGCTCACTTACCCAGACAGCCCCTTATGGCTGCGCAGCTCTCTTGCATTGCCTCAGTGTAGAAACCTGGGACAGAAGTTCACAAATTAGGATTGGGAAACATCTGGTTCACATTTACCTAGAAATGTTTGCATCAGACACCAACTGCTCGGACCAATGGAGAGAGGGAGCATATTTCTTAAGCATCTTCAGACTAGGCAGTTTCTGAATTTGAAGTAATAAATTAGGGCTTAAGGAAACCATTTAAAATCAGATGGCTGAAACAGAGATATTCTCTGAGAAGACATAGATGTTTACATTAGCAATCTGATTTCTCTTCCCTCTTTATTGTGCCTACTTTTATAATAATCTGCATACACCCTTTGAGAGAAGTATTTGACCTACAAATTGGAAAGTTTGCTCAGCAGCACAATAAAGCTGCAGTAGCCCTAGAGTGCACTTGAAGTGATCTGAAATTTTGCACTATGGTGTGCATATTTTACACCAGTGTAATATTAGACCAGTCACTTTCTCACTGTTTTCTTCAGCACACACTGAACCCACAAACTGAAATCAGGAGCAAGCCAGATGTTACCCTAATGTCCCACAAGATGGTGACAAAACAATTTGAATTCTAACATTTTGATTTGTGCTATGTACGGACTTAGTGACTCCAAATATTTTCTTATCATGCAGTTGCATTAAAGTCTGCTTATATAATATACTTTAGGCACATTTTAATGGCTTACTCATTTGGCAGATGTTTATTCTTTTTAAGTACTTTGTTGATTGTATTTTTAATTTAACTTCAGGACTACATAGCAAATTTCAGTCCTTCCACATTAGGGATCACAAGTTCCTTAGATTCTGGAGAAGGAAAAGCACTTTTATTGCTTCTGATCCATCCTTTTGCCAGACTGCTTCCTTTCCCTCCCTCCCTCCCTCTGTGTTTTTTTGTGTGAGGTCTTTTGGTCCATAAATGCCTTCCTTTCTGAATTAAGCATGAAAAAGTGAAAGTGGCATGGTACATTAGGCATAAGAAAGGTAGCCACTGAAGAGCAGTGCTCTCCAGAGGCCACACCAGGAGCAAATATGGTGGGAAAGAAGTGAGGTGCTAGAAGAAGTAAGGTGCTAGGAAGGGCTGGAAACACTCTCCCTTATACTTAGTCCTAAAATATTTTATTAGATTTTATTTTTATATTTATCTATGGTCAGTTTGGGATAGTTGCTTCTTTGGGCAACCAAGCAGAGGAGCCTGGATGGGGCCCGAACTTGAGGCAGAATTTGCCTCTTGGAAGTTGTGCCCTTAAACTGGGTACTGGAGAGGGAGAAGGTATTGCACATCATAAACTGCTGGTTTGTGAAGAGTAAAAGTATTGTCCAATATTAGAAACAGTTGATTCCAAGGGTCCTATTGTTTTAGAAACAATAACAATTACATTCTCAAGGGACATTGTAAATACAAGTTCTTTATTTTGGTCAAGGCAGGAGCTGAGTTTAACAGATTGAATGGCTCCAGCCTTTCAGGTACTTGAAAAAGATTGTGAACAAAATACATTCCCAGCTGTACCTGTGAGTTTCTATCAATAGGTGACAAGATCAGATTAATCCTTTGGCTGAGACTTACAGAGGCTTGAAAGCCACATGACCAGATTTTCAAAGGTATTCAGTCATCTAATTCCCAGTGATTTAAGTATGAACTTGGTCTCTAAATATATTCCATTTCTAGCCAGAAGTACCACTTAAGAATTATTTATGCAGGAGCCAAAGCTTTTGTGATAACGCAGGGGTGTGCACAGAAGCTCAGCTTGTTCAAAACAAGCTTGTTTGACTATCAGACATGATGCACCCATGTGAGCCCACGCAGGAAAATCATCCTGGCTGAGGCATGTGCTTAGGTCGCCTCTAAAATCTTACCTCCCACCCTCTGCACTGCAAAGACATTTGCTGTGAATTTCTTTCCTGTGGATTCAGGCCACAACCAACACAGGCTGATTGTGATATGCTCATGTTTTTTAACACTACCTATGAGTTTCGGTTGGATTTTTTGTAGCAATATGTAACTCCTAGACTGGGAGATGGAATGCAGCCAGTTGGAAAAGCACACTGTGATGGCAGTGTAAGTGGCAGAGAGTGCAATGGTTTGAGCTTGGGGACAGCCCTGTCCTCAGCAGCAGTAGCTTAGTAGGACTTGGCAGGACTTACACTTTTCCCACTTTAAATTTAAAGGGTTATTCTCTACCCCTCTCCCCTCTCCTCTCTCTCTCTCTCTCCTTCCCCTCCTCTTCCTGCATCTCTGTATCTCTTTTTCTCAAATGCCACATAATCTCCATCCCATACCTGCTTCATGGCAAATTCCCATGCAGGTGCATCCTCATGTTGTACGTTCCACACCTCTGCTGTTGTTTGATGCTGCATTTGAAACCTGATGGTGGAGGAAATCCTGCTCTCCCCTGCTGGCACAACCATGCTGTATGAGTTCCTGCTGTATACACCCACTTTTAGCATGTTTTTGCATATGAGCAAAGCAGATGATCACAAGCATAACCACACTTGTCTGGAAGTGGGCTATTCACACTTGTGTAATTTTCATATAAGAAGCTAGATGCCTAAACCCATGTTGAACACATAAATAAACATGCCCTATTTTTAAGCATCTGCCATTCTCATGGCCTTTGCAAACATTACTTAAATGTGGAGTCTGGCATCCAGCTAGGAAAGTTTTGGTGTATGTTTCCAGAGGCCTGTAAGAAAGACCTTAATGTGTGCCATTATTTTAAAGGCATAAATACAGTGATCTGAAAGCAGGCTTCCGGGCCTGCCATAAATCCTGGGCAAAACATCAGAGTTACTGATGAAAAGTTCTCTTTGCAACTCAATGCTATCAGCTATGCCACTTGATCTGGCTTTATGGAAAACAGTTCATCAGGTTCACATAAAATAATTTTTCAAGCTATTTTAACACAGAAGGTTTTACTAAATAAGGTTGGTTGATAGATTTTTAAATATTATAAAGTTATTTAGGCTTCTCTAGGGCATTTCACACAATCATAGTGGGATTTTTCATTAGCAGAAGCAAGGAAAGTGTAACTATGGAAGAGAAAATATCCACAGGTGTTTTTTTTAAATCAAGCCCCACAGGGACTAGTTCTTGGCCCTATACAAGAATGAGGGGGGAAGATAATTAAGATATCAATGAAAAATACCACACAAAATTCAGAGCCCCACCCCTTCATTCCTAGTTGGCTTTCCAACTAGAAGGCCAAGTAGATCAAGTTGCTCAGGGTCTCATTGGATATTTGAGTTTTGAATATTTTCAGCTATGGAGATTTCACAGTCCCTGGGAACTCTTCTCCAGTGTTTGACTACCCTTATACTGAGGAAAAAAAATCTATCTTGCTATCTAATTGGAATTTACTGTGTTGCAATTTATATCTGCTGCCTTACACACTTCCAAATAGAATATGGTTTCTTCTTCTCCGTGGCCCCATTAGATTTTTGGAGACAGGAATAAAGTCCCTCCAAAGACATCTCTTCTCTGGACCGAACAAACCCTGCTGGTCACCATCTTAGTCTTGCTGGTCACCATCCAATGAATTGATTTCTACATATCCTGGATTTGAAGGGCCTTGCCCATGTCCCCCTAGTTTGGCTCCAAGGATAATGTAGAAAGTCCTGCTACAGTCAAAGAAAACAATATGTCCTGCTCTCCCCCTTCTGATTCCCAGTCATCTCAGTACAGAGAACTACCAGTCTGTTCATCACTCACTCCACTCTGGCTGTTCCCAAACATTTCCCATTTTTATATTCTCTGGAATGTCTTCCAGAAGAAATAGCTCCATAACCTTCCAGTATTTAAAAGGCAGATACAAAGAGGATGGAGTCTCTCTCTTCACATAGAGCCACATCGGAAAGAGAAGGGACACCAGGTACAAGTTGCACTAAGAGATGTTTCATCTTGGTATACAGAAGAAATTATTTCAGTGAGAGCAATCATTTACTGGAATAACCTCTCCAGGATGTGGTAGAATCCCCTGTCATTGGAGAGCTTCAATATGGTCAGGGTGCTACTACCATCTATAATCTCCCTTTCCCACAAAATGTTGAACCAAATGATCATTTGAGGTTCCTTCCAACCTGGGATGTCCTATGAATCAATGATTCTGATTTACAGGCATTAAGATGGGCAGATGCAGCAGCAGGGAAAGGGGTTCATGTCCTTCTGCTTTGTGTCAGAGCCTGGTGAAAAGACCAGCCTTCTCCTCAATGGCTACAGGCTAGATGTGAAATGCAACCTCCACACCACAGCATCCCATGTACCAGGACAGGGACTTGGGCAGGGGAAGGGGGTGCAAGGGGGCAGAGAAGGGACAAGCTATGACCCCTCTAACTGCCCTGGCAGGATCTGTCAGTGCTGACAGCGTCCTTCAGCATAGCAGAGAGCTTGTGTGGTGTGGCAAAGCCATTCCCTCCATGTCTCAAAACTGAGCTCTGCCATCACTGCTGCGCCTCCCTTGCTTCTCAACTAAAGAGAAAGGGTTTCTTTCTGAAATTTCTGGATGTTCCCTGAAAGCTGTGTTTTTCTGATCCCACCCTGAAAACACATAATGTTGAGCATTTCAGAACATGAGTGAAGAAGAAAAGCTCAGTGCTGGATTAAAGCCATTTTTGGCAAAAGATAAAAGCAGTTTCTCTCTCCCTCTCCCTCTGTCTCTCATGCACACACACAGACAAACAGGAAGAAAAGCTCTCAGGGGCACAATCAATTACAGTTCATATCTCTTCTGAGCTGTCAGAGATAGTCTCTGGCACAGGCCCTGCTGGAGTGCAAACCCAACAGGGATTTCAAAAACAAATCCTCAGCTGGTGTATACCTTGTATACCAGTGCAGCCTAAAGCAATTTGTGGAACAGGAGGAAGACGATTAATACATGACGATACATAAGCACAAGGAATATTTTTTCTCTTAACTGAATTTCCTCTGGCCTTCTTTAGTGAACTGACTGAAACAAAGGCTTTGCTGTTTCTTGCCGCTCATGAAAAGTTTAAGATTTTTAAAAATTTGACTCAGTCCCAACCAGGACAGACATATTTTTACACATAGCTGTATGTATAAACACAGACACAAATGGGAAATTCTAAAAATATTTAACTTGGAAAATTCAACATCCAATATGAAATGCGGACCTGCTACCAGTGTATGGGCTTGTCCATTCTGCTGCTGCTGGAAGTGGCTGTAAAACTAGCCGGAGCATGGATTGCAAACTCAGAGATATCCCTCTGGAAGGTATTGTGAAAATGTCACCAGACCTTCCTCGACAGAAATGGCAGCACTCGTTTTATCAGTTACAGCTGGGAAGCACAACTCCAGTGCAAATATTTGCAACCAACCCAGACTTAAATATTTGTTATATTTTCAGGGGATCAGCACTAGGTTATCATGACAGCCCTCTAAATCCTGACTAACGTGGCTGACATGAACTGTAGGAGCTTTTCTACAGTCATGTAGGGAAATGCCTATACAAATTTGTTAGACCTTTATACCATAGTCCCCAAATCACCATGCAGCAGCTTGTGAAGATGTTTTTAGAGGATAATTTGGGCCCCTGTAGCTGCAGGATGTCATCCTCTGAAGCTAAATTCAGTTGGAGGCTCTGCATGGGGTTGTATATGCTTGAGCAGACCAGGAGAGTACTAAAATGCTGCTCATGGCTTCTTTTGCTCTCCCTCTGAGGCTTTCCCAGTACTTCAGGCCTTAGTCAGCAGGTAGTTCAGGGCTGTGTGATATTGCTGTCCATCTTTAGCAAGTTCCCTCTCCCTTTCCACCCAATCCCTTCTCAAGCCTGATACAGATATGCTCTTATTCATATTTGATGTTTCATTCAGTTTATCATACACCCTTCTGAAATATTCATTTCTGGCCTCACAGCAGATTTTTGTGATCCAAGCACAGAAGTGCTGTGTGTGAGTGCAGAAATTAAGAACCTATCTAAGGGGACAGCCAGGACAAATCTTACCCAAGGGGGCCTGGGGAGAGGCTTTGCTTTTTAGGATTCCATGAGACCTTGGCCAGGATGGTAGAATTGCAGTAATACATTTTAAAAAAAAACCCAGTTTAAACCTGCAATGAAGACAAACTGCAAGTGTAAATTATAAGACTAAATCCTACTCAACAGCTCTTTAGATCTGATGCAGTGATTTGAGCCACATGTCTGATTATATCAGTGGAATTTTCTAGCATTGCTTGCTGGTAAGCTTAACCTTCCGTGTACTTGGTACCTTGATGTCTACAAAGGGCTACAAGCCTGGGCAGCTGGCATGAGCAGAGGAGCCAAGGATGTTGGTCCAGGGAATGGAGTCAAGATCTGACCTTATGGTTCCAAGCTAGGGCTGAAGGTTTCTGTGGCTATATGAGAAGAGAGAGCTGTTAGAGCAATTAACAGCCTGGTTTCCAATGATCAGACCTTTCTAAGGGCTGTGGAGCTGTGCCTGAGCAACAACTTCAAAAGTAACCCAAGACATGCAATGCTTGGTGGATTCTGTCACCTGTTTCAGCTCTGCTCTGCAGAGCAGGACTGATTTACCCTAGTCAGGAAGCCAGGGTTCTGTCTGTGACTACAAACATGCCTCTGTCCCAAGGAAGAGATTGCAATGTCACTACTGCTCTAGAGAAAGCAATGATAGCAATATGAATCTTCTTGGGAAAAAGAAAGCTCTTTATTGAGAACACGGTTCATATTTATAGGGTGTTCCGCTGAACTAAGACAAGGCAGTAGTTCATTGGATAATTGGGAAAACGCCTCTGGGACAGTACTTCAGAACGGGTCTCATGGTCAACACCAGGCGTTAATCTGTGTTATTAATTCCATTCTATTTTGACCAAACTATCATCCTGGGAAAAACTCCCTGACAGAGCTGAACATGTAATCAGCTTGCGAAAGGATCTGAGAGAACCAGGAGAGACTTCAGCCTGGGAATGATTTCCGTAGCTGTAATTTTCCTAGACCTCTAGCAGTGTGTCCACATTGCAAAACTTCATTCATTCAAATTTTCACTAATTGTTACTGATGGTTAATATACACATGCTTCAAATGCTGCTGGGCATGGCATTTTTTGCATTGTTTTTCATGTGATCGCCACAAAATGTAGCAGGAGTTGCTGAATTCAGAGAGGGTATTGAAAAAGAAGCCATCCAAGGTATATAGAGAGGAAGAAATGAGGAGGGGGGAGCTCAGGTTTTCTTTCTTTTAAAATTTTTTAATGGTTTTTCTAAATATTGTGAAGCATATTGTGAAAAAAAAGAAAATTAGTCATCTGTCTGACAGATATTAGTAAAGTGGAGACTGTGTTAAAAATAAAGTGCCAGGTTGTCCTGGCAGAAAGTTAATAAAAAATAAGTTTTTTGTGCAGAAAGTTAATAAAAAGAAGGAAGTGAAAGACTGCTCATTATTTTTAATGACTTTGCTTTCCAGCAGAGTGCCTATATCTCCCAGCCTTTACATTCTGCCTTATTTCGGTTCATTATGGCGCATTCAAGTGCCCTGGAGAATGATGGCTTTGTTCTAAAATACCAAATATATCAAGAGGCCTCTGGCCTAGCCTGGCTGGGCTGTTAACCACAGCTCCAGTGCCAGGAGGAAGATGCTGAGAAGAGCCTGTTGCACGGGCAGTCCAGCCTGGATGGCTGGGAGCTCTTTGGCAGGGCGAGCTGTGGCAGGCACTGGTGCTGCTGCACGCCCTGTGCAAAGCTGTCAGCAGAATCGATTAAGTGGTGTTTGGCAACTGCCTGGACTTTTTCTGTGTGCTCATCTCCACATTCATCTCTCTTACTGGCCCCACTTGGCATTAGCCTCTCATTACCTGTCAACGGATATTTGCTCTATTAACTTTAAAATATAGGATGCATTTTGCAGTTCAGAAGATGAAGATTCGTGAGTATGTAATTCAGAACACAGTCTCAAGCAAAGCACCCAGAGCATCCAGCTACATCTGCAGGCTCCTTGCACCCAGCAGGTAGGAAACTTGAGACCAGAAGCTGCATTTCCAGATTTGAAAACAACTAGCTTTTCTCAAAAGTTTTGCTTGGAAAAAATCCATGCTGTCATTCACTTATATTTTTCTGATATGCTCTTTGATAAATCAAGGCTCATCCTATAGCCAGATTACAGTTGCAGTGATTTGTTTGGAAACAAGATGTATATTTTCTATGGCTCTGAGGAAACATCTAAAAGAGGACCACAGCCAGGCTCCAGGGTCTTTGCAGGCTTTTTCTTAGTAGCTCCTCAGAAACTCATTTGCCAGCAGATTTTGTTGTCATGCTCTGCCTCTTCTTCTTCCTTACTGATGGTTGAAGCCCCGCAGCAAAATCTGCATCAGGCATGTCATATGAAACAATGCAAAAATTCCAAACACCATGGAGAAGCCTCTGCATGTCTTGGGCAGTAGCAGGGGATGCAGGGAGACCTCACACAGCTGTACTCACAGCTGGAGTGCTTCTCTGGCTCTTTCCATCCCTTTCCTACATTTGCCACTCCCAGTCTCAGCTGCTGTTCCTGGGGGAGCAGAGGCTTGGGGAAACTGCAGTGGGCAAATTCATAACTCTAAAAGTCTTCCAGAGCAAATGACAATTCATTGGAACAACTGCCCTCATAAATCAGCCAGGCAAACAGGAGGAGGATTGGATTTTCCTGATATTGCAGCAAGGCTTGGATGTGATGTCGAGGATGGTGCTGATCCTTTAAATTCTAGCCACAGCAAACTAACTCATATTTTGGATTTGCTTATCTTTTAACACAGAAAAAGGCCAACATTCATTTATATTGGCTAACTACATTTTTTCTGCCTGTCTTAATCCTGGAAATGAAAATCATGACCAGAAATTTGTCCCCTTCTCTAAACACTGACATGCTGGTGTTTATAAAAAAAGATCTCCACCATGATTCTTCCCAACTGCTTGAGGAGTGAAATGAGTCAGCCAGGGAGGAAAATGAGCTTGTTCCTGTGTGAAAACTTAGTGCAGAGTCAGGCAGAGTATGTTTGGAGGTGGGATGGGTTGTTTGTTTGTCTTCCAACTGTACCAGACACCAAACTTGGCTGTAGCCTGACAACATGCTACAGAGGGCTGTTTTGTCTGTAAGTTAATGAGAGAAACGCTTGATAGGTGGCTACTGGCAAGCTAATTAGAAGAGAAGGGATTTGATTGATTGCAGAAAACAAAAGCAAAAGGAAGGGAATAAAAATGTTCAAGATTATTTAAGGTCCTCGTTCTGGAAGAGAGAGACTAACTGGTTTCACTTCCCAGAGGCTAATCCTGCCGTAATTAATTTATTATTGGAGTCTGAAGGAAAAAAATGTGGCTGTGATAGCCAAGCCAGGGAAGGCATGACTGTGGCTGCTGAGGGGAACATGGAGAGACAATTGGTGCAGTGTGTGAAATGACACAGGATAGCACGTGCAGATCCCAGCAGCGTAAGAGCCCTAGCTGGGCACACTGTTCAGTGTTACAGGGTGGATGGGGAGCATTGAAAACAGGCTCAGGATTTATTTCCACTCAGTGGTTTCAAATATTTCTGTGAGAAAAAGCTCAACTTCTTCCCAAACACAGACGAGACAATCAGGAATCACATGTTACCAAAAAACCAATGTGCAATGAGTATAGATTACTCATTAACTACAAAAAACAAACGACACATTTACAACCCACACTCAGGACAGTGAGATCCTGAGGGGTGACTCTATGCACATTGTACAACAGAGATCTAAGATGCATCAAAATATAGTAAGTCTGGGAACCAAGCAAAGGCTGAGGAGATTTGCATTTTTTTCACATTGGGAAAATCAGTTGTCCTTTCTGTTAACATGGCAAAATTACTTTGAGTCCTTAGTTTGCATAATTAAAATACATAGCTAGAAAGGAATTCAAATTTGGGCTAAATTACACTGAGGAAATTACATTCAGTTTTGATCATTTTGCTTGACATGGATTTTTAGAAATGCACAGAATATATAGTGTTACAAAAATAAGAATTATTATGGAATGCCTAAGGGATGTAATTCATTATCCAGAAAAACTTTCAAATAAGCAGACACAAATGCATGCTAATTTATAATGAAATTCCAGTGGAATTACAGCTTTCTTCCATAACAGGACAGATGACCTCATCTCATGAATGTTATTACTGTGCCTCTCATGGTTCTTCAGGGAACCTGAGCTTTGATAGTATGAAAATATGATATATTTTAAAAATCAAACACAGAAGAGTAAAATCCAGCAAAGAATACAAATTTATAGAAAAATACCTTCCTCCTCTTCAGATAAACTTTAATCTAAGAAGTATTTTCCTGACTGAAATGGGTGGAAATGCCTTTTCTCTGGAATGACTTTATGATCCCATCAGATATTTGATTAGTGGCTGCGGTTTGGCAAGGACGGTGTAAAAATATGGCATCTTCTGTTGAACCAGGTTTTCTGAGACTTTGGGCCAGGCTTTTCAAGCAGAGTTAAAAAAGGAAAAGTCTAAAATTAGCTGACCAGAAGTATTTTATATTGTTGGAGCACGTATATGTGCAGGCAGTGGGCATTGCTAAGCAAGGGAAAATTTCATTGGAAAGCAAGGAGACGACACATCACTCAAGTTTGCAGTTTCTCCTGGGATACAGCTACAGCAAGACCAAAAATGAGTAATGCTCCTCTCTGAACACAGCGTGTGCTACAACCCTCCCTGAAGCAGGGGTAACTGAGGTTCTTGTTAATAATTGATCCCTTGGGGTGGATTAGAGAGAAATGGCACTAAATGATCAGCAGGTTTATTTCAGAATGATTTGGTTAAATGGAAAGGAGGTATTTAGCCATTTTGCTTATTATCTGTAGAAATACAGCAATTTAAAAGCATAAAAGATAACACTTAAGAAAATATGTAAGGAAAAGAAAGGAAGAGAAAAAGAAGATAAGAATACAAAGGTACCATCTGTGGACCCAGCAATGAGATTGCTGCAATTTCAAAATCTTTTGGTAGAAGTGATGGTCTCAGTCTTGATCCATCAGGAGTAGGGGAAGCCCACAAAACACAGGGGTGAGTTGGGTTTATATAAGTTTATGGAATGTCCAGGTACTCCCCTGGGCAAGGTAGAGAGGTTTATACCATCCGATGCAACGCTGTGTATCACATGCAGTCCTCTAATGAAAGGCCTCAGAAATGAGTCTGGAGTCACTTTGGGGGTCTTTGAGACATGACATAACAGCTGCCTCTCACATCAATGTAGCTGGGCCAGTTATGCCCCATCAGAGGGGACAAGGTCTCCGTGGGAATGTCCGGATACTTCTCCAGAGGTGAGTTCCCACATCTGAGCCAGTGTGCAAGGTAGGACATTGCATGGTAAAAGCACTACCCCACCAGGCAGGACCTGCTTCTTTCCTTACCTGGCTCAAACTCAAGAGTCCAGCCTCTGGTGGTGGGTGCTCACACCCTCTGCACTTGTGCTGTGACCTTACCTTACATTGTCAGCAAATCTCCTCTGCTTTTGCACAGGTCGATCATTTGAGCCATTATAACCCATAATATTTCAGTCTCTCACAGCCTGCTGCAGATAGAAAGTGAGATGTGTCACCCAGGTGAGTTCAGCAACTAATTTCACTCATTTCAAGGTGGGGAGGCTTTTGCCAGCCCTTGGGGCTCTGCTTGATGACTGGGTCAAGTGTTCCATCTGAAGACTGTCAGGGAGGGCTTGCAATCCTAAGAGTGTCTCCAGAACCATGCTTTCTGGTTGTACAGACAAAGAAACACATCTGTAAATTTTAGTAAAATACTCTGAAGTTAGAAAATTTCAGAAATTCTAAAAATCCTCTCCAACCTTGGCCTTACTGCAGACTTTTTCATGTGGAAGAACCATCTGCTGTACCACACAGTAAAGTAAAAAAAAAAAAAAAATAAACACAGGTGGTAGAGACAGAGAAAAAAGCTCTCAGAGAAATTGGTGCATTTCGCACTTATTAGGACATTTCCTTCATTTTAAACATAATTTATTCTGTTTCAGCCACATGGTTTCTGCAGATTTTCTTTGAAACATCTGTAATTATTTTTGGCAGAGATCCGAGGCAATATAGTGCAGCCTCATCTGGGAAGAGTATCCTAGGAAAGTGTAAATATCACAAAGCTGTAAAGAAAATAAAAATAATATGCTAGGATTGAAGGGCTTGAAAAAAAAACTGTACTGGATCAGAGATAAGTGAAATCACCTCCCTGGGTAACTTAGGCAAGGTGTAGGAGGAGGAGGCTGGTGTCAGTCCATCCTGTGGGTATGGGAGAAGCATCATTTCTCAAGCCTCTGGAACTCATCAAACCCCATTTCTGGAGGACTCTCCTTTCATAGATGACTGATTTTTAACACAATTATAATAAAAGCGAGACATGAACTCTCTCCTCAGTGGAATCCACCCAGGAGAAAGAAACTGTGACTGAGGGGTCAATTATTTGGAGATTACAAAGGCAAAGCCCTGAAATATGTCTTGGTCCTGCCAATTGCTACAGGATGGATCATTCACTTCCCCAGGAGAGAACCCCAGCACAAACAAAGCACACAGGCTGCTCAGTCAGACCAAGTCTAGGGGTTCAGCAAGGGCTGAGCACCAAACACCATGAGTGCACTGCTCACATCCCTCACAGTGCAGGGTGGCCTCTCAAATCCCATCAAGCTCACAGGTCTGTGCAGTGCAAAGATGTGCAGAGACACTTGCTGAAGTCCCAGCGCAGCCTGGCCACATCAACATAGCACCCTGGCTGGCCTAATTAAAGAACTGAGCTAATTAGGCCAGCCACAGCACCATATTGATTAGATGGTAAAGACAAAGGCCCGACATCTAGATGTACTAGCAGGAAAACAGAACACTGGACTTGCATGTTACCCAGGTAAATCAGAGCCTCTATTCCCTGTCACTGTGGCCCTGCTCCCAAGCACTGCCTTCACACACACTTCAGTGCTGCATTGCAGTTTTTTAAAAATTTAATATTATCCAGAACTCAACAGCCATCTCTCTGTTTTGTGGGCACAGTTCCTGAAATAAGATTAACTTTGTCTCCAGAGGTCACTTTTCAGCCAGCAAAACCAAAAGCTGTGCAGGAGAATGAAAACAAGGCAAAGAGAGAACAAAAATCAGGCTGCATCGCAGACTTTCAATTAACGACACAAAAACATTTCAGGGGTTTTGGGGGAAATATTTAAACCCACAGATTAGGAATTTTGTACTCAAGCCCTCCATAGTCTCCATATTCATTTAACTGCAAGGCGCTGATGATTTCCCAGCCAGAGGTTGCTCTCAAGCGTGCAGATTGCACAAATCCATCTCCCTGTGGATCCTACCCCTCTGCCTTCTCTGTCCAGAGCCACCCTGCAGCACAGTGCCCTGATAGAACCCTGCTCTGCAGACTTGGGTCTGAAGATGACACCCCAGCTTTAGTAACCACACATGCTCCCGCTAGTTCTTTGTGTGGCCTCCATTTGCCGCTTCCATTCTCGTCACCTAGGAGATTTCAAAAGGATAGATTTTTTTCCCCCCATATTAATCTAGAGTGGCTGTAAGAATGTTAATATTTATGGGTCTGACTAGCTGGGAAATCAGACTTCTTCACATCGTGGTGCAATAATTTTTGAAGATCCTGTTTCAAGGAAAAGCAAATTCCAAGGTTCAAGCAGGGCTGAGAAAAAAGGGAATATTTTATCATCTATGATCTTTCTGATCAAAGCTATACCAAAAGCATTTCTCCTTCTGCAGAGAAAAAAACTGAGGAACGGGGAGCAGGCAGAAAAACAAATATTACATGTGCCTTTTGAATGTCCTTCACACTGAAAAGGGTCAGCTCAACCTTTCATTCTGCAAGTATGTGCAGGCATCTACATTTATCATGCTGTGAACTTCTCTATTTTACTTCATTTCAGTCTGTAAAGAAATGCAAATGGACTGATTAAGCCAAATTATTGTATTCCTCTCTCCCTCCATGAAAAAGATGTCAGAGCTGTTTTACTGGAAAGCAGACGAGAGGGGGCACTCATAGATTTTCTACATCATGTGTTTGCTTTATGCTGTGTTGTTAGGAAATGTAAGAGAGTCCTTGTTGGAAAAGGTTCCAGAAAAAATACCAAATTAACATAACACTATAAAGAAGCAGAAAGATTTGTCAGAAAGGGAAAGAAATAAAATGGGGGTGGGTGGGTAATGTAGGAGGACACACTGGTGCACTACACCAGAAAACCTGACCCTGTAAATCTGCTTGGGTGGGAGGATAAAATCCTGCAGGAAGAGGGCTGGATGTGAAGTTCCTATGGCAGTGAAAAAAAGACTGGGTCCAAAGTGTTGTCCAAGCAGTGAGCTAAAGCTGGCCTCAGGCCCCTTGCAAGAATTTACATTTGCACAGTAATGAAAAAGTGCAGGATAGGGACTGAGAGAGGCTGTAAGAGATGCAGCTTGTAGGGCAGTCCTCATTTAACTAATTAAACATTTTGGATTGCCCACACAGGGTCACTTGGGAAAGTTAAATAAATCAATCAGCTAAAGGTGTGAAGTCAATTTATGTTAAGTTATAGCATATTCAAGCTGCAAGTGAATGGTTTCATTCAGGTTAAATGGCCTTAGATTATTACAGCTTAATTTTCTATATTAGCAGAAACAAAATATGTTTTGATAGCAAAGTAAAACAAGATGGAGGGAGAATAAACATCCAGTTAGCCCTGCATCTATGGTCCCTCTTTGTTTTTAGCAGCAGAAAATCCAAAGCTACCTAAATAGACAAATAAAGTTTGCCATGCATTATAAATATCGTCTAACAACCCTGGCTGCCAAAGGCTGCAAGTAGCAGTAAGTGTGTTACGACAGCAAGTACAAACCTCACAGTGTTTGCTGTGCCCCCTTTGGCTGCCTGTATCACTCCATCAGCACCCGACTGGGGCTGAACCATATCCCTGCTGCAAACAGTGGAATCAACTAACAATGAACTAACTTCTGACTAACACAGTTTAACTAAATTATCAGAGATTGGTGTTATCAGAAACAAAACTGTTTTATTAAAGACTACATTCATTTGCTCAGTTATGTGAAATATCAGTCAATCAAAAACTCCGCCTTGCTCAGTGAACCTCCCTTCTCTGCCCCTCACTCACCATTAGGGTCTCTTCATTTTGAACCAGTAAATCGAGCCATGCTTGCATCCCTTTAACCTCTTGTAGGCTTCACCCATTGGTCTCATCATTGCACCGGGCTCTTCAAGACTTTTACTCTGCTGTAAAAATGAAGAACTTCTGGTGTTACAACTGAATAAGTGAAATAAAAATAAGATAGTTGTCTGGGGTGGGTACGTGTTTGTGGACCCCAGAATTGTACCTGAATTCTGAATTGTACCTGTGTATCTGCTTCACAAGGAAACCTGAATTGTGACTTCTCAAAATCATCCATTCCCTGCTACAACTTTGTAGACTACCCATTAAAACCAAGACTGGGATTTTCTAAGCAAGTGAGTTTCACAGGTCACTTTAGATACCTGAATCAAATCTCTACCTGAGGGTGAAATTGGATTAGCTAAGGATATATTGTACAGCATAGATGTGATAGCATTATAGTTCTGAAGATTTCTAACTACTGGCCATATGGGAATGGATTTTTCATTGAACTCCTTTAATGTTGAAAATAAAGTCCTACTGCAGATTTTCCCTAGAACCTCCTAGCTACAAACGTGTTAACATCCTCAAGGGTCACATTTTCTCTTCTGAAAAGGGGAAAAAATATTGGGCTTGATATTGCAAACTTCTGTGAACTTTTGTAAACTTCTGACCTATTTTAACAGGATGGGTTTGGAAATGTATTGATAAATTGAGCATTACACATTTCTGTTACTATTAGGGGAACTTTCACAGGAGTGTGAAAATGGGAGAGCAATCCAATGAGAAAATGAAAGCATTGAAATGAAACACTGAGACATTTGGGGCATTCACTTTAAAAAATAGGTATACTCCTGTTAGGGGAGAAAAGTCAGTCTGAAATTATATTACTGAGAGTTAGAAACCCCAAATGTGGCTTAAAAGGACACAGAACCCCAAGTCCCATAGTCCTATTCCTATTTTAGAGACAATTTTTATTCTCCATATAACACATTCGCTATATGAGACTGATTAGATACCCTGCATCTTTAGTAACCTAAGATGTTACTAAACCCATGAATCACTTAGGGAAACCGTAAACAGTATTTAAAACAAGAATCTTGTGGTGGTTGTGTATAGTCTTTGCAGTAATCTAAGAAGAAAACTGTTCTAGCCTTAATTCACCCATTTCCCCCAATAAACTGGTAGAAGTGTTATGCAATATACAGCATTTTTACAGTAGAAGACAACTGGGTTGATGCACACAGGCTCTATCATGTCACCTAATTAATAATTTGGCTATTTCTCCATTTTATCTAACAGTTGGGTACTAATTTCATTGTTATTTCTGTAAACTCCTGTTGTCTTGAAACCATAGTAAATAAGAGCATAAATATCAAAACCCCAATATTTGAAATGCATTTGTGAATGATTTTTTCCAGGCATTCTAACAGTGAACTTGCTCCTTGTTTCAGGGAGAATTCACCCAATAAAGGAGCCTACTAACTTAAAAACCATCTTCTTAAGGTCTGGGGAGAATGCTTCAAAAGACTTTATGGGAGAACAAGGTCATGCCATGCTAAGCAACCAGGAGGATTTCTAGAGAATTTACATCTGCTGATACATATCTAAGGGATGAGGTTAAGAAACCAAAACAGGACTAAACCAGAAGTCTTTAGATTCCATAGGGAAATTATTTTCCTTATCCTTTTAATTACCTGCAGGAAATCAACAAAATAACAATATATTTTGTTGTTGTTTTTTGTTTTTTTTAAGGACAGTTAGTAGTCATTTAAAACAAAGACATTTTAGAAATGTTTGTAACCTACAGATAGGCATCTTTTAGGATTTATGTCCCTGCTTCCAGGCAACTAGCTTTCTAAGATATTCTTTTCAGCACTTGCTAACATTTTTCTTTGACATTTTCACTCAGCCATAGCCCTGCTGGTCTCCAAGGCACCATCCTCTGCTCTTCCAACCCTATAACACTGGAGCCATGTTCCTGGTGTCTCAAACCCTCTGGTTTGGCCAGAGTCTAGCAGTGTATGCCTGAAAAGCTACCAGAAGTGCAGATGCAGCAGAGCCTTACCCAGCCTTCCCTGGGAGCAGCCCTGCTCTCATGTCCTCATGGTTTTCTGCCTTTGCCAGCCTCTCTCACTGTTCCATGCCCATCCCTTTTTGCTTCAAGAATAGCAGAAGGAGGTTTTAAGAGCAATGTCAACCTGCTCAAGTTGTGGGAGATGGCAGCCCTGAGACCAAAATTCCTCAGCCTTAGTTTCAGCTGCAGCAACAAACAGAGCTACACCAATTTTTGAGAGAGATCAAAATATCTTCAGCAGGGAAGTAACACAAAAAGGTGTTTAAATCCTTTATAGGATAGCTAAATGACTATTTGGTGAAGGAGAAACCCTTTCCCCTAAGAATTTCTTCAGGTTAGGTCCCTGAAAACCTCACTGTCAACCAGTGGGTGAAGAGCCATGGAAGGTCTTGTAAGTTACTGTGACTGATCTGCTTTTTGGCTTTATTCAACCTCCAGCATTAAGTATGTAACAGTCCTCTCAGAGCTTGAATTTATTCCCCCACGTCTTTGTCCTATCCTACAAATTAGACATATTTTAAGAAATTAAAACATGGGAAAGAAGAAAGAAAAAATTAAGCTGCTCAGAATAAGATAAATGTCTCCACTAGCAATGCATTTATGAATATATTTGCACAAAAACAACAAAAGGGAATTCATAATACTGCACACAATGTTTTAAATGCTACTGTGAAAGAAGGCCAGAATGTTCAATCTCCTTAAGCAGCAGTTGAAACAGGCTTTAAATTAATCAGGATTCTTATAAATTCTAATAAGAAGGGACTGATGAAAAACAGCTGCACCCAATCCCTATAAAAACCTTCAAAAAGAAGGGAATTAAGTGATAATGCTGGTGGAAAGGCATATCATCACAAGATGGTCTCCTGCTGCTACAAATGCCAGAGCAAGACCAAGTATTTTTCCAAGGAGAGATAATTATGATGAGCCTCAGCCCTATTTTAGGGGGCTTGATTTCCACTCTGTGGTGTGGTGATAGAGCTCTCATTTGGATAGTCTTTAAATTACTGAAAACTGAGAGAAAGAATATCCAGTTCTAATGCTTATTAGAAGTGGTATTCAAAACATCTTTGCCCCCACTATAACAATTTGTGTGAGAAGGATGTGTGTCCAAAGTATGGCTTTGTAAAGGAGGGGAATAGTAATGAAAATAAAATATATGCTTACCATAAAGTGTTGAAGCTCCTCTGAACTGTAGACTCAATAAAGATAAATTACAGCCCAGTATTGGTGAAGGAGAAAGTATCCCACAGAGAGGCAGGATGTTAAGTCTGGTCTCAGGAAACCAGTTGTCTGCACAAAGAATCCGTTGTGGAATACCAAGAGATGATGCTAACAGGTTCTAGTAGTATTTCAGAAAAAAAAAGTAGTATTTTGGCAAGATTAATGGGTTCAACAGGGTGATATTATACTAAACGAGTATTTTATGGAAAGAAAGAAAACTTAATTTTTGCATGATTCTAAAAAAAAAAAGTTAATTGGGGGGTTGTTTGTTTTTGTTTGTTTTCTTTTACAGAGAAACAGTCAGATTTCAGTAAGTAACTCCCCTTGCTCTGGGTGATGCAAATTCTGAGTGTCCTCCAAGACAGACAGACATGCAGCCCACAGTGGAGCTGAAGTATACACACACATGGCTTCTGATCTCCATGGTTTATAGCAACTTTCCCCAAAACCTTGTAGGATTTATGAAACACTGACAGTCTGCAGCTGTCAAATCTCCCTTACTGAACCAACACTTACAATGTCCACTCTAGAGATTTTATCACCTGGAAACAGGTCTGTGTTTTGCTCAAAAGGACTTTTGAAGTCTGTATGAAAATATGTGCACGTGGGACTTTTTGTCTCATTTTTTTACCCTGGAACAAATTGCTTAACTTTTGTTGTCTTCAGTTTCTGTGGTTGTAATATTGTCTCAATGTTCATAGTTACCCTGGAGAGTCTGTGAATGAAGAGTTCAGGGCTCCCATGTGGAAATGTGCTATTGCATCTGAGCTGCTGCTCCTCCTCTAAGCCAAGTCAGCCCCAAAGGAGATTCCTGAGTAGGAGGCATTACGTAGACACGCATCTAACACTCCTACAGATGCTCAGTTATTTCTCTCTGATCTAATTATATGGCAAAGGTAAATCTCACTATCAGTTGTCTGCACAACAAAAGGAGGATAAAGCAGTAAGATTTTTGTTTTCCTTGACAGTGCATAGAGGCAAAGAGAGGTACAGGTATTATAGAGGGGCCATCAAATCCATCTCATGGGGAGGTTGCTAAAACTGCCTCAGTGTGCAGTCTTAGTTTTCTCCATTTGCTGCCTTCTGCAATCCCCATGCCTGTCATTTCCCAAGACAGCTAAACACTGTACCCTGAAAAAAACAGGCTTGATAATGCAAATGTAGTTAGCAATGACAAGTCATTCTGAGGACCCTGTAAGAGTCATAAACATGTTTGTTTTAATTGAGGTGGGGTAGGGTTTGTAGTGTGATAGAGCAATGAAAACAGGCCCAATAAACAACTCCTCTCATCTCCTGCTCTGACAGCCCCTTTCTCAAAGCACCAATATTACCCACTTAGAAAATGGATTTATGCCAAGTTTAAAGCACTTCTTCTTCTTTCAGCACACCAGACGGTAGTAAAAATTCAAAATATTTCCTACAGCAGCTGTATCTTTGACAACAAAATTAATACAAGCCAAAATACCACTGTTGTGTGTAGGCCATAATGACCACACTCCTCAGTTTTGTGTCTAATGTAACAAGGTGTTTGATAGTTAAAAAATATATATCTGATCAACTCAGTATTGTGTCAATCATGTGACTCTGTCTGGGTGTTCAAAACCAGTTGCAAAATTTAGTGCCTTTGTAGTTTAACAGCTGGTCTGATAAGAATGTAAAATACACCTTTCCCTAGAGCTATAATAAATGTGTTAACACTTTCTTACAACCAACACTTTCCTACAACTCATCATTTTCTTGCCCCAAGATCCTTCTTTATATATTTGATGACATAAATCTTTTAAGCTGGTTTTGACCAGAAGGTAACTTCCCTTACTCTCTGGTATTGGGACTTTGGAGGAAAACAATGAGATATGTTTTTTTCCTTTGGTGTTTAAAGAGGAGGAGGAGGGAGAAGGTGAAATACTTTCACTTCAGACAAAACAAAAAACGAAAATGATGGTGTTTGCAATTTCCATCTCCTTAACAAAAATGTGTACAGCAAGGTTTTTTAATTATTTGTTATATCATGAACTAGATCATTAGATATGACATGCAACTCTTTAGTATTTTAAATAGTGTGGTGGCTTAGGCATGTCCTGAAGAGTGAGCAATAAGAGAAGGAAACATGAAAATAAAACATGAAGTCATTAAAAGAGCATATTATCCAAACACTGCAAAGAGCACAATTCTATCTGCATATGTTTCTACATGTATGTGAACATTCTTGATGTTAGCATGCAAACATTTGCTAAAAAACTCAATTACTTAGGAGTGCTGTGAAGCAAAAAAGAAAACTGTTAGCTCTTGTTGTAGAGAGGGAGGATGGTGTGGTGTTTATTGATTCTGGACAAAGCCTGGTCTTGTTTTGTGAGACACTGGGCCACCTCAACAGAAGTTTTACATCCCAAAGTTATGTAGTGCCTGATGCACATGGAGGATCTACCATGGGAACAGACAGTAAAACTCAGGACCTGAGCTCCAGTCATCCTTTTCCCAGTCAGACCTTGTCTGTGGTAGGTGAGCACTGCCTTCCCCACCTCTGTGTGATTGTCTTTACTCCCTGACAGTCGCTGATCTCTGCTCTCCCAGTGGCACCTTCCCTGCACAAATCACTCCTCTCAATTTCCTGCAGTGCAATTCTCTCCCTCATCTGTGGGATTCCCTTACCCCTGGGACTCTAGTCCTCATTCAGAACAAGGACAGACCATCTGGTATTGAAATGATGTGGTTGAACTAGCACAGTCATGCTGGACATGGAGGTGGTAAGCACATGGTTTTTAATTACAGATATAGCGCTACAGCTATTTTTAACCATCTTCCTTTTTGCACAACAGTGCTGTCACATCAGTTCAGTTTACTTGAAAATTAACACTCAAAATATTACTCAATACCAGTGCTCTCATTTAAAAATTTAAAGTAAGCAATTAAGTCTTACATTAAATGTGGCTGGTTCTAAATGAAAATTTTTTGTGTGCACCTTCAAAACAAATATACTGTCCAAACTGATGAAGTAAATATATGTGACCTTATCAGACATGAGCAGATGGTTTTACTCTAGGTAAATCTCTAAATTATTTTATCTAGAAAGCTAAATTATTTATCTAGACATGTAAATTTATATAGAGGTCTCTGAATACCACAAGAGTGATGGCTTTCTGACTCTCTTCAAATAGAATGCATCCCCACAGTCAGTTCAATTTCAAGATGAAAAACGTGTGTGACTTCTATGCCCTGGTGATCAACTGAGCAGGATCAGAACAGACTTCTCTGATCTATACTGAAGATTGAGCTGATATCAAAGGCTTAGAGTCATCCCTGTTTTCTCACCCCTGAAAAGCCTCACCTCTTTTAATTCAGGTAAAGTAATTTTAAAGCTACATTCAGGAAAGGATTCTCTGAAGGACCCATTGCATCTCATTTAATTTTTAGGGAAGAAAACAAACAGATGATCTCTAAGCAGGATTTTCTGAGCTCCGTTGAGTTATTTTGTGTTTGGACAAAATTTACTTACAGTTATTTATTTCCATTTCCATTTGCAAGAGCCCAACTCTCTAGCACAAATCCCTGTTAATGATACACATCTGTAGAGCACAAAAGGAAGATAAAGGGATGCCCACGCTCTTGATTAAGCCCCATCTTAGCTGCTAATTCGAAGCCAAACAAACTCCTCAACCTCTGAACTCCAACTGCCACCTGCTTTCATGGTGCCTGCTAAGCAAGGATGCCAAGCATCAGCAAAATGCCAGCCTGTACAGGACAACTTCCCGTGTGCAGTCTGGGCAGCAAGGTGTGCTAAAGCTCAGCCAGTAGTAGCCATGGGGCAGAAATTTCCTTTGAATATTCTTTTCTGTTGTATCTATTTCAGCCCAGTGCAAAGCTGAAAGGCTCAATATGGAAACTGCCAGTGATTTATGCTAATACATTTGGTTTTGCACAAGAATGAAGATTACTAAAAGAGGTTGAAAGAAGGACTACTTTAAAATATTTTTCCCATCTTCTTAGTAAGACTTCATTCCCAACTGTGTACTAACTTGGACAAAACCAGAGTAACTCAAGTGATGCATCAGCCAAGGCTCTGAACTCACCATTTGAACAGTCTCAGAAGCCAATGCTTTCATTAAAATTACTTCCTTCTTCAGCACCAGCTCTGCTACCTGAAACAAAATCCTGTGCATTTGAGAGATTCCTAGAAAATCATCTGCATTTCCCAAAGTCTGTCCCTGTAAGTCTCTTTCCCAGCCACAGCACATGCATAATCACCATGGCTAACCAATTATTCTGGAAGCGTGTGTGATTCCCAGACTGTCAGATTTCCGTGGTTTGAGATGTTGACATACAACCCCAAGCTGAACACTTTCAGCTCTAGGATATAGCACATAAAGGAGAACAGGGTGAGTTTTATACACCTGTTCTCCATCCATCCGCCAAGAAAGCCATCTTTAGACTTGAGATAAATTCACAGTGGACTCCCAGAGGTAAAAGGCAAAGAATGAAGTCACTCCACAATATTTTATTTTACTGCTAAGAATACCATAAGGTGGAAGGAAAGCTGACACCAGGAAAGGTTACACAGGCATCCCAGGAAAGAACTCAGGAAGCAGGGAACACCGCCCATATACTTTTAGTGCATTTCTTGCTAAGCTCCACACATTTAATACCTTGCACTTCATCAAACAGATTTATGATTTTTGATAGCAGAATGGTATTGCAAAGAGACTGTGCTGCAGGAATACTATCTTTGTGGTATTGTGCAATGACATTGCAGGAATAAATGATATTGCTCCCTCTCTGCAGTAAGTGCTCACAATCTCTCTGAGCAATCCATTTACAAAAAGAGATTGGAGCCGCAGATCAGTGCACAGCACATCTGATGAGCAACATGAGACTGCAAACCCTACCTCCTCCTCCTGTGAGCTGATGGAGGCCTCAACTTTACCCAGTTGTTTACTATTCTCAGTTGTCTCTGTCATTCTGCTGTCCTTCTTCTCTTTAAGGTCCAGCCTGGGACTTTCCTTTACAATCCTCTGATGCTTTTATATTCCTCTAATGCTCATTTTGTCTAAACCAGAGAGCAACTTTGTGTACTTCAGATGTCTTCATACAATTCAGGAGCCACAGAGATGTAAACTGCACCATGTCCATCTGTATTTCTCTAGCTTGCTGCTTGCTGTGCCTTGCTAATTTTCATCCTTGTTCTGAATGTATTCTTGCTTTTACTGCTTGTTCTATCACATTTTTTGCAAATTATCTGCAACTTGCTGTCCCCAGAGCCAGGATTCACCCTTAGCAGTGGCAGAGCACAGAATTTATTATCCTGTATAACCAGAACTATGACAAAAAAACCTCTCCTTGTAGAACAACATGCAAGCTGGAACGAATGTGAGGTATCTGCATGGCCAGTTAAGAACTATTCAGGGGTGAAATGTCTTTTCAAAAGTACTGAAATCAAGTGGTTGCAACGCTGTGGTCATTTGTACAGGATGAAAGACAAGAATATTTTCCTGACAACTGGCTAGCAGCATCACTGACCACATACCAGTATCCTCCTCAGAAGGGGAATCTGCCTGGGAAAAGTTTTTGAGACAGAGCACATCTGTCACAGTTGCCTTGGGCAGTGCCACACTTTTCCCTGTAGCAGGTTAAGTCATCTTAACAGAAGTTCAGGCTCTCCAGTGTATTTGTTCTATATACTTCTATTTATTTATTTTTGCTAGTGCACTACAATCTACTCTTGTTTTAATCATGATTATCAAGATCTCCTTTACCATGGCAATGTCTGAAAAAATCCATGAGCCTGGTGCCTCAATAGTCACAGTACTATCTTTCAAGTGCCCTTGAACCTTTAGTTCCCCACAGTGACCTTGATGCATCCTTAGCTTTGGTAAGGTGACTGCATAAGTGATGGATTTTTGCAGGTCAGTCTGTGTGAGAATTTGGAATGAGGAGTCTTTTCTTATCTCACTTAGTGGGTCACCTTGGAGGAGTTTGTTCCCTGTTCTATGCTTCATTCTTCTCGTATGTCGAAAGAGATATTTAGTGTTTCTTGATGAAAGGCAATTAGCTAAGCTGTAACACAATTTCCTCTCCTAATTATCTGTCAGCCTGCTGTCTGCTGAGAGAATGTTCAAGCTATGTGCTCTCATGCTTGCAGGTGCACTGAGGCACTATTTTTGTTTTTCTTAGCCTCTCTCTCATACTTGGGCACAGTCTTTGTGCACTTTGTCTTTGTAAAAATGAACCATTATACTCTATTCATCCTACGTCATATCACAGCACTCTTGACAGAAAAACATTATTTACCAAAGAAATGGCATTAGTGTTTCAACTTATAGTTTAACTTCTGATTTGGTGTATAAAGAAATATGATATTTGAAGCAATTTGAGATAAGAGATGGCACCCAGGCCCCTTTAAGGACTCTGGCACAATTCAACTTGACTGTAGACTGCACAGGAGAAACAGATCTCAACACCCAGAATTCTGCACCTTTCTGGAGCATCCTTTAGAATAGCCTCCAAGCATCTGCCAGGACAATACAAGATACCTCCACACTGGAGCATGAGTTGTGCTGGTGGTGAGTTCACGTGCAGAGTAACTATACAGAGTCTATTCGTGAAGTTCAGACTATCTGGGAGACCCCATGGTCTTTTTATGTGCTGTGTAGTCAATCTGCTCTGTGTGATGGCCCTGTGCCTGGGACTTACAGACACCTGGCAACTCCATTAGCATTATTTATCTATTGGTCCTTCTCTTTACATGGCCAGACATATTTAATAGACCAAAAAGCTCACCCTTTCTCCTGACAAAGTTTCTGGGTAGAGAGTGAAAGTGTGCATGTCTGGGAAAATCCAGAGATGTTGCATTTGAAAACCAGCTAAGGCCAGTAACCCTCATCTCCCTATATCCACCCCTTCTCCACAACCTCCATATGATCATTTCCCTGAAGCACAGAGAAAAGCTCCTCCAGCTAGTTCCCTATTTCTTTGGCTGATGCTGGAGGGGAGGAAAGCCCTCTCCATGAAGACACCCCCCTTTGTTTCTCCTTTTTGCCCAAAGCTGTCTTGCTCTTCAAGCTGCTGCTCTATCACCTCTGCCCCTTTGTTGTCCTGCTAAGGGATTTTCCACTCCTCACCTTCCTGCTGATAAAGTTAATCAAACTAATTTTCCCACTCAGTCACCTCCCTTATCACAGTCACTGTTGGCCAGAGCCCAATGGATATGCTTTATGAGCGCTGCTGTTTGTTCTGCAGCTTTTTATGGCCAGGGTGAATGATGTGTCCCAGGGTCTGTGTCAGCAGCTCGCTGATTCACAATACCTTGAGACAAATAACAAATGCATTTTGAACCATTTTGTGAAATAACTCAAATTCATAAATTCAAATAATTTCACCATCAGGATCTTTTTGTTTGGCTTTGAAACTCTCTGCTTTTAATTAGTGGGATGACTGTAACTTGTTTCAGCTTCTGTGTCAATGATTATGAAAGGAAAAAGAAAATTTTGTTGTGTCTTGTGTTGCAGTGCAGATGTTCTGAAGATGCAGAATGGGAATAAATGTGGGAATTAGCAGGAAATATATCTTCTCCTTGGCACCTCTGGCAGATCTCTAGTCTGATCTGCCTCCCAAGTCCCTCTCAGCAGTTAATGCAAGAGCCCGTAGCTCAGTGACTGAGGAAGCCAAGGAAATTAATGCTTAAGCCCAAATGGGCTGAAATTAAGGTGAGTCCCAGCCAGTGAGTCAGAAAGATTTGCGGTCTTTCTTCCTCCTGATGTTACTGCTGCAGCATCATGTGTATCAGTAACACCAAGGACAGCATGCACGGGGGCAACAGCAGCACTTTGAGCAATCTGTCAGCTGATCAGGTAGTGTCACAAGTGAGTAGGTAGATCCTTATGCTCAGCGTTGCTACTCATCCCTGTCATTTGATTTCATGCCACTGAGTTTGCCCAAGCAATCTCAGTGATGGTCTGCTTTCCACAGCTTGGCAGTCAGTGTTAGAGACCTCTAAGAAGATCCTGTCAGCTCAGTGGCAGGAAAATTCTTGAGTACATAAGGCACTCCTTAGAGGATTCCTCTTTGCACATCGCTGCTGGTGCAGGGTGACATTGCAGCATTTCACTGGTTATCGTGCTGAGGTGGAAAAATAAAACAAGTTTTAATTTGCTATGCTAGAAATAGTTCTTAAAAGAATTCTAGATTAGGAAAGTAGGTGCAAAGAATCAAGGAGCATGTCCTTCTCTGACCTCACATACTCCATCCCCATGTTCGCCCCTGGCCACTCATCTGTGCATCTCTTGCATGAGCTCTGGACCTACCTTAAGCTCTTCTTGAGCTGATATAACTCACTAAAACAGTAGAAAACTAATCCCAGAAGGAGGAAAGGGAGTAAACAGTGGTCTGAAGTTTCAGTTAGGCCATTTGTCTTGGCAGGATGTGTGGCGGATACCAGAGCTGAGGAAGGGACCAGGGAGGGATGGTGCTGGGCACAGGATGGACACAGGATGCAGGGTGGCAAAGCCTGCCTTCCTCTGCTCAGCAAGCTTGGCACCAGCCCAGAGGCACTTGAAATCGTGCTCCCAAGCAGTCTCAATCCTCTAATATCATCCCCCTGGACTTGGGGTGAAGCTCAGTGAACTCATGCTTTCCCTGGGAATTCAACAGAATGTAAATGCCACACTGGGAGTTTCCTGTAGCATAAAGACTCGATAATTGGTTTAATTAGGCTATCAATTTATGATCTTCTTGCTAGTGAAAAGCTGCCTGATTCAATGTTAGCTTTTGATATGCAAAAATGCTTTTGAAACTCTACCTCAGCCTGGGTGGCCCAGAAAGTGTTATCATTTCCCTGACAACAGATAATTCATTCATAATACACACATGTATCCCTGCTTGACAAATGCTGATGGAGAGTGTTGAATAATCTCTGAGGCTATGGATTCATGGGAAGTTTTCTCTGGAGAAATTGCCAGAGCGATAAGTTCTTCAGACTCCCCCTAAAGCTAAAGCATCAATTTACTTCACTAACTTTCTTTTGGACCTGCAAATATTTAATTCAACCTAGTGAAAGTGCATAAAGGCAGGGACAGTAGCAGTGACAGGGAGGAAATACTTTCCTCACACTAGCACTAGTACGGGGAAAAACATAACATGAAACTATAGCTTCAGTTTAAATACAGGAGTCTTAGTGACTGAACTTTCTATGATATAACACAGAAATACCTAATAAATAGTCATTATGGTAGGAAGAAAAAAACTTGTCTACAATTTTACACTGATGCTAATTATTGTCTCTGACAAGATGAATTAGAAGATTCTCAGTTCTGAGTTATGGAAGACAGCAACATAGCAAAAAAAGGAAGGCTGAACAGTATGGTGTTGACAGGATCCTTCTGCGTTTCAAAGGCCTTGGCATTTCCATTACTAGTATTTTACTATTATGATAACAAAAATGACAGTGTTGCAGAGGAATTGCCACTGATCTCATATAATTTTAAATATTAATTAACCTTTCTCTTTACAATTCATTTCAGTATTTTCATCTATGCTGATTTAATTTAACCTGATTTTTCTGCAGAGCCAAAAAAAATTCTGATTCTCACTTCTTTTGGACTGCTTTGCTCATGGGGCACATTTGTTTCTGTTTCAATTATGACCCTGTTAAAATGAAAACATTTTGTAAGTTGCAAAAATCTGGTTTAGACAGCACCTTAAATTAATTAAGTTCTTAAATTAATGTTAGCCAACTTCTCGTCTTCTTACACCTAAAGCATAGACTGCTGAGCCCAATTCCATATCATCTACATTACTTGCGCAAAGTGTGATTAATTAATCCCTAAAACATTTGCTGTTTTGACACGTGGTCAGTTCACTGTCTTGTTCAAAGAGCAATTTGTCTTTAAGAAGTGCATTGCTATTCCATACTGGTTTTCTGGCCAGATTGCAAAGTGCTTGACGTCAGCAGTGTTGGTCCAATTCCATGGTTAACCTTGCCCTTCTGTACTGGCATCATAAGAGACTTTTCCCTCATAACAGTGCGTGGCTGTGGGTGGAAGGTTAAGTGGGCAGTACCACTCACCAGTGCCCATGAAGAGAAAAGGGAGAAATGGCTCAGGAGGTTGCAGTATGGGGTTGGGGGGAAGAAGAAGGGAAGTGATGCCTTAGGGGACAGCTATCCAAGATCTCTACACAGGATCTATGCCTTTTTACCTACCCTTGCTTTCCTGAGATTAACCAGGGAGGGACTCCAACCATGAGGAACTGCCTTCAATTCCTGCCTCTGGAGTCTCTGGCCACGTCAAGAATACCATGTTTCCTCTGGCCTTGGGGTAGCAGCAGTGTCAAGTGCTTTCAGACCCAGGCTAGCTTCGGTGGTAGGCAGGGGTCACAGAGGGAAGCAGCAGTTTACACAGATGATTGCTACTCTGGGAGATGAAAGTAGACACAGGCTTCTAAACTGCACACCAGGACTTTTCATCTGGAGACAAAAGGGGTTTCCAGACTATGGCATCCAAAACCACTGAGGCTTAAAGGCTGGGATAAGAATTGGTGGGATACGTCATGTAGAACAACATAAACGTTGTGAGCTCCTGGCACAGTGTAGAATCACTAAATCATAAAACCTTAAGGGGATGGAATGGTCCTTAAAGATCATCTAGCCTGAAATGCTGCTGCCATAGACAGAGACACCTCCCACTAGACCAGCTTGCTTAAGGCCTTATCCAACCTGGCTTTGAGCACTGCCAGAGTCAGGGTATTCACTACCTCCCTCACAGGGCAATCTGTACCAGTGTCTAACCACCCTTGGAGTAAAGAATTTCTTCCTAATACCTAACCTAAATTTCTCCTCTTTCTATCTGCCCCCACGGTATGCTATACAGCATGTAGTGAAGTGTGATAGGGTTCTTTGAAGGGATACAGAGGCTTCTCTCAGGTCACTGGTAGATCTCATGTGTTTCTGCTAAAGCCTCCCAAACTCAGCCTTATCTCAGCCTTATCTCAACCTTATCTGACCTAAAAACCTGCAGCCTCAAACCTTTGCTTCCTTCTCTCTGCTCATAGCATTTTCAAGCCCTCAAGTCAGGGCTTGGTGTGGGAACTGATACGTTTCTTGTGATGAGAATGTCTCACTTCCAGAGTAAAGTGTTGCTTCTAAATCATTTTTTTTCAGAGCTAATGGCTTTGCAAACTCTCTCAGAATTAAGGGCTTTCCATGTGGCAGGTGGAGGTTTATACCGCATAAGGAAGAGAAGGAGAAAATCAGATATCTAATGTGATAGGAGAAAGGAAAGGAAAAATAAAAGCTTTTTTCTGCAATCGTGAAAAACAGGCATTTTACATAGCTGGAGACATTTCTGCACCTTAGTTTGGATGGTGGCCAGTTTACATATGAAGCTAGTGCCAGTGAGGAGGTGAATGAATAACTTTCTTAATCCTCCCTGTATGGCTACTTCTGGGGAGATGAAGGCAGGTCTTCCTGTATGGTGTGTGAGAAAAACTGGTCTAAATCAAAGCCTCTCCTTCTAGTCAGTGATCTTCAGCTGTTAACCTCCAATGTGAAAGGTACAACAAAGCAGAACTCAAAGAAGACCTATGAAAGGAAAAAAGTAGCACTTCAAAAGCAATCCAAAGGGGGAGCTACTTCAAAAGGCAACCCTGGAGTAAGAAGCACTTCAAAGGGGAAAACTTCCCTAGGGAGCTTGTTACAAATTATCTTAAAGTAGGTCCTACCATCAAACAGATATAATTAGTTCATTCTGATTGTCATGAAATCTTGTTCATTCAAAAACAACTTGAACATTTCATATTGTAGAAGAGCATTTGCCAAAGGATACACCAGACTTTAGCAGTACTTGGAGACTGTGGTTGCAAGTACCTGCTCACCAAAGTTTGTTTAAGCTTAGGAAGGTCTCTCAGAGCACGTCTGTCCAATGTTATTACTTGGGTTAATTAAATTCTCATTTTTCACAGCTGACTTGAACACTATAAATGAAGCTTGTTGCTATAGAAAAAAAGTGGAGTATGTTTCTGGCCTCTCATGTATTTCCAGGTACTTTTTGTAGTGATATTTTAGCACTACAAAATTGCATACACTTTTTCTTCCTCTGCTTAATTGTCTCTAGGCATAAGACAATCCAAACATCACGAATTTCATGCATTTCCAATTAATTTTACTGTTACCACAGACAGGGTAATTAAAATCGTGGCAACAAGGTCTGACCCTCCCGTTCCTCGTCTTTTTATCTTTCTTGTAATTTTTTTCCTTCTCATAACTTTGAACCCTTCAACTTCTATACATCCTTTTCCATGTGCTTGTTCTCACAACAGGGGAACCAAGTCTTCCCAGATCTCCTGGTTGCAGCTTGACCTGCCCTTGGCCAGCATCCATATCATCCGCCTGACCCCAGCTCAAAAACTTGAAAATTTGTATTGTCTGTAATACAAACGTTAATTTTTAAATGTCTGTTTGCTTTTTAGAAGTTCAAATCGTATACTCTGTAAAGAAAGTAATAAGGTGAAGTGAATTGCATCTGTAATTTGAGTCAAGCATGAACAACAACTTCCAAAAAGAACTGAGGCGTATCAGGATTGTGAAGTTTTGAAGTGCCCACAGCCTGATTTCAGGAAACCTCCTTTGGTTCTCAGCACTCTCCTTCCTCAATCCCCTCTCAAATCCTTGGTGATAAGTTAATTTTTCATTCTCTTGAGAACCAAATACCACCTTTGGATAAATTAAAAGAAGCGTCTTGTGAAACCACATCCATGTCAATTCAACAAGTGCTAAGGTACCAAAGAATGGATACATATTATAATGGTGTTAGATAAAGCACCTATCACTTGAAGATTCTCACATAGACATCTAGAAAGATTACTTATCTTTTTCTTGTCTTTCCCATCAGTGTGTCACTACAGATCTTATTCAAGAGTTAAAACTTGTTTGTTTCTTCCTGAATAGCATCTACATTGTTACCCTAAGGCAGGGAAAAGGTTGTTCCTTATTCCCTACCCAGGTCAGGCAAAGCTGCATACATACTGGAAAAGGAGTAAGGGTTAAAATGAGGGAGGATTGTTTTTAGATTGTTTACCAAAAAGCAACATATAATGCCCCCATCTGGAAATTATAGTGTAATTTTTCTCCTTGCAACAGACAGACTTCAGTATCTATTTTCAGTATATATATATTTTCAGTGTCTAAATCCCCTATTTTCTGTTAAACTACCTCGTTGCAGCAAATCATCCTCCACATTAATAGTGAGATTAACGTTGCCTTTTGAAGCCAAAGCAATTTTTACATGTAAGAAAAGATCCTCCCCTAGGCCTCTCAAGTGCACCGGTGTTCTGGTTTTGAGCAGCCTGCACTCTGAGGCATACAGAGAAACAGCTCCTGGAGTGCAGGGATCCCCGGAATGTGTGACAGGTACAGTATGGAACATGTCAGACCTATTGCCCTCTGATCTGCCAGTGTTTGTAAGTCAGCTTCCCACAAATAAAAAGTTACTTGGACTTATCAAAGGATGTCAAAGTGTCTTCTATACACTAAGAACACCTATTTAAGATTTTTTAATATTAATCCTTTTGTAGTTGAGACTTGTTTTTGTAATTTGTCTCTTAGCAACATCAGAGTTATTTACAGTAAATCACAGCTGAATTGAGAGGAAAGAACTTCACCTGACTTCAGAAAGGAAAATACACGCAACTTGTGTTTACAAGGTAACCCATTACAGATGATTGCTTTGGTGATAGCAGCTTATGGAACATCCATATGCACAGTTGGCATTTGTAAGGTGATGAAACAGAATGCAGTTTCTGATATCTGATCTGCTTTCACTGTGGTATTTGCAAAAACAATATACCAAATATAATTAAACCTGGAAATTGTAACAGTTGATTTATGTGAAAAATAGGAACCAAACCATACTCTTTATTAAAATAAAGATCAAGCTCTAAAATAATTTTTTTTATAATTGTGTTTTTTCGAATTTAGACTGCTATAGGACAGCATGACAAAGTAGTGGAGCCTGAGGCTGCTATTCTGAGCTAATAGGGAAGTAAAATAGGGTTGGTTTTGCTTTAAAATAGAAAGGAAATAAGTTAATGGAGGATAACTGCTTTATTTCTTTATCACATTCTGGAGAGAGAGAGACAATCATGCAGTAGATAGAGAAAAAAGGTCGGCTTAAGAACAGATGACCTGTCTGTGATAACAAATTCTGCGGTACTGTGCATGCTTTGCTAGTCCTTTGCATGGGGGTTAAACCTTGCTGCTGACTGCTCAGTTTTGTAGGACTGGTTCTATGGTACTTTGGATGCTTAGAGAAAAGGGAGAATTCATGCTAAAGACTTCACCTTAAGCTAATTTAGAAAATTAAACTATGTCAACATGACCAATTCAAAAAACAAATTCGCTCTTGCTGCTATGAACCTTTGGTATTAGAAAACTGGGCACTCTATTAAAAAAAAAAAAAGAGTAAAATTATGTTTTGGGATAGCTCCTCCTTATTATTTGAATTATGGCAGCAACTTCCTGTTAAATGTTCTGCTTGTAGTTTAATTTACAGACTTACCCACAGGCTATTACAGCATACAGAAGGATTTAGCACCAAAGACAAAACACACAAAGTTTTGCAAGATGACCAGGGAGGAGACATCTTTCCTAGAGACTTGAGGGGGAAACACTGTTGAGGACAGAGTGGCTCTGGAAAGTCACATCTCTGAGTACAGACTTCCACTCTTAAGATGTGCAGCCTGTCCTAGGGGTTACACCTCTTGCCATGCTCCTTCTTATGAAATGCAGACAGAAACTATCCTCTCTATCATCATCATATCTTGTTACAAAAAATTAGATTTCTGTCATTTTCTTAGCAGAACTCAAGTTCAAATTCCCCTTTTCCTTTAGTCTTTCCCATTGCCATTTTCCACCTCCTAACTGCTGGTCCGTAGCTCTGGAGGTTGTTGTTCCTCTTTCATTTTGTATGGATTAATTATATATTCATTATTACTATCTTGGGTCAATGCCCATAAGAATCTGTAGCTGGGAGGAGAGTACTCTTATCTGAGATGTGAGAGACCTGCATATTAATGAATGTTCTATTTAGTACTAATGTCTTTATTACAAAGCAGTAAGCCTTTGTGTCTCCTAAGTCTCCTTTGAATGCTCTAAGCCTTCTAATGTAGGCAATTAAGTTGCCCTGAGAAGTGTTGGATGCCGCATACCTGCAAACATTCAAGATCAGGTTGGACAGGGCCCTGAGCAACTAGATATCTGTTTCAAGATGTCCCTTTTCATTGCAGGGATTTGGACTCCATGTACTTTAAAGGTCCTTTTTAACCCAAACGACACTAGGATGTTATGATTCTATTCTGTTGCGTAGCAGTGGAGGGGAGCAGCCTTCCATCCTGCAAGTCTAGTTTGGTGTGTGCAGAGTTCCCCAGTACAGGGAGGATGAGCACATTATGCCTCAAACAGGCACCAGGCTGAGGTGGCTACCCATCTCGATGCTGTCACACCTCTGGGCAATTTATTTGTGTTCAGCAGCAGGAAATTCATTTTCTGTGGGCTTTGCTGGTAAATCTCAAACACTTCCACACTTTGGTGTCACCAGAGAAGAGGTTAGCAGCCAACAGGGCACTTGGGGAAAACCCATTTTTAGATTTCAGTGTCTACGTAACTGGCAGTGAGGTGTTACTGTCTGGATGGCATATCACCATCAGGCAGTCTCTCCTTCCATGTGATTTTCCCCAGCACAGTCAGTCTCCTAGGATAAGGAGAAAATATCATCCTCCAGGAAATAACAGCCTTTCATTGCAAAATATTTGAGAATGTTTGCTAATGCTCTGAAATGAAAGCAGAAAATGTTTCTTATTTCCTGCAGGAGTCAAAGCGTGCCATCTTTATTTTTGTGTCTATTATCAGTGTTCAGTTGTCATTGTAGTTTAATTATCTTGTCAGAAGCATCTGCAATTTGGAGACTATTTCTTATGTATTTTCATACCATTTTCATCCCAGTTTGCATCCCATGGCAGTGCACTCTGGCGAATGGTAGGAAACAGAAAGAGGATGGAGCACGAAGATGGTCAGGTTTGGCAATGAGCTCAGATAAGGCCTCGATGCAACAAGTTTAACTACAACAAATCAGAGCGTATAATGAACACAGGAGTACAAGCACAGATGTAAACTTTTAAAAATAGTGAAGAACAACACTACTTATCTTTGATAGTAGTATCTTAGAGTAATTTCTGACTGTACTTGTTACATAGAGTTTGTTGTACTTGCATGATGCTATACCATTTCAATGACATATTTGTTGGACAAAAACCATTCAGTCTGAATGGTCTTATGTGTCCTAGCATTTTTAGAGGTGTTGAGGAGGGAACATGCAAGGTAGGCATTTGCTGGTCAGGGCTAAGGCACGAAGAGATGCTTCTTTCAGCTACCAGCTGTCTTTCTCAAGACGAGGCCATCAGAAAAGGGGTTGGAAGGAGCCTTGGCTATTATGGAGAGGGTGGCAGGAATGCTGTTTTAGTGAAACCTGCACATGCTATATGTTTTCCAGGACTGACAGGAAAGACCTAGCAGGTATAGCATCTGTGTAATTTAGAGGTGCTCTGGGGTTAAGTTGGTCTCCCATCTGGGTGAGAGAATATCTGTTATGCTGGAGCAGGCACATAAACCACAGGCTGACACATAGATTAATGATGATTACCAAGTCTAGACCCTGCTGTATGCTTAAATATACAGCTTTAGTGTAGGATGACACTGTCTCAAACATCTGCCAGAGGGCAATGCATAGTAAATTTCTCACAGAAGAGAATAAGCGTTCGATAATGTTCAACAAATAAACAAACCAAGAAAACCTGTTCTACCTCAGTCAGAGAGAAACAATTGTCTGGATTGTCCCTGTCAGCACTTGAGTAGATTTATTGCTTCTTATCAACAGCTTGTTAAAAAAACTGGCAAGACATTAAGAAAACGGGGAGGAAAATCCTCCAGACCATAGTTTGCTGTTGATGTCTATGAGTCAACTTGTCTTGCTTGGAAATCATGCTATGGTTGTCAATAGAGGTGAGCTACGCTAAGTGATGTAGCTCTAACTGTGACAGATGTGAACATCAGCTCCTTGCAAAAGATTTTAAATTTGAAGAGTGTAGTAAATATGTGGGAATATGTAGTTATTAATGTACCACGACTGAGAAATTTTAAATTAATTGATTAGCCAAACTTTTTAAAATGGTTTCTTGATGCATTTAAAAATAAGGAACGAGGCCTTCTTTATGAAAATAGCAGACAAGTGGGAAAATTAATTCCCTTCTGGCCTAAGATAGATATATGAATTATAAGCCAGTCCAGAGAATATCCAAAGTAGCCAAATGTTTTAATGGATGCAACATTACTACATAACTGCTTGGACCAAGGGATGAACCAGCAAAGAAAGATGTCATTGGTAAGAGCTAACATGTAATGCCTAAGAATCCATGATTTTTTAGTTCATCTCATTTTGTTTTCCTAGACTGAATTCACCTTAGATCTATTGCCTACTTATAATTTGGGTATTCAGAAATGTGAAGGTTACATTTGGAGTTGCCAGTTATTAAGAATATGAGTTTGCTATATATCTGAAGATCAGATTGGCATAATGGTCTTATATTTCAGTTACAGCATTAAACAGTGCTATCAGACATGTGTAAGTGACGGAGTAAGAGAGAGCCAAAGGAAAGCACTTGGTTTTGAAACAGATTTGCTACAGTTTCATTCATTTGTAAGAGAAAGATCAATCCAAAAAACAAGTGAATTTGTAAAACAGAAATTATAACTAAAAAACACACCTGTATATTCTACAGTTTCTTCCCTAATTATATGGGCAGAAGGAATAGAATTGTCTGTTTTTCCACTTAGTGAAGTTTAATGTACAAAATAGCTATGCTTTTGTAGCTCTATAAACATAAATTCTAGCTTTTATCACACAGATGAAGACCCTAAATGTGGATGTGGTTTTAAAACAAAATGAAAGAAATTTTATATCCACAAAGAATAAAATGAGTATCTGTGTTATCTCTGATTTTTATGTTTTAGTGTTTTCTTCCTATTCCTACTTACATCAGATCATACGGGTAAAATACACAAAAAATTGAAATCTCAGTCTAAGAGTGACAGTGCACAGATGGTTTAAAATTGTATGCTAAATTCATAGACCAGAATTTTTTATAAAAGTTATTTATTGCAAAATGTCTCTAAATTTACACTGAGGTGTAATGTTCCGCCAGCAATTGCTTTAACAGCTCCCTATAAAAAAAAAAAAAAAGAAAAGAAAAATCCAGGGACTCACTTTATTAATTCTGTAAAACTATGTCACTCCTGTCCATCACTTATGTTTAAGACTAATTTCACAGCCTGCAACAATTACTTCATACATAAGTATATATGAAAATAAAACTCCAGCAACCCAGAAACTGCATTTTTCTTCACACGCGTTTGTTTCTCCCCATAGAATTTTAAAGTAGTATTTTTGCAGAGACATTTTGTTCATGTTCATTTTTTATCATCTAGTAGAATCTAAACATGAATCACTGAAATGAAGTCACTTCTGTTTGCATGGATCCCACTGCCTCACATGGCAAGCTAGCAAGGCCAAGATAACCCCTTTTTACCCACAGGTCTTTTGTCAGCATGCAGGGACATGAAAGAAAGAATTAACTGGTGATTAATCCTTATATCAGAATTAGAAAGCTCTTCCAAAGCTGCTTTCTGTGGCCACTGGTTCTGAATACACAGGGGAGAGCGCAGCAGAGAGCATGTTCACCTGGGAGGTGCCTCTAGACTGTTTTGTGCCAAGTGTGATGATGTCCTGGCTGTCCTTCCTCTCACAAAGCTGCTGCCCAGCTGCTCCAGTGATTAGCTTGCTGCTCACCTGACAAAGCTGCAATGGTGCATTGAGGCTGTAGGGAAGGCATGTTTCAAGAGCACTGACTTATTAATTTGGGAATCTATGCACATCTTAGCTAAGAAAAAAGACCATATTTATTGCATTGCAAGAGTTTCTTCATTGCCTGAAAATAATTCATAAACTGGAGGCTTGTTGTCTGGCACTAAAAGCCGCATCTCCACAAAACACATTTGTAAGAGCTCAGTTTCACTAATTAGCTATTTTGTAATTGCTTTGGATAAAGTAATTTCACCCTCTTGAAATGTGTGAACATCTTCAGCAAATTGTCTCAAAGTGCCATGTAATTATTCTATTTGTGATGGTGTTAAAGTAAAAAAAAAACCACTTGCAGCTTTGCTCCCAAATCAACAAGCAACTTATTTTGTCACTGTTAGATACACAAAACCCACACAAAGGCCAGCAGGTTTTGGAACATGGCTTCTACACATGTGAAATGTGACAAGGCCCAAAAATAGCTTGAGTGCAACCTCAGCCTTATCAGACAAAGTGCTGAACAGTCAGGGACCACGAGATAGGCTTTGACTGGGAGAATGCGGATCTCAATAGTCGGAGTGCGGGAGAAAGCAAACATTAAACCTATCTTGCAGATAGGCAGCAAAGGCACAGAGCAATTAAAGTTCTGATTTGGGAAAATACTTAAGAACATCCATGAATCCCACTGAAGTAATTAAGTTCAGCTCCTGGGGAATGACTTTAATGAAAAGAGACCTGGGAAATTGCCTGCAGCCACTCATAAGCTTAGGGGTGAACCAAAAGCGGGTTCTGTCTCCAAAGTCTCATTTTGGTAACTTCAGTGGTGTCCTTGTTTCATCTCACTGGGGTCCTCCCTACTGGCTTTGTTTCTGACCAGAGAGTACAAAAGGAGCTGGACACATGAATGCAGAGAAGGAAAAACTGGTGCTTGGAGATCCTTCTGCATGAGCAGAATATCAGCTGGGATTTTATTGCTCTTACTTGTTTTTCTGTTTTCCTTACTTTCCTCCATATTGTCCTTTTTAACATTGCAAACGTAGCTGTTAAGAGGGAAGGAAGGACAGTGGTGGTCTGTCAAGCTCATTTACCAAAGACAGACCTGCCCTGGAGCCTGAACACAGGTTGGAGGGTGCAGTCTTGGCATTTTAAGGTGGCACCATGGTCTCGCTTTCCATTGACCCTGCTGCTGCTCCCCTCACTGTGACCTGCTGCTTTGCCAGTTCCTGGAAATAAAGTTGGGGGCTGAGCCCAGCTAGGCCTGCCACCTGTTTGCTTACAGGTACTCTGCACAGGGCCACCCAGCTCAGCACCAGCACCACCTGGGGAGACAATATGGGCAGGATGGATGGGAGTGATGAGATTTGCTGTCCAAACTGGGTCATGCACTAGAGGGGCTGTGAGGTCTGCTTGGGGTTTATTTCTGAGAAAAGGCCAGGTGGAAGGAAAAAAAAAAGGGGAAAATGGCATTTATCTTCCAAATGTGCATGCCTTGGGTGACATATCGCTACACTCAACTGTTCAGGTCTCCATTAAACCTGGCAAGTAATGGACTTGTAGCTAAATTAGGAGACAGTTGAAATAACTTTTCCAATTGAGCTTAACTTTAAAAATATTCAGGACTTTTTCTTTCCTTTGCAAAAATAAAAAAATAAAAAATAAATAAATAAATAAATAAATAAATAAATAGCAGCAGTATTACTTCAGGCATGTCAATGAAAAGTAGTAATTCTTTTTTCCCAGAACTAAAATGAAACATTTTTTAATAATGCTTTGATTTCCTACTGATATGCTCTGGATGCTTTTCTTTTCTGCAATATACAAGTTTCTATCAAAAGGAAATATGTTATATCAAAATGAAATATCAAAATATTTACTTTTAGTCTCTTGAAATAAAATGTTCAAACTTTTTCAGCTGAAGCTTTTCACAGATCCAGAAAGGAGTTTTCCCATCTTCCTATGTGACAGAGTCAGGGCAGCGATTATTCCTCCATCCCTTCCTGTCATCTCTTCTCTGCCATTTTGAACAATTTAAGCTGTGACAAGTTAATATCCCAAACCTTTGCACTGAACAGGCATAGGGGACACAACTCATACTTTTCTAAACACTGCTTCAGGCTCTGCTGCAGCTTTAGTTAGTCTAAGGGAGAGCACTCAATGAATTTTCTGGCAGCAATCACTCTAGCAAATGCTATCTCTTAAATCACTTCTTTGATGTAGTGAAGATACCAAAAAATAAATCACGATGGTAGAACCAAGATGCTATAATGGCATGTGCTGGACCAGTTGATTTGGGGCTGAATGGAAGTTGGGTTTTTTTCTTGGTGCAGCTTTTTTCTCCCATCTGTAGTGATTTGGACTTAAGATATCTCAAGACAGTACTTCTTCCTGAAAAAAGAGAAAATAGTGTTTTCTTTCTCTTGGTTTTCAGTCATCTGGTTTGATAGGTGTAGAGGAGTTACTTACCATCTTGAAGGTTGTCTGTCACCTGACTACACAGTGTGTCTCCATTACTTACAAAAGTTTTTGTCTTTCTCTGGTCACCAGTGCTGCTGTTCCTGTGTTAGGTTTATTATCTGTTGCTAGAGTGGTGTATTTCTCTGGCTGGGAGCTGGCCACATTTGGCTGAGTTCTGGCATGTGCTGCTCTGCTTTTTATTCATGTAATTGTTAAGCAGGAAATATCTATTAACTTGTTATCATCTTGCGTTGAACAGAATCCTGACGAGCAGACACCAAGGAGCTGCAGCAGTGTTGTTTCTGCTCACACATCATTCTCTGAGCTGAGTACAAAGCATATGTGCTTCCTTGTTTCACAGCACACAAATGTAACAGGTATCACATTGTGTGATTTCTTTTTCTTTGATTAAGCTTGCAGGAAATTCACCTCCTCCCACTAGTGAGATCCACATGTGTGTCCTTCTCGGACTGCATTGCTAGACATTGCTGTAAGTAACCCTTGATTTCTAGCATGAGCTTTCCTGGAATATGTTAAGTGATAACCTCCTTCTCCAAATGATAAAACAAAACAACGAGGAGTGGGGTTATTCTGGACCTTGTTCACATGCAGGAGGAGGGGCTGGTAAAGAACATGATGCTCAAGGGCAACCTGGGTTGCCGTGACCTTGAAATTGGGAATGTAAGATCCTTAGGGCAGAGAGGAAGGTGCACAGCAAGCTCACTTCCCTGGACTTCAGGAGAGCAGATTTTGGCCTCATTAGGGATCTGCTTGGTAGAGTACCATGGGATAAAGCCCTGGAGGAAAGAAGGACCCAAGAGAAATGGTTAACATTCAAGGATCACCTCCAAGCTCAGAAGTAATGCATCCCAACAAAGAGAAAGTAAAAAAATAAATGCCAGAAGACCTCCGTGCATGAACAGGGAGTTCCTGGATAAAAAACACAAAAAGGAAACCTACAGAGGATGGAAGCAGGGACAGATAATATTGGAGAAATACAGAGAGATTGTATAAGCCTCCAAGTATCAGGTTAGGAAAGCTCAAGCCCTGATAGAATTAAATTTGGTCAGGGACATCAAGAATTAAAAGTTTCTAAAGGTATGTTTACAATGAAAGGAAGACCAAGGGAAATGTGGGCCGTCTCCAGAAGGAAATCTTGTTACCTGGGATATGGAGAACTCTGAGGTACTCAGTGACTGTTTAGCCTCAATTTTCACTGGCAAGTGCTCCAAGCACATCACCCACACGGCAGAGGGCAAAGGCAGGGACTGGGAGAAGGAAGAACTACCCACTGTAGGAGATTGGGTCTGAGTCCATCTAAGGCACCTGAAGGTGCACAAGGACCTGATGAGATCAATCTGCAGGCCCTTAGAGAACCAGCAGATGAAGCTGCTAAGATATCCATCATATTTGAGAAGTCATGACAGTCCCATGAAGAGCCCACTGACTGGAAAAGGGGAAGCATAACACTTATGTTTAGAAAGGAAAAGAATGAAGACCTGGAGAACTACAGGCCAATCTAACCTCTGGCAGAATCATGAAACAGATCCTCCTGGAAATAAGGAGGCAATTTGTGATAGCCAACACAACTTCTAGAAGAGCAACTGGCATAATCTACCNAAAAAAATAAATGCCAGAAGACCTCCGTGCATGAACAGGGAGTTCCTGGATAAAAAACACAAAAAGGAAACCTACAGAGGATGGAAGCAGGGACAGATAATATTGGAGAAATACAGAGAGATTGTATAAGCCTCCAAGTATCAGGTTAGGAAAGCTCAAGCCCTGATAGAATTAAATTTGGTCAGGGACATCAAGAATTAAAAGTTTCTAAAGGTATGTTTACAATGAAAGGAAGACCAAGGGAAATGTGGGCCGTCTCCAGAAGGAAATCTTGTTACCTGGGATATGGAGAACTCTGAGGTACTCAGTGACTGTTTAGCCTCAATTTTCACTGGCAAGTGCTCCAAGCACATCACCCACACGGCAGAGGGCAAAGGCAGGGACTGGGAGAAGGAAGAACTACCCACTGTAGGAGATTGGGTCTGAGTCCATCTAAGGCACCTGAAGGTGCACAAGGACCTGATGAGATCAATCTGCAGGCCCTTAGAGAACCAGCAGATGAAGCTGCTAAGATATCCATCATATTTGAGAAGTCATGACAGTCCCATGAAGAGCCCACTGACTGGAAAAGGGGAAGCATAACACTTATGTTTAGAAAGGAAAAGAATGAAGACCTGGAGAACTACAGGCCAATCTAACCTCTGGCAGAATCATGAAACAGATCCTCCTGGAAATAAGGAGGCAATTTGTGATAGCCAACACAACTTCTAGAAGAGCAACTGGCATAATCTACCTGGACTTGTGCAAAGCATTTGACACTGTCTCACAACATCTTTGTCTCTAAACTGGAGATAAATGGATTTGATGGATAAGGAATTGGCTGGATGGTCACATTCAGAGAGCTGTGGTCAATGACTCAATATCCAAGTGGAGACCAGTGACAAGTGGTGTTCCTGAGGGGTAAGTGCTGGGACGGGCACTGTGTCACAGCTGTGTCACTGACATGGACACTGAACCTCAGCAGGTCTGCTCTGGGGATACCTTATTGCAGCCTCCCAGTACCTGAAGGGGGTTACAAGAGAGCTGGAGAGGGACTTTTCCCAAGGACATGCAATGATAGGAAAAGGGATAAGGCTTTACACTGAAAAAGGATAGATTTAGATTAGATATTAGGAAGAAATTCTTCCCAGTGATAGTGTTGAGACACTGGAAGGGTTTGCCTAGAGACGTTGTGGCTGCCCATCCCTGGAAGTGTTTAAAGTCAGTTTGGACATTTTTGAGTGATCTGGTCTAGTGGAAGGTGTCCTTGACTATGGCAAACAAGATAGAACTAGAAAATGTTTAAGGTCCCTTCCCACCATTTCTATGATTCTATGAATTTTATTCATTTGTTTCTGTTCAAAGAAGCTGGTGTGGATAAATGAAGAGTGGTACAGCCACAGCTGTGGTGTCCACCCTGTTCTACTTCCAGTAAAAGACCTGGACCATTGTTTCCGAAACCACCAACAGGCTCAATTGTTCCAGTGACTCCTGTCTAAGCCATGTTTTCCCAAGACTAGGCAGATGGCACAGACTCAACATAGGAAAAAATTATTCTTGATTGGGATGTTTTAGCTCTGTATCAAGCACCTAAAATTATGATACTTCTTAAGGCCTGACCATCTTCAAACAAGCTTAAAATTTCATCCTGAAATTTGTGTCTAAAAAGTACAAATATAGCATCTAAGGTGGGGGATTGATCAGTGGTTGCAGACTTCATTGCAAAGTTAACTTTTACCTGAGTTTCTTGGGATGGTGATGTCCTGCAGGTATGGCCAGGAGAGCTGATGTCTGGGAGGCTTGTCCTGATTATGGCTGGGCTGTGCATGTGCACCCACACTCAGTGGCACCAGGGAAATTGAGCGAGAGCAGCAAAGGGGGTCTGCTGAAACACAGCTTCCTCATGAACTGGACTACCAAGGAAAAGATTTGGAGGTGAGGCTGAAACCTTGGCAACTCCATGCTTTCTTCCTGGGCTTAAAATTTCTGAGTCTCAGCCCTTTATTTTCCTGTAATTTGGATTTTTAAAGGCCTCTGCTGAATGGTTTAGTCTTAAAATTCCTACAGATCTTGCCTTGGGTCACTTTACCCAACCCAGGAGTGTGATGAATGCATATTTGGGTAGACTCTGAGAGAGGCTGAGGAGCTTTCAGGAAAAGTGTTATGTGGGAGATGACTGCAGCAAGGCATGCAACCTTCAGCCCTCTTCCTGCCTGTGTCTCAGGAGCCCTGGAGGAAGCCAGCAGAAGCTGAGAGCTCCTTGAATGTCTCTTTTGGAGAAACCAGCTTATTCCTGGCCACTTTCCCAGGTGCTCCTCAATAAAGCAGGAAATGGGAGCATGAGCTAGACTGTACATAGTAGTAAGTCTGATCATTTTGAGAGTGCTCCAAAGTCCTGGCTGAGGTAAGGTACAATATTATTCTGATTGTCTACTTGTATGCATCTGCATCATTTAGGGCCCTTTAGGCTATACCTCAAGTCCTATTTACAGGCAGCTGTGAAAGCAGTCATAATCACAATATGGACCATGATTCAGCTGCCTTCCATTTTCAAAATTCCTCTTGGACAATCTATTATTTGCCTGCAGGAGATTTCTCTTTCTCCCTTCTCTTGTTTTGGCCCCAGAAGCCTCCAGTGGCTAATACCACAGCACCTCTGGCAAGGGCTGCTCTTCAGGCTCTCCTGGAGCAAGCCTGGCAGGCATCTTAGAGAAGGCAAACCGCCCACCCACTGGCAACCAACTTGATGTGAATTAAATAACTGTGTCCAAAAAGCTGTGAACAAACAAAGCATTTGATGAGTAAAGGCAGAGATATCAGGGGGAGGCTGGCTGTCACCAGGAGGGATGTTAGCCGAAGTAACCTGCGTGCTGGCATTTCCATAAGCTCATTTGAGCGGGAGCGAATCATAGGACAGTGCGCCCTTTTCTTGGTTTTGGTTTTGATGAACAATGGGATGAGCTTAAACACTTAATATGAAGTACTAACTCAGATAATGATGACAGACTTTATAGGGGCCTATTTTACATTACTTAAATGTCTTTTAATACTATATAATCTGTCTTCCAATGATGAGTGAAAGCTGGAAGCTTTCCAGGTTCTTGACATGCAGTAATTGTTGTTCAGCTGTGTCTAACCAGGAAGAACAAATTTTAAACACATATTTTAATTGGAAAGTAAGGTGGCAGATCTTAGCAACCAATGCTACATTAACTATCTCTTAAATAATTCTATAGCAAGCTAGGCCTTCTGGAATTGCCCTTTTGGGATTTACCCATCAATAAAGTGAGATCAGCATGTGATACTTTAGGAAGACTGAAGACTGAAGTTTTATTGTTATAAGGCATGTTTTAAGTCATAATGAGATGCCCTTCAGAAGAATTATACTTAAAACTATTCCAGGAAGCCAGCCAATGTACACAAGCATTTGCTGAAAGTATGTGAGAGATTTATAAAAATATTTCCTGGATGAAACATTAACAATACCGTGTTTTAAAAGTAGAACTGCAAGAAATGCAAGAAGTTTAGGTAAACATCTTATTGAGATACAGACAAACGGTGAGAATCCCAGACACAAAGCATCAGCTGTATGGTTGTGCTTCAACAGAGAGAGCTAAAGGATGTCACTGAAATGGAAAATAAACAGACATGTTTCTCCTTACTAGTCATTCTTCACACATTTTGTCAGTTCATGTTACCTGTAAGATCCTCCCATTTGAATTGCATATGTAGCATTTCATTACTGCTCCATGGCTGAGTACCTCTGGGCATGGAAAAACTCTGCAGCTTTTCAATATTTGTGCCACTGACCTTGCTGTTGGATGTTTCTTCTTCCTTGCTTTCAGCTGTGCAGTCTCATTCACTCTGTCCACTCTGCTTCCCATTTTCTAGCACCTAATTCCCTTCTCTGTCCTTTCACATTTGTTACTTCTGTAATGTCCTTCATCTGTTTCTTTGCAACCACAAGGAGTAATTTCTGGCAATCCACTGATGTAAATATGCACAACATGTGAAGCTTAGCTTTATTGCTTAAACAACCTTTCCTACTTTTTGTCTTTATCCTTTTTGTATCAAAACCACTTTGGCTTTGGAATTGTAACCCCATATTTTTGCAGTAACGATACCAGGGTGGTGCTGCCATGTACTGTACCTAGAGATACCGACATAATAAGATAGTGAAAGAAATAAAGGAATGTGTAAAATAAATAACAATACTGAATGAGGAAATCTCCATGTCTATGGTGAAGTCTAGAGAAAGGCAAGAAAAAATTATTTCTGAGATATAAAGGTTTACTCTGACAACTAGAATTGAGATGTACACCTAGCACACCTGTAAAACACCAGCAAATATTGCTAGAAAACAATCTTCATCATAAATAATGCAACACATGCAACTAAAAGGAAGTAATTTAGAATTCACCACACTAATGTATTTTGGAGCAGCCGTGGTCAAAACTATTACAGTGTGTGCACATTGGGTATCATACCACAAAAATTTTACAAGTAAAGCTGGTTTGCAAGCTAGGATTTCCTGGGACAGATATGACATATTCTTCCCACATTTTTAGGAGAGCCTAGAGTTTTTATATACACTGTTTAAGTTTAAAAGTACTTGTCAAGACAGTCCAACACCCTGTTGCATGACCTAGTGCTCTATCTGGGACAGCGAAGAGAAGTGTTGCCTGTCCAAGAATTAAGGAAGAACATTTTTTTTCCCTAATAGTTAATTTGAAGTTTTGGAAACTATGATTTGGTGGTGTAGGAAGCATCATCAACTTAGATTTTTCATGCCTGTTTCTGAACAAAGAAGTGTACCACAGAGCTGAATTTGGTCTGACTGATGTCTAATACTCACTCTTTTCCTAAAATAGTTTAAGCATTTCAAAAATTTTCCTGCATAGCTGTGCAGTGCTAGTGAGTTTTCATGGAGTTTAGCAGACATAATGGATTTTTCAAGTGGAAATAAATATGTAAGCTTTGGTGCAAAATGCATCTGAAAGAATGCTCACTCCAGCACACCTAGGTAGTCACTGTTTCCTGTGATCTACCAAAGCTGTGATGCTGATGTCTAGAAGCAAGTTAATGACTATAATAGCTATTCAAGACCATGATCTGTGATCATCTGAGTGATCCTCTGTGAAAAAAAAAAAAGATTAATTTTTACTCACTTGGGTGAAGAGCAAATATATATTCCTGCTGGAGCCAAACACACCTTGAAAAATGATGAATCAGTGTTTTCAAACAATGCTGAGCAAGGTCTAATTGCAGCTTTGTAGAAGGCCATGGCTGCTATGAGATGGAGACCTCTGAAAATCTCCCTGTAGACCTCCAAGAGGAACAGTCATTCTAACTGGATCAAAGACTGCATCATATCTGCAAAACCTAGTCCAAATGGGAAGTCTTTCAACTATCATATGTTGCAGAATTACACTTCACACTGTACCAAAAAAATTAGTCAGTGTGACAAGTTCTGGGTATTTCAGAGTTAAGGCATGTACAGAATAATATTCTTCATTTCACACAAGAGCTCAGCAAAACCAATGTACTTTAAGCTTGTGATGTGATGCAGGTAGAAGAAAAATCTCAAAGAAAGAGAGATTTAGAATTTATAACTGGTGCTGATGGTTTAGATGGTTATAGTTCACATTGTAATAAAAAAATTGGCACCAGACACCTTCCTGAAATCTGTTATCCAGATTTGCAAAACATGGATAAGGATGTGATTCTAGCTAGGTAATATCTAGAGACCTTATTCTAGAATGGAAAAAAAAAAAAAACCTCAAAGGACACAGTTTCTAGTTTGTCAGATAGCAGGGTTCAAGAGTGCCTCAGATAACAATTTTACATTTCAAGATGCCAGAAGAGATCAGGGCTGCAGCAGATGCTTCATGTCTGGAAAATGACACAGCTCTGCTAATTTTAGGAATGTTGTTTGCTGTCATAAATGTTTAGGGCCAGTATGAAAGGAATTTACTAAACAAATTACAGAGAACTTATAACAAATAACAACATAAAGAGAACCTTATTGCTTTTCAGAGTACAGTATTTTGGAAACCAGATGCATTGATTCAAACTGGATTCTTAGGAGGTTCTGTAGCTGTGTAATTTGCAATCATTGCTGCTTCAACTTTGCAAATTATTGTGCATATTGCATATGAACTTGGCCTAATCTCTTCATAATACTTCAAAAAAATCATACAGTTAAGTTCAACTGAACAAAATCATTAAAAAATCCTGTGTCTTGCCTTCTAGTAAATTTCATATTAGCTGATATCTTGTGAGTAAATTTTGCATGGCCAAAAGTATCTACATATCAATATATCCTTGTCTATATATGCTCAGACAATATCGGTTTTTTTTCAGAATAACCCAATAAGAATTTTTAGAAACTAAAATTAGGTCAGTTGTCATACAGTTTTTTTGTAGAGATTACTGCAGAAGGAAATCCTTCTCTCTGTGGTCAAACAAAGTATTGCTGTTCTGGTGCTGATGGCACTGGGGTTTCAGCCCAGCTGTCCTGGTGGTCACTTTTGGCATGAAACCAGGAACTGCTCCAGGATTGCATGAGCAGTCACCCGATCAACTTAATACACCAGTTGATTAAATGATTCCTGCATGCAACACAGTATGCTCTGAATTTACATTCAGACAAATATATTGTAAACAGGTTGCCTCACCTTAAGCAGGATATGCTTTAAAAACTATCTAATAGAATTGCAAAGATCAAGAGAAAGAATTGCTAGAATTTTTTTTTTCTTGATGAAGATTTTTTTCTGGCTACATAAACCCTGTCTTTTGCTTTGTAAGCTGAAGTATTTCCATTCTTTGTAAGTATTGCAGTACTATCTTTCCTAACAATTATCTCATTCTGCTTTTTCCCTTTTTTTCCCCAAAGGGTTTTTTTTCCCTTTTAGCAAAGACTAATTTGGCCAGATCCACCTACATATGCTCAGCTTTCAAATGATTCATTTCAGATGTTCCTTCTGCTTCTTAGCAGCACTTTTTTCCATCCTTTTCCATATGTCAACAGGTTATATTCAAGCAGGCTCTCTTCCCATTTTGCCAGTAGGGTTAGCAATGTTCTTTGTGTGAGGACCCTGGGTATAAAAGACAATAAAAAATGACTAAAGATTTAGTCTGTCATTTGTTAATAACTCTTAAAAAATAACAGATAAAAATAATCCCTGGTTTTTCTGGTACCTAACTGGTCATTCATTTCCACATCTTTTCTCATTAGACAACAACTGGCTTTGATTTCTCATGTTAATTTTGAGTTTGATATTGTGACTGGTGTCAAGCCCAAGCACAAGCATATGTTAATTATGTGGGGTTTTGTTTCTGTTATACTGATTTTTGTTGCAGATACTTTTCCACTTCAGCAATGTGTACTTCCTCTGTAGTAATTCATCTTTCTCCATTTTTAGGTGTCTACTGCTCAATATTTTTTTCTTCTTTTTTTTTATTGACAGTGGAAGAAAATCATGTGGCTCCTCTTTTCCTTAGAGATATTCAAAGTATTTTTGTCTTATATATATATCATCATTAATTTAATTTTTTTTTCCTCCAACATGCTGCTACCGCTCAATCAGCCTTTTAATGCTGTACAAGAAACACTAAGCAAGATGGGAGAAGCTAACGGTGTATGGTATAGTCAGTGCACTGACCTGCTGCAAATTTCATGTTACACCATTAGTTATTTTATAGGGCTTCAGGAGAGCAGAGTTTTTTGTGTAATTTCTCTCTCATTTAATGTATCAGTTCATTCTCAGAATAAAAGCTATTTGGTATTTTTTGAAAATACAGAATTTGTTTTAATTGGCAAATAGCACACTTTGAAAGGGACTATAATTTGCATTATTACAAAGTTTTCATGCAAACACAATGTTGTTTCCAATTTAATCATATTTTTTAATTTAAATTTTAAGGCATACTTTAAAAAGAATCTGCTTTGCAGATAGCCCCGCTGGTAACAACCAGGCTTTGCATAATGCCTAGCACAAACTTTGTGCAGACAGCCAAACAATAGAAGGCCTGTGTCCAACTAGACAAATGTTCGATGCAGATTTCCATTGTCTTGCTCGTAGTTTAGATTGCATCAGGGAATTTCTGCTGTGATTTTATTCATTGCAACTGATTGTTAAAAATCACACCCTAAATCCAAAGTTATTAATAACGCATTCAACAGATGGCAGATTATTTTAGAAGAGCAAAATGCATTGAGTGTGACTTCTCCAAAATGAATTTTTAACTCACAGAATTTGGCTCTAAATCCAATCTAATCAAATGTAATTTAAACTGCAGTATGAAGCAAAGGAAAATAATTATGTGCCTCATGTTGTATTGTATCTAAACCCCTGAGCCTTAACAAAATTGTCTATCATGTATTTAACAAGTTTATTGGAAGATGGAAAATAGCATTATTCATCAGAAAAAAGCCATACAAGTATAAGAGTATAGATATTTACTTTGAACATGTGGTAACAAAATATTTTTGAGAGGGTTTTATTAAGTTGCTTGGGATTTGTAAAGTTGGGATCTAGATATATGGTCAACCATTCCTCCCTCCAAAACCTCTAAGATTTTAAAGCTCTTTGCAAGGCTGATCGAATGAAGCTGGACTTTTTGATCACCCAGTACTAAAGCAGCCCCCATGAAAAATATTGCAGTAGCAGAAGTCGAGAGGGAAAACTTTCTGAGCATCATCTTCTTTCTCTGTAGACCTAGAGGAAGTAGTACTGTTACCTGTCTATAACAGCAAATAGTTCTCCCTATCTCACCAGCTCTTCTATGCTTCTTGTTTTCCGGGTGATATATAAGCAAGTTTCTGTCTGTTCTTGCACCTGATGAGAGCTCGGCAGCTGAGGCAAGTGACTATTCCAGCACCTATGTACAGCACAGTCTGCATATGAATAACCTGCACAGATGCTTAGATTGCATTTTTCATCCCTTTTTGCCTTAATGGGATGGAAAAAGCACCAGTTGGCTGTCAGAAGACAGTGCCCTGTGGAGCTCAGCTGGGTTGCTCCTTTACAACCTGAATGCAGAATTCAGTTCCTTCATGGTGCAGTCAGGGCAATATCAAAGGAAACCCACATGTGATGGAAACTGTGCTCTGGTTCCTCCTTCGGGAGATGTCACACCCCTGTAACACTAATGAAAGGCCGACTATACTGTCAAAACATAATTAAAATGTAAACTAATCTCAGAGCAGAAGGGAAGGTACAGCACCTGCCTTTATCAGCCTCAGCCATGACTCACTGCTCTGTGGCATAATAAACCCAAATGAATATGCAGTTGAAGCTCAACCCACACAATTCTGCTCTCAACTATCAGTAACAACACCAGGAGACACATAACTTGCAGAAGCAAAAGGAAACTTATTCTTTAGGAAATTTTATTTAATTTCTTGCTAAAATAGTAGCAGTAAATATGCATAGATAAAGAATTGTATATTTCTAAGTATCTACCACAAAATCCCATAGAAAGTTTGATGTATGGTTAGCATATGCTCTATTAAATGGGAATATAACTAAACTATGTCAAAGCTGGCATCATATTTCTGGTGTTAGACTAATTTAGCATGTAACATTATCTCATATGACATTCAAACTGTAATGACTTGGATTTGTGTTTTGTATGGGGTCCATGAAATAAATTGCACTATTTCTATTGTGCCAGAAGGAATCATTTGAAGTAAAGGACGTAGAGCTAGCTTAAGTGACATACAACCAGCAAACCATATGACATAATTGTCCAGTGACAATTTTAGTCAAAATAATTATTTTTTTTTCCTTGGCTTTTTATTTTTTATTCAGCATTATTAAAGTGCTTTTCAAGCATTACTGTCTATCTCCATTTTCACCCATAGTTTACAAAGCCCCTCAAGCTGCAGAGAGGCAGCTGAAGAAATTGAGGAGACTGTGGGTGACATGCCAAGCTACCTTTTGTAGTTAACCTGAGTCTGTCTGCAGCATTACCTAAATGAGTTATGTGTTACTTTCATCTTAGATGCTTACAACATGCAAATTGCTTCCTACAAAAGGGATGGCATTGTTCCCTGAATGCATTGCTGTGCTGATGGATTTAAAAACCTAACTATATGTTGAATATATTTACCCCAACAGAGCATGATGACTGGCTAAGGAAATTAAATCACCAGCATATTAGCAAGACACATAGATTTTTTAAGGTTTTAGGGTGTTTCTTTATACTTTTAGTCCATAGAGCTAGTGATCTGAACTAGTTTTATAATGTCACCATTCATGACTCTATTTGCTAGGCTCCAGTTCAGTAAGGTAGTCAAGCATGTGCCTAGCTTCAGCTGGGTCATTCTTAAGCAGATCTTAAACCTTATCTTCAATACCTGGGATTTTAGTATCTTGAGTCAGTTGGAATAGACTCCATATTGGGATAATTAAAAAAGTAACCTCTCAAAATAGTCTTGTGTTGATATTTTGAGAAAATGTATGTAAATGTTTACTACTAAAAATAAAAAAGTAGACAGTCATTAAGGTTGTAAAGTTGTTCCCAAAATGGACTCCTGATTATCTCTTAATTGGATTCTTTTTCAATGAAATTTACTTGAATAACAAAATACCTGGTCCAGGGCATGGGTCTGAAGGAAACCATTGCATTTTTCACCTTCCACTTATTTACACAGTGAATTCATCTGAACATGTATGGATTTACTATTAAGTTCATGTAGATCCTGGGAAGATTTAGAGAAGTTCAGTTTCAAATTTTTGTTTGACAAATAACCTCAGATATAGGAAATAACAGACATTTCGTAGATGAGATCCTATAATTTTAACATAACCACAAACAAGAGCTAAAAGTATCCTTCTCATCCCAAGGTCTTTTTTGTTCACACAAGAATGTGAAGAACGTTATTTGAAATAAAGAGAGTTTGTAAAACTCAGCGGGTAATGGCAAGAAGCAGGAGACAAAATATCTGCCTTTGTAACATCATTCTGTCCTTTGACAGAGGAAAATATGAAGTCATAGAGAAACACAAAAAAAGTCTGGAAAGAAACTGAGAATTATGATCTTTTAGGCCAGTCAGTACCCCCGGACAGTGCATCCTGGGTGTATGACCAAAGGCAGTGGTCACTGTCACATAGGTCCAGTTTAAACTTTCTAGTAGCTACTCTCTATTTCTCTTAAATTAGAATACATTGATGTGTGGGAGTTTTATTCACTCCCCTCCTTATCCTTTAGGTGTCTTGTGCAGAGCTGAGATTAGGGTACAAATACAGCAGAAACCAAGTTGGGAAAAAGCCCTAGACCAGCCACATCCCTGAAAGTGTTCAAGGCCAGGTTGGATAGGGCTCTGAGCAACCTGGTCTAGTGAGCAACCTCATGGCAGGGGTTTTGAACTAGATGATCTTTAAGCTCCCTTCCAACTCAAAACCTTCCATGATTCTGTGATTCAGTTTGCACTCCCAAACTTCTGCACAAAATTACGGTGTTTTTTGCTGAAAAATTTGTATAGGGAATTACTAATGGTTTCTGTTCAAAGGGTTGTTTTTGGCAGCAATTAATTAGTCATAGATAATGTAAAAGCATGCATTGCAGACTGCACCAGTGCATGCCTAAAATGTGACATTCAAGAAGATGAACTATTTCCAGAAATCTGATGCTGGATCTATGCAAAGCCAGTGACCTGCCAAATCAAGCAAGATTCTGCCCAAAATTTTGTTGACTGCTTATGTGCCATATTTTCAACCTCACTTCATTCATTGGCAACTTTGAACCTGAAAATTTAGAAAATATGTATAACTACATTAAAACAACCATATGATGATAGTAGGTACACTAAAAAATATTCTAATAAATCTATAGCATTTGAGTGTTCAACTGTAAGCATGAGAATCATCTGGACCCCAGTGAGTATAACAGAACATTCCATCTTTTAAAGCTGCTGGTGGTATTTTGCAAGCTTTGATGGTATGAAACTGACCCTCCTCTGAATATGGTGGAAGTTTACAGGATACCTGTAAAATACTGTGTAGCTAATAATTATTTGTTGACTAATGAGTAAAGGCTGTTCCAAAGCACCAGGTGACAGTGATCACATAATGAAGGAAGTGATGAAATCATGGCCTGATGTTTTACAAGACAGAAGTTTTCCTTTCAAGTCTCTTTACTATTCACTCCTGACAAGTTTTAACTCTGATTTTCTTCCCCACAACATATATAATAGTGCTGCATGATATTTTTCAAATAAAAAAGTAATTCTTATGTGTTCACTTTTTTAAAAGTATCATTATTTTTCTTTTCTAATTTCATATTATTATGTTTCCACTCAACCCCTCCTTAAAACATTTAGAACACTACTAATATAATGAGAATTTAGTAATTTCAGACAAGAATTTCTGAAATCCACTTAATAATATGGGTCTGTTTTTAATCTTAGGAAATAAACTCAGCTTGGAAATTACATTGTGTTAATATTTTCTTTTATTTTTTTATTTATTATGGCTTTAATGATTTTAAGAATTTGTCTACCAAATAACAACGGTTTTCCATAACTCATGGATCCTTTGCTCTATAAGAAATTTCGCCAACTGAAGGTGGGCTGAGATTTGCTTTCTGATTTTTTTCAATACTTTTTCTGGATCCATTTTTGTATGAATTTGTAGATTACCTTTTTAGATTAAGGCTGGTGAAATATGGCATGTTTGGGGCTTCTTAAAATTGTTTTGGCTAGCTGTATGATGTACTATCTGTAATTTCCTAGCAGAATTTACTGTGCTTCTTATGTGAGACTATTTTCTCTCTCTGTATTCTGTTTTAACAGCTCCCCTTTTTACCAGGAGGTATCGATACACTCATGCACACACACATACACATGCATTCTGACCCAAATGGTTTTGTGATGATCCCAGGGCTGGATTTTAGGTCTGTATGAAAACAAATTGGAATTCTAACTCTGAACATCTTCAGATTGTCAGTGTCTAACTCTGTCTCAAAGCCCAAGAACAATTTTATGTCATACCAGGTAAGAAAGCTGAAGAAAAATTTTTAGCATCAAGGGATTAATTTTAATAAAGAACTGTAAAATTAGAATGATAAATTCTTAAGGATGGAATTATGTATTTTAGAGGAAAGTGCAAGTAGGTGTCCTAGAACTAGTAATTCATACTGGCCACCAAAACCTCTTACTATTAAAACCAAACATGGATGTGCTCTGCCCAAGGCATTTTTCATTTACTCTAGCTTTGTCCTGGAATGCTCTGTCTCATTAAGTGGCTGATCCTGATCACAGGGAATTGCATGCTACAGGATCAAAACCCAAAAGAATCAACTTTCCTGAATTTCTTCTGTTACCAAAGCCATTTTAATGCAAGCTTATAAATATGCTTCTATCTGTAACCTAAAGTAAATTTAAATATTTTATTTCCTCACTACTTCTTAGCTCTTCAGATACTGACACATTTAGGGGGTTTCATTTAGGTAATTTAGATAATTTCAGGTATTATAAACTACCTTTAAAAATTGCATAATAATTCCAAAACTACACTTGACTTAAGGTAACAGGACCTGACTTTGTACAAAAGTGAGTTTTTAGTAGTAGTACAATACAAAAGATATGGAGAAAGAATATTATGCCATGAAATATAGGATTAACTATGGATGCTCTTTCAGGAAGAGAGTCTGAAAGTAAGTACTGTTTGAAAGAGAATATTTTCCCAGCAGACAATAAAATATCTTCAAGACTAAATGATGAACTGAAAGTCAGATCCTGGTCTCTTTAATTCAATTGTATGGATAATCCAATTCCCTGAAAAGATTATTTTCATGGAAAATGGAACAGCTAAAACCAAGCATGAGTGAAAGTGAACCTTGCTTATTGCCCGTGGTGGCTGTAACACATTTTCATTACTGATTTTCAGTAACAGCAAGAAACTCCCCACAGAGAAAGACTGTCTCGAATAGACAACCCAGCTGTTGAAATGTAAAGGTAGCAAAGGGGAAGAGACCCTCACATGAGGTTGCAGAAGCAAGAGGAAGCTGAAATAGGGTGCCAGTGAAGCCTCCACTTCTCCCAGCATTGCTTCTGCTGCTGAAGCTGGAGATGCCCAGATATGGATCATAACAGAAATCCTTGGGGAAGAAGCACCCTCACAGGAAAATATCTTGAAATTTTAAATATAATAAATCTCAGGAAAACTTAAAAAAATACCTACAGTTACAGGATTTCGGGGCAGGGAACAAATGTGTGATAGGACACCATCCATGCTTCTAAAGGGCAAAAGTCCCCAGAGCTGTAGGTACTGGTAGCATTTAATAAGCCCATCATCCTGTAAGACACCTTTCAGCTAAGGAGCAGGTTAGAAAACACTTGCTAAGAATCCCTCTTAGTACAGGTGCAGTTTATCAGGAGAAATAGTTTTTGTGCTCTATCAGTGTCACAAAACCCCCACAAAACACTGTCTTGCCACTCTTTGATTTGTATTTGCAATATGACAATGTTTCACTAGCTTAGATGAGCAATGCACTCATATTTACCAAATGCAACCTCACATACCCCTCTTGGCTAGCAGTAGTATGCTAAGTTTTGCTAACATGGATTAGCAAAAGCTCCTTCTGCTGCCATGTAGGCTTACCTTATCTCCCTGAAGACTCCAGATACACCTCTGCATAATGTGCATTGGCAGCCACAGGGTGGTGAAACAATGCCAATGGATGGAGTCACACCTATGTCTACCAGTAGAAATTTGTTCAACTGATTATTTTTTATCCAACCTTTTTGGGCTTATATCCCCAAACAGACCCCAGACCTTTTCTGCTTATGGTCTCCTGAGAAATTCCTGTTGGCACCACTTAGCTGGATTTCATGGTGTACAGAGTGAGCTTTAAGTAGCACAAACTGAATTAAGCTGAACACACATGGAAATCAGACACTTTACTTCTTTCTGCCATAGCCTCAGCTCACTGCATAATTCCAGGTTGGAGCTGAGCAACAATGTACAGTGGTTGAGCCTCAGCTGCTTATAAATTTTCCATTAGTAAAGTTGAAGTTCTCCTGACTTAAACTTCTTGTATTTTATTAAAAGAGAGAGTTTTAGAGTTTTTTGGCTGTCTCCTATTTTCTTGGCTAGAGTTTCCAGGCAGATTTGATGTTGTCAGATGGTGCTCTCAATTCTGAGCAAAAAAGGAAAAAGGCAATTTTTTTCCTTGGGGCCTTGAAAGCTTTTCTTCCAAGTTGTTTGATGCCTTTCTCACTGTCCTCTCTTTTCCTGTGAACAAGACTTCTAATACCTTTTAAGAAATTTTCATATTTTTTGCCACAAGGGTATTGTCAATTAGTTTGTTGCTTTCCATGAAAGTTAGCCATTCCTCTTTTGACACCAATGCCCTCTTAGTGGGTAATTTCTGAACCAGTCAGCATGTTGCTTTGAGATTTTTTGGCAACTAAGATGCCAACTAACCATTCCAAGTTGGAGTCTCTAGGCTTCAGAAAGCCACACCAACAATGGAGACCTTCATGAAGTTTGCTTACATTTGTATGCTAGGAACCCACAGAGTTCAGGTGAGTCCAAGCCAAAACCATATCCCTCCACATAGCATCGAACAGGGTATGAGTAATTTTTAACTTGACCTGAAGATGTGGGAGTGTCGAGTGCTGGTTTACTGCAGGCCTGAGGATCATTTTCATCTACTTACCATCAAAGCTAACCATCAGGGTGCACATTCACCGTCCATGCAGCAATCCCTCCTAAACCAATGTTGCATTCATCCACAGAGCATCCTAGCTGGAAGATGAATACATTTTCTCTTGCTTATATCACATCTTCACAAGGCTCTCCAAGTCTGAGGAAACACTGGGACTTGTTACCCATTGCAGTAATCTGACCTAGATTCCTCTGTTGCATTTCCTGGAAAAAAGCCCCATACGTTTTATAACATAATGCTCCACTCAGACCTCCTGGAGTGATTTCTATGACCTTGATTACACATCTTCAGTTAATCTTACGGGGATGTAATATTTCATACTCATCTCTCAGAGTCTCTCACCACAGACCAGCACAGAGACACACACTTGGAGACCAGAGAACAGCACATTATGATCTTGAACTCTGAATGCTCTCAAAACTGACTTCAGGGGTAAAGGGGTATATTTGAAAAGAAGTGCTAATTCAAACAAATGCAGTTTTATTAGAGGAGCTTGGTAGGCTTATTATCATGTAATGTGCAGCATGCACATCCTGGGTCATGCAATAGGGATACTCTTTGGCAGGCTTTTCTTTCTCTATACAGCCAGGACCTGTTACTGGCTCTGAAGTCCACCCTGAGCTGCTAGTCACAGCCACTGAAGCACAACCTGAAATTCTACAGCTTCCATGGTGCTGAAAGCTGCAGAATTTGGCCTCTGGCTGTGCAAGGTGTTTTACAAGGGGTGAGCACATTGCCAGACTATTAGCTGTACTGAATTTTAAGCTCTTAATATAGTTGTCTTCTAGGCTTCTCCTTTTACCAACTGGGAGGGAGGATCAGCTTGGAGGCTACTCAGAACTCCTAAGTTAGGCTTTCACACTCTGTAGAAGCTAAGTCTCTCCCCACTAGCTAAGACTTAGGAAAATAAGGTTCCTCTCCGATCTGTTAGATGGTCTGCATACATCCTCTGACAAATATGCAACCAAATGTCACAAGACAAATTTCAACCAGATACTTTTGAACTCAGTTGCAATTTAACTTGAGGAAGGCTTCAAGACACTGTCCTCAAACAGCTAGACAATTGACATCCTAGGAGATATAGTTAAAACAGATAATTTCTCCAAGTATTGCAGACAAGATAATAAATTAATATCATATTTACAAGTAAAAATTAAAAATAGTTACAAGCACTGTGCCTTCTCCTTTCAGATAATTGCAAAATTATATATTTCATCCAGGAACTGATATTGTGTTGCATCTTCATGTTAGACTAGGAAGCACTTTTTTAATGAGAGAGTAGGAAAAATATCAACTTAATGGAAAGCATTATATTTCCTTAATTTTTTTTTTAAATAATTCAATGGCATCAGAAAATCATAAAGCAACCTGGATAGTCAGATACACATCACATGCTTCTAGAAAGATCTGTATATAAATTACACTATTAAAACTGGGTAAACTATTTTGTTATCTTAGATGCTGTTGCCATGTAAATTATTTGGCTGGCACTACTGACAGTTTGTCTAACTGCATTGCAGGTTGCTTATTAATGCAGTGTTGGGAAACCATGTGAAACTACCACTCTTCTGCAACCAAGTCAATATTTGTCTACATTTGGATGATGTGGCTGCCGTGGTGATGGAGAGGCTGTGAGGAGGCCAGAAATGCCTCCTCAAATGGTTTTGAGTTGTTCAGTGCATGCACAGTATGCTTGTGCCCCTCTGGTGGGTACGTTCCCCATACAGCACCCCGGAAGGTTCACTACATACCATCCCAGAAGAATCAAAGGTCCCAAGGTGGCACTGCTCCCAGTGCATATGGTACCCTAAGTGTACCATTTTGTTCCCAAACAGACTGGAAAGGTTCCTGTACATAATGAAGTGGGGAAAAGGTGACAGTATGCCTGCTTCCCAAGATAAACCAAGATAGTTGCCCATCTTAGCCATATTCAGCTAAGTGTCTCTAGTCTTCTTTTATGGGGATTATTTCACATCAAGACTTGGTTTTGTCAGTTCCATCTGTCCTCTTCCAGAATTCCCTCCTTCTCCCTCTGCTGACTTTATAAGCAGATAAATTAAAAACATATACATGAATCAAAAAATCAGAGAACAAAAAGTTAAGAGCAGCATTCAATCAACATAAAACGCTTCCCAAAGCCCATTCAACTTAGCAAACTCCAAGCACATTCAATTTTAATTTACTCAAAAATTCCAAGAAGGAATTAGAAGAAGAAAGAGCAAGAGAAAAAGGAAGAAAAGAACAAACATAACTTTTATTCTTGTTTCCAGTGGTGTTCAGCTGATAGAAATTCCAAGAGCAAACGGGACCAAGACAAGTTTGCTTTGTGTCTCACTTTGAAGTACCCTTTGTCCTCCCTGGGCCCTTCCCCCAGGTGGGACTTCTGGTCATTTGGCCACTCAGGAGCTGGGTTGGGGCTCCAGGGCTGGGTGTGGAGCATTGCCTCTGGTGTGCCGGGGCTTGGTGGCCACTGCAGGGCTGGGACAGAGGCCCAGGGGTCAGGATGTGCAGGGCAGGGCATCACCTCGCCAGGACAAGGGCTGACCTGCCCCTGCCCCCACACATGCACCCCAAATGTTCCAAGCCAGCAGTCCTTCCAGTCTCTTACAGCCCCTAAGATCTGATATTGATAGTTTTGCCTGGGATGTTGTCATGACCCAGAGATGTTACTGGAAGAGCTGGAGAGTGAATCAGGGAGCTCACACTGCAGGAAGGAAGTGGAGGAGGGAGATACTCTGGTCCTTTGGCCCATGAGATTTAAAATAGCTGCCTGAAACTATTCTTACAGGATTTTGTGCCAAAAGAAAATGTTATCTATTAGGGTGCTTCTCTGACTGACCTGATGTTATACCACACTGTAGATCAAGGGTAAGCAGAAGCTGATGAGAGCAGTACAACAGCAGGGACTTGTCTCTGGCAGATGCCTTGGGGACCCTGTGGATGGAAATCTCAGTTTGAGCTCTGACTTCAGAGCAGACACTGGGCAGTGTCACTCAGCAGTGTAAATCCAGCACATGGAGCACTTATTTGTTTTACAGTTAGAGACCCCCTGTCTTAACAAATAGATTAAAATAGACCTCTTTTTTTTTGTTTTGTTTTTCAAATACTTTAATTTGCATAAGAGTTTGTCCATTTAAGAGCAAACTGAAATTATTCCCTCTCCCCTCCCCCCACCCAAGGAATATGAGAGCATTTGCTAGTTTTGAATAACAAAGGGATCGAAGACAAAATCTGACAAATGCCACACTAATCACCCAAGTTTCAGGCTATCCACCTGCTGAAATATCCCCAGCTATATGGGTATGTTCCCATAGTAAAGGGAGAGAGAGAAAACAGAGAGAAGAAAAAGATTAGTAGATAAAGGAATGATCTCAAGATGTGAAACCAGATGAACACCATGGGCAGGACTGAGATGCCTACATGCTGAATAAAGCTTTATACCATGAGTAATCCTGTAGATATTAGGTGGCCAAATGATGAGAAAAAAACCCTGCTGCTGTGTAAGAAATCCCAATTTGGCCAATACTTAAATGAGAATGAAAAGCTCTTATCAGCAAAAGAGATTAAAGATTATTTTTGAAAGCATTTTTAAAGTACTTTTTGCATTCATTTGTATCCAAAACAAAACTATCGTGAGCCTTAATTTTTCCAGTGTTTTCACTGTTGGGGAAGAAATCTTTAAAGCTTTACCTGATGCATAAACCACCATAACTGTCAAGTAAGATTTTCTTATAATACATCATCATCCAATTCTTCAGACAGAAGAAGACAATGGTCTGTATACAAAATAATCTGCACATTATTATGTCTTGATCAGAAAAAGGAAAGGGTAATTTTATACACCTCTTTATTTGGCAGCTTTGCAGGATCTTAAGTAGACCATGAATTACCTTGTTTGAACAGATCCATATCAGATATGTAATTACACTTCCCAAGGACAAACCCACCCAAATCAAAGCAGGGATCATCAAACATCATGCAACATCTAGTCTCCCCCTTGAAATTAAAAACACTGCAGTACTGAGAGTATTTCAATAAAGGGGAATGTAAACAACTTGAATGTCTTCTCTGGTTTCTTTCAGTTAATTACACAATTTAGGATATGTTCTCACCAAGTCCAGAAAACACTCAAAGTACTTGCCATCTTCTAGCTAAGGAAGGATATACTAAGGTATGTTATTGCCAAATGCTCAGCATTATCAGTTTGGAAAAAAAAGTAAAAATTAAGGTCTCCGCTTTTAACCCGGATCAGGTAGAAATAGTGATGTGGAAAAAAACCCTATTCAAAATGATATGCTGCACTGGGATGTAAGACAGAATTTCTTTAATCTTTTCTATGCATTCAAACTGTAAATATCTAACCTGTGATTAATCACCACAAAATCCAAATGTGATGATTTAATCCTCAAGCTAATGGAGGAGAAATAATGTGGATCGATAAAATTGTAACATCTTGACAGATGCTGTAGACATACACACTAAGGTAATGTGGCAGATCTACAGTAAATTACAACACTTAATCTATGCATGTCATTTTCTCAGGAAGAACATAGGTTTGTGTAACTCCTGTTACACTCCCACTCTAATGACTCCATCATGTGAACCCTTACAGCCTTTGGTTTCTTTCTCATGTGATCAGTGGCAATGAGTAACAGGTCTCAGTCAGCAAGTGTTTACAGGGTAAAGCAGAGGGTGGAATCCAGTCTACCTCACCAATGCTTTATGCATGTTCCTTCAGGGCTACTAGAGTCAAGGAAAGGGCTGATTCATTGCATCTAAATTTGCTTTTTGCAAGGAAAGCACTTAATAAAACATACCCCGCCATGCTCAGCTTCTTCCACGTCTCCTGTCTTCAGAGGAGCTCATGAGGTCAGTGGCATCAAGCTGCACCAGAGGAGGTTTAGTTTGGACATTAGGAGGGATTTTTTCACAAAAAGGGTGATTAGACATTGGAATGGACCGCCCAGGGAGGTGGTGGAGTCACCACCCTTGGAGGTGTTTAAGGAAAGACTGGACGTGGCACTTAGTGCCATGGTCTAATTGATAAGGGGGTGTTTGGTCAAAGGTTGGACTCAATGATCTCAGCGGTCTTTTGTAGCCTCATTGATTTTGTGATTCTTTGAACTCTTCAAGGGAAAGCCAACCCTTCCAAGTTTTTATCTTCACCTAATATGAGGAACTAGCAGCAATTTCCAGAAGTCTCTGGCTTCCAAAAGCCAGTCTTCATGACCTTCAAAGGACCTTGAAGAATGTGCTTAGTCAGATGCTGCAGCACAGTCCCTGCTGCAGGCTAGGAAGTGGAGCTGGGTGATGCGCCCTGGGCTCTGCCTGGGGAGGGGAAGCACTCATGCCCACTCTCTTGGCAAATGCTCCCAGCACCAGAGCACAGGTTTCCCCAGGGGACCACTCAGCCCCCATGCTGACCAGGGGTGACCATCAGGCAGACACTGTGTCTGAGGAAAAGCCCACAGGAGCTCATCACCACCCAGGAAGTGCCTTTTTGAACCATGGTTTTTTCACATATGCTGTCTGGCCAGCAGTAAGAGCTGGGAAGATCTGAAGAACGTGATGTCATAGCTGGTGTTATGGAGTGGTGCTCCTATTTAAAAAAGAAGATATCCCAGAACTTTTCTTGAAGCACTAAACATCCCTACATGTGTTGGGACTTTTGTAACTAAAATGCAACCTCTCTTGCCCCTGTATTCTGCTTATCCTTCTCCATAGGAGGCCAGCCTTGGTGACACCAGTGAGCCCCTGCACAGCAAGGGAAGGCAAACACTCTATTTTATGACTGTTCTGAGCATCTGAGCAGAGAACTTTCTCTTGGTAGTGGTGTCACTCTACAGCACTCACAGCATCAATAAATTCCTCTTTGAAGATGGCATCTTTAAAGCGTGTATTCAGAAAGAAAAGCTTGATTATTTTTCCCCGAAAAGTTAAAATCAATGAAGGGAAATTCTGACTTCTCTTGGTATACAGCTAAGTAAAATTAGTGATGCTATTTATTATTCCCACCATAAAGAAACAGAACTTCAACAGTATCCAGTTAAATTATTTTCTCATCTCTTTTACTACAGGAACTTTTTTTTAATATTACCAAATATTTCAGTTGAGGCACTCTATAAATTAGTCTCATCTGAATGAGTTTCCACCCTTAATATATGGCTTTCACTGCATTTATATTTATATCACAGCTGTTTCCTACGTCATTTTCCCCCCCTTCATTTAGTCTTTGCATTTTCAGTTGTTTCAGAAAGAAATTTATGGCTGAATCAGCAAGGATAATGTCTGTTTAGACATAGTCTATGGGGAAAACAACTGGAGGCACATTGTTGCCTGGTCTCTACCTTTCTCAAAGTAATTTCTTCTATAGAAATATGTATGCTGCAATGGTGATATTCCTACCCAAATGGGTAGGACAGCTTAAGAGCTGAGGAAGATGTGGAAAGCAAGGAAAGAGCGGTGTTTTTGTTGAACAAGAACTATGTTCAATACTTCACCTCCAGGAAGAGGCAGGCATGGGAAAGGAGTGGAATGCTTTTGGCTGATGTGAGAGCACATCTGCATCTTTGTCACACTGTGAAATGGAGCTGATATACAAACAGGAGCCTCCTTACTCTGCTCACCACTGCCAGCTCTCATGGTTTAATGGGAGACTTGTGATATCAGCTGTTTTTCTTGCAGCTTCAGCTCCTTGGGGCATGTATGGGTGAGACTTTCAGCTTCTACGTGTAGGGTAAGGTTAAAACTTTCTTGGTAGGAAAAGGGACAATACCCAAGTGTATCCTAACAGATAAAGAGCCCAGAGGCAAATAAAACATGAACAATTATTTTAATGAATATCATTATTCATATGCCAGTTGCAGAAATTTTGAACCAGGCTGATGATCTTTAACTTGGCAGCCTACAAGGTTCCTTAATAATGTCCTGATCAATCATCATTTATAAAAATCTTTAATTTTATTATACTTTTCTTACAACTCTTTGAAGCCCCCAAGTATATAATTTGGACTGAGCCATGTGAGGCTCTGTTACCGGTCTCAGAAAAGCACTGTAGATATTAATCTGTTCATGCCTGTAAATACAAATAAAAAGTTTTATAAAAATGCCATTTATACTGGCCACCATTAAGGTATATGATTTCGCCTTTTGCCTTATTAGAATTACCATGGTATTATCTAAGATGTCATGGTAACTTTACACAATTGGAAATGTCAATAATATACATGCTAATGTTGAGCATTGCATTATTAACTGAATCATCCATGTTTGTAGGGACAAAAACAAATTCAACAAGATAAGAGACTTTGTGTGAGAGCTAAGGCACACAAAGGGAAAACAGCAAATCTGTAAGATTAAAATTCTGGGTGGCCCCTAATATCTTGGGTTCTGTTTATTTCTGTGAATAAGTTCTGTATACTGTGAATAAGAGCTACTGAAATAAGAGCTAACAAACCCATTGATGTCCTTCACTTAGCCATCAGAATATTAATCTCCCCTCCTACTTCCCCAGAAATATGTCCTATGTCTTCATTTAACGCTTACAGATACATATCTAAAGGGGTCAGGGATTAGAAAGGAAGGCCAAGTCTTTCCAAAGAATGCTCAAGATGAATGGCAATGAAAGTTGTTCAGAATTTTATTCATGTTGGACAAGTGCCAGCTGCACTCGTTTTTAATATTTGAAAAATTAATTGCACTTGCCAAAGACGCTTTCAAGACAGATGTTTTAATTCCTTTTAAAAATGCAAGATCAAAATATGTATTAGCAGTTACTTTATTTTGAAACATTACAAACTCCATCCAAGATCAAATTAATGACATAGTCACAGAAGCCGATCTTTAAAATCAAGGGCCTTTTGGCCTTGGGTCTTTATTTATTTTGATAAGAATAGGACTTTTTCCATCATTAATATTTAAAAAGAAAGAAAAGAAAACATAAAAAATATAATATGTGTCTCTTTTTATAGGGGAAAAACATTTCCTAGAAAGATGATAGGCACCCAACAAATACTAGCTGTGCCAAAAAAACTCCCTTTATTTTCCATTAATTTTTTGGCATATCCTGCATGGCTGGAGCATTGTATTGCATGGCTACTGTAGGTCTCATCTGAGGAAAGTAGATAAGTGATAAGGGCCGAAAGGTGAGGGAGGGGCTAAGAAGCTGATACAGGTGAGATCTAAAGCAGGTAAGGACAGTTACTGTACCTGTCCCCAGGTAGGATGTGTTGTGTTAGCATTCAAAAGAAAGCAAAGAAAAACTGGGTGATCCAGTTTTGTAATGCTGATCCCATTCTGTATATCTAAGCCTACCATTTGTATTTCTTTTATTCTATGTCTCCATTAAAAGTGTTATTAAAAAAAGCTTTATAGCCTTTCATAGTACATTATTAGAATTTCTCCCACCCACGGAGTTAAATAAGTTCTGTTCTATTTCTCAAAGTATGGTGTATAATATATGACTGGGAATCAATGGTCATATCTACTGTACATATAGAGCTGGATATTGGCCAGATATTCCAGACAGATGTCTGGTTCCCAGAGAGTATTTGCCTTAAGGAGTGGTACCTGAAGAAGTTTTATAGCTGCCCACTATTGTTGTTCCCTCTCAGCTATTTCCTGGCATCCACTTTTGGTACCTGATTTTTTAATTCCATTCTTTGGACACTGAGATAAATGGCATAAGAGTTATTAAACAATCCAGTGTGTTGTTAAAGAGAGCTTGATACTTGCAGCTTTACAAACTGCTTTCCACAAAGTGCACTGCTGATGAGAGTGCAAATATGCAGAAAAGCCAATTAGTTTGGTCTCAGCTAATATAAAATACATACTGGAGACTTCGGATTCAGACAATTTATGAAGCTCCTATTTTATGATATATTCACTAACCTGATGTCAGGATATCTTGAACCATTAGTGATAAAGGTTTCTGTGCAACAATAAGGAAGTAACAGCAGCATCAGCACAGGATTACAGGAAAGTTCCAGAAAAATCAAGTTCTTATAAAACTACTTAAGCAAAACCCGTCCTTCAGGATTGTACTTCTGAGTATAGAAGGCAGGCCTTGCACAGAGCAGGTGAGAGAGCAGCATGCTGATGTTGCCAGAATCCTGCAGTCTTCACAGCAGAGCTTGAAGACTGAAATTAGGTATGAGTGAAATATTGGAATAGGCTTGATTTTGGTAACATATCCAGGAGAATTTGATGGGTGATGGCATCACCTAGCAGGAAGGAAAGCTAATAAGATCCAATGCCTAGAAGTTGAATGTTGACAAAATTCAGTCTAGAAATACGATCTGAACTTTAGCTGCCAGAGTGATTAACGACTAGAATAATGTGCACAAGGATGAATAAATTCCTGCAGACACAGACCATCCATTTTTCTAAATGACAGAGCTTCAAAGAGGAGTGAGGAGCACAGTGCAGAAATCATCAAGTACATTTTTCTGGCAAGTCTCATGTGTCATGGAAAATGTCATTCCAGCTCATCAACACCACACCTTCTGCTCTTCAGATTCTCTTCCTTTGCTTCATCGTCATATCTGGGGGCCTGCATGGCTGCTGCAAGGCCATAGGCAACCCCCAGCCCCACCCCTGGTCTTTGGGACATGGTCTCACTGCTAATTTGAAACTTAGGGCAACTATGGAAAATGTCTCAAGTTTTTGAACCAGCATGGGTTAGTTTCAAACTAACTAGAGTTGTTCATTTAGGTTTTAAAAATCTGTGGGTTCTTCTTCTTTGACACAAATTCCACTAAATAAGGCTTCCTGTATTTCTTTTTCGGCAGAAATAGTAAAAATTAAATGAGTAGAATATAGTTTATGACAGAAATCTCCAGTACTGATGAGTTAGGACCCACAGATATTTTCTTCTGCAATCTGTCCAGTTTCTGTCTTCTCAGGAAGGCAATGTATCTCTGGCATGTAGCNCAATATCATTCCAATGAATGCTCTGGTCACACTTTACAGATAGTGCTGTACTGGGGACAAGAAAAGGGAAAGCTTCTCACCATTATTCTCCCTCACAGCTCTTGTCTTCCAAGATGAGCTAACTGGTCCCCTCTATTTAGAAAATTTTCAAAAAATGACAGGGATTTATTTGCTCTATGTTTTCAGAGAGCAAAGTCCATATCTTTTCACAGTGCATCTTTAAAGGTGCAGGAATAGTTAGAATAAGGACATTCACTGGGTCCCTGTCTGTCCCCACACTCAGCAAGTGCCTTTTGCCTACAGAGCATCTTCAGTGACTCATTACCTTTTGCATTGTGTATTTGTAAAACTGCAGACTATTTGAATTTTTACCAGGTTTCACTTTGTGTATATAGATTTGGTAGGCTACAAGGTTCAAAATGAAAAGCAGGGATCGAAATTTGAGCTACAACTACCCAGTCTCACAGAAAAATAAAAAACAGATATGAGATTTATAATGAAAGCAAAAAGTAAGAGCCAACAATTCTATATAAATATACATTATTTAAAGAAAAACTGCACTCTTACACAGTTTTTTGAGTTTTCAGCCTCTGGATAGCATCACTTTCAAATAAATAACGAGCACAGCTCCCTGAGACCTCAAGACCTGCTTAGATTTTTTTTTTTTATCTGTTTCAAATCCATTTTTCTACAACAGCTTTGAGGTAAATTCCTGTAGTTTGTGTTAGGAATTTTAACCTCACTGAAAGGCTGAGTAGGTCAGAGTTAGACAAAAGATGATAAAGCCCTGTTATTGTGAAGTAATATTGCTCATGAGATTCTACTATGTGTCTGTCTCTCCCAGTAAGCTGAAGCATCAGATTCTTGCATATATGGATTAACTCTCAGTCAACATAGATAAAAGACTGTTAATGGTGTTGCTTTCACATTGTTTTGGTTTGGATTTTTAATTTTTTTTTGTCATTTTCTGTGGCTAAGCAGTACAGACACAGAAAGGGAAGAATGCTGATGTGGGAGAAAAAAGTATAGTGGTTACCTTTTCCTAGTCAGAGCACAAAACCTCCTGCAGCTATGTCAGATCACAGCAGGGACACTGTGCTGAGCAGTGCTTGTCCCTCACTGATGGAAGCCCACCACCCTGAGAGATTTTGTTAAAAGTGCATTTCATGGAAGCCTCTGCCAAGCTTTAGCAGTTCTGCCAGACTTTGTTCAATGATGATGATTAAGAGCTTCCTCCTTCAGAAATTTTGCAGCAAATTCTTACCTGAGGCACTGGTGCCAGTGCTAATGCCTAATCTAGGAGCCAGCTCCCACTGGCTGCAGCTGCAACACAGCACTCAAGGATGGGCATCCTTGCCCTCACACACCTGGTGGTGGGTCAGGGAGAGGACTAGTGGGACAGACAATGCCAGTTCTCATCTGCCCTCTCCAAAGAGGCAGCAATTTGCTCTAAGCCCTGCTGCAGAGCCTGGCAATCAGAGCAGGACATCAAGTATGTTCTCTGTCCCACTTTTGGAAAAACTGTGCTAAAATAATGGAGGTTAAAAGGGGAAAAAATCACTGTCTTTTTCATTGCAAGATCTTCAGGGCATCAAAAAAAAAAGGACCAGCTGAAGCTAGGTGGTAAATTCAAATTGAACAAAAAGAGATGGTCCTCATTCACTTACAGCTATGGGCCATTGCAGATCATAGCAGCTTACAAAAGTTCATAAAGAAATTTGATGAGTTCAGGGATGAAAAATCCATCTTGGACTATGAAACAGAAGCCACTACTGCTGACTCAGGAAGCACCTGCACTACAAATCACTGAAGTTGCAAGACCGGCCAGGGTATTGTCATTATATTCTTGTCCTGTTTCTGTGCTTTCTCTTAAGCTTCTTCTAGTTCACAGGCTTGGATACAGGCTTCTGGACCCTTGATCTGATCAGTTTATAATTATTATCATATTTCCACAATCTACAGAGTGTCTTGGCCAAACCTACAATATCTGAGTAAAATATATAATTTGTAAAATTGTAATATAATGAAATAAATAATTAAAGGCAGGCACAAAATTTTTAAAGTTATTGATATGTTAAAATTCACTTAAATCATTCCATACAAGCCATTTCCCACTTATCACTCGGCTACACTTAATTACTTTTACTAACCTGCCCACATACTTAGTTTTCTTATTATTGCAGTGTAGTATGAAGCAGATCTGTGAAATAACTGATGGTATACAGCTAGGGGTGGGAGGTTTGGGTCCAAAGTTTGCAGCTTGGTTCTGGTCCCTTTTAAAAAAAGATAAAAAATCTAATCTGAATTCTAATGCCCCTGTTGGCTGATGTGGTTCTGGTAAACCTATTTGCAGTGTATGTGTAAGTTTCTTAAAACCCCAGTCTATCAGATAAAATAGGAAATTTTACAGCAAATTTTACACTTTACAGCAAAGACTGCTCCTGGACCAGGTACCCAACTCAACCAATGGTCCAGGAAGTGACCTTGCTGTGGTCTCCTCTGCCTTGCTCACACCTAGATTTCAGTATCTGACAGATGCTGTGCTCATTGTGTCTATATTCACTCCCATGCAAAGCACATCTCATTAAACTGAACAGACTCAAGCAGAGGCTGAGGCACAGCTGTGCAGTGATTCCCAGAAGAAGGGGTCCCAGCTGGATTTGGCCCAGACTGTTCCTGGAACATGAGTAAAGTTGTAAAGGGTCTGCACAGCTGGCAGCACATGTGTGGACACCCCCTTTATGAGGGGAGTTTTTGGGGTCAGGAAGTTGTCTCGGTTCAAGAGACAGGTATTTGCCAAGGAGAGGGATGAGCCCCTTTCCCTGTAATCCGCTCCCTTTTAATCACTATAATTTGAAATCAGACGCTTTCAGGCATGAAATATGGGGGTAGGAATAACAGTTCTTTACTAATATATCTAACAAGGTAAACAGCAGAAACAACAACAGCTATAAAAACTGACAACAAAACAGAACAGTATCGCTCAGTCCCAGTCTTTGGATGCAAACTTTCCCTGTGCTCAGTTCCCGGTGCTGTGGGCAGAGCCGGTCCCGCGCAGCTGCAGAGGCCGGGCTGATGGCGGCAGCTCCGCTGTGAGCGGGAGGCGGGGGGGCCGCTCCTGTTCACGGCGCCGGCCGTGCTGCTGCTGCTCAGCAGTGAACAGTAGGATAGGATGGGAAGGCGGCAGGGTGAGGTCCAAACAGCAGGGAAGCATGGTCGCCGGCGTTGAAAAACTCGCAGGGACAGAAAAGGGTCCAGGACCGGATCTCCCCACTGTCTTCCAACTCCACGTGCCAGCCGCGAGAGAGAAAACCCCTCCCTCTCGTGGTCCCCTTCCTTTTTCCGGCTCCTCTTTTTTATGATTCCCCCACCCCCTTCCAGTGAGAGGCAGTTAACTTGTAGCCTGGAGTGATTAGCATAAGAATAGGGAAAAATTCCACAGAAAATAAAAGAAATTATTCAACCCCCAACAGAAGTTTTCCTATGGGGACCCAAGTCTTGTTTGATTTTCCAGTTCAGCTGCAAGTTGAGATGCAAAACTATTTGCAAAACAGAAGATGGGCTGAGAACCCACTAAAGGCAAAGACGTCCTTCCTTTTATGTTGACAGAGTTTGGATCAGGCCTGCTGAACCTGGCCAGTTTGGTGTTTGAAGCTTCAGAATGCCTAAAAGAACACAAAAACCATCTGTCTGTTCTGTGAGGAGCAAAGGCACTTGCCTGAAGCACATAGGTGTACCACGCATTTTAACAGATGTTTTGTGAGCTACTGTGGCAAAAAGATACAAAAAAAATCAATTAAATTTAAGGAAAGTAACATTTAGGATGAGAAAAGTGGGAGTTTAAAATGATTACTCATTTCTGGATCTGTTTTCCTCACCAGCGGAACACAGCACTGCAGCTGATAATGCAATAGTTTGCAGACCCAAAGAGATCAACTGGACTATTCGTTGTTCCCTAAAGCTCCCAAGCAACAGCCCTGCAAGCTGCAGCTGGCATTCGTGGCTTTCATATGCCAGAACCATGTGAAAGTCTTAGAGCCATTGTGATTTGTCTGTTGTTTCATGTTACGAGAGCTGTACCAGTATTTCAGTACAATATTCACGTGATTCAAGTGTATTAAGTTTCTACATCATTGTTTCTATTAAAGTGTATTAGTAGAAGAGACATGTGGTACTGTTGTACTCAGGTCTTCAAAGAATCCCTAAATTGTCCAAAACCATTGAATTCCCAGAAACATTCAACTTAACCAAAAATGTTTGGACTATCCAAAATAATTTTTTATCAGGTCAACTGTAAAAAAGTCCAAACTCTTTTTTGTTTTGTTTTGTTTGTTTGTTTGTTTTTTGTTTTTTAAAGTATGGCTGAGTTTTATAGAAATACTCAAAATTTCCTGTAACAGGTAACAAATTTTTGAATGGTAAGGACCTAAATAACAGAAAGTTGCAAATAGCACTGTTCCTAATATCCTAACTGGGCAGCTTTCAGAAATTTTCTTTGGGCAAAATGTAGGCATAGGAAATATTTTGAAATGCTCTTTCCCCTCTTTTTTAGCATATTTATAGTTGGCTTGCTGATATTGGGGTAGAGTTTAAGTGGAGAGGGGAGACTTTATTTTCTGTCAACTGTGGGTAAGTACTATCTACTTCAGAGGGTACTGTGGTGATTAATTAATGTTTACAGTGCCTCAGGAGTCTTAACCACATTAAAGGTATAATAATAACTATTCCTAATTAACTTCCTACTAAAAAGCAAAGTTTCATGAAGTTTTAAAGCAGAACAGTGGATGAATTTGTAAACTCTATTTATTTGGGTCCCTGTAGTAGGAAAAGTTAGTGGGGAAAGTGGTAAAATTTTTCAATTAATTTTTCTCAACCTGAGGGATTTAATTAGGATGTTAGAAAAACTATGCAAGTTTCCTGTGGGTATTTCTTATTTAATTTTCAGTTTCTCAAAGACAGATCTTGAAGCTTAGAACAGATTTTGTAAGCCACAAAGAGACAAATTCAAAAGTAGATGTTAGTTTATTAAAGTTGAACTGGCTACAGATCAAATTATCTAGACAAAATTCAATAGCTACATGCAGTACTTTATACTATTTATATTCTGTAATTCCTTGCTTTTAATTTCTTTAAAAATGATTACTTAGGATTGCAGAATATGTCTTGCTGGCATAACTCAAGCACCATGTAGAGATACCTGAGCTACCTGTGAAAGATCTGAATTAAGTGTTGGAAGCTACACAGCTCTGCTAGCTGAGAATAATATTTGAATTAATTAGTCCTTGGGAGAAGAGAAATATATTAGTTTTAGTGGGGCACAACATAACACTGTGAGACATAAGCTACCTACTCTAGACATACCCTCTAGGAATGTATTTCCAGCTGAAAAGTAGGAAACTATTTAAAGGACTCACAGCATTGCATGGATTCCAGTACACCAAAATGAAGCACTTGGCCTCTGCCCTCAGGGTGCATCTCCAATCACAGACAGAAGACCTACTTCCATGTGCAGAACTATAGTTTGTCACCAGACTGAACCTTAACTGATGCTGACTTTATCTGTACACTTCAAACCAACCAATGTTTGCTGCAAATGTCCCATTTCCTTGAGGACTGGTCACCATGTGGCATGTGGGGGGCAAAAGACTGTAGTTTGAAAGACATCAGGTTTCATGAGTTCATCCATTGAGAAAACAGAAATTAAAAACAGCACAAATAAGGATGCTTGAAGACCAGAAAAAAAAAAAGAAAGAAAAAAGAAAAAGAGTTAGAGATCAAGAAATTAGATTGTTGTCTTGGAGACTATGTGTGAGCTTTAGAAGCTAAAGTACTTTCCTCAAAACCACATCAGGTCAGGCAGGGGTCTATGTGCAGTTCCAAGGGGGGTCCTGACTCAGGGCAGTGCTTCTTCCCTCTTTTCAGCAGCCTGGTTTTCCAGCTCCTCTGCTTCTCTCACAATGCCACAGGGTGCTCAGTGTTTGTCATCAGGCTCTGCCACTTCACTGAACATGAAGAGATTCTCTCCTTCCAAGGAAAATATCAGCAGTGTCCAGCATCACTGGTTCTCCCCACATCAAGAGGAGTCTGGTGAACGGGACTTGCAGCTCCATGGTGATAAGTCTGCATGTTCCCTGCCAGCAACCTGCTTAATTTAGACATGTGAATATACCTACGGAAGTAAATGCTCAAGGCTAAGATTTTCAACATAAGCTTGAAGGAATTAAACACCAACTCCTACAGACTTTCTCAGTCTAACTGCTTTTCTGGATTGGGGCCACTGTGCTAATCAACTTGCAGTCCTGAGCTCATAATGAGGGACTTACATCCCAACTGCTCCAGTGTGCTGCTTGCCTTTTCATTTGACTTTGGCCAAAAGCATGTAATAGCATCTCTGGTTTTGAAATACTGAGATTTCACAAATGTTATTTTATATCTTTTTGGATAAGGTTTTTGTCTGATGTGCAGCACAGCCTGCAAAAATATATCCTGTATCATGTAGAATTCCAAAAAGTGTGGTAATATCTAACACAACATCTGTCTAGCATTAAATCTGAAGAATTGAAACCATTTGTTTGATGAGCCATGTAACAAAGATGAAAATTCATTCTTGGGATATCAATGGGGAAATTATTTCTTTTCTTTTAAATGAAATGTGAGATGATTTCAACCAAAAATTATGTCTGCCAGCAGATATAAGCCTCCAAGCAGCTTCTAAAATGTTTACAAAAACAAAGCACAAACTCATTAGGAGACTTTGGGGGTAAAATGCAAATAGTACAAGATTTATATGCTGTTTAGCCATATACAGGTGCTTCTGATGAACCAACAGAAAACTTGAGGGCATTTCTGCAGCGTGCATGCTTCCTGCCACACAATAGGTTGCTTGTCCTTGTATTTTATGCACAAATATTTTGAGCCTACAAATAATGTGAGAGTTTGCTTCAGGAATAACCAAGAAAATGGAAAGTGTTCCCTCAGAGGTACTAAGCTTTCTGGGCATCCTCCTCTATAGATGATCAAGCAACCAACAAACATGCCAATGCAGCAAAACCAACCTCCATGAAATCATACCAGCTTGGATGGGATTCAGTGAAGTAGATGATTTGGGAATAAAAAATTACTGACATAAAGAAGTACAACAAACACAGGATAAGATGCCAGTACTGCAGGCTGTTGTCAGACTTGACAGGGTTTTTACAGAGGTCAGGACAAGTTGGCTGTGAGTAGCTGTATACACAAGGGAGATGGAGAATCCTGTACTGCATCTAGGCTGCTTGGGCTGCTGGGAGAGAGCAATCAGGCAGAGGGGAGCAGATGAAATTTGTCAGCAACATGGCAGTATTGACAGGTGGAAGTGGCAGTATTTTCTCCTCCAGAAAACATTTAAAACCCACCCCAACAACCTGTTTGGCTTTAGATGCAAAGCATAAAGGAAATTAATGGTGCTGTTTTACCAAAATAATTGCATCTTACCAATAATGAGAAGCTCTCTGGCTCAGTGTAAAATTTCAAAACTGTTCTGAGTTCTCCTTTGACAACTTACTGAGCTTTTTCTCTGGTTTCTGGAGAGTGTCAAATATAGTATGATCTTTCTTGCTTCTCTCTGGCTTAAAGCTTAACTCTGTTCAGCTGATTAGATGTCATGTATCAACAGTTTCCATTGGAGGTCCTGTTAATTTCTCATTAGTTCTTTTGTCTATTCTATTAAAAAATAAACATAATTTAAATAGTAAAGATTAATTTTTGTTAGTTGTTCAGGAAAAATATAAAAAAGCCTTTGTTTCAGACAGTAATGGACCCAGGGTTATTTGTTTCCCAGTTGTTTGGGACATGTTTAAATGCCTTTTTTATATCTTCCATTATAACTGGGAAAATAAAACATGTCTGTTAGAAACTAAATAACGCTTATTTATGACCCACCTCTAGGGGTTTTTTTTGCTCCCATTGTTCTCATTTTACTTAGTACAATTAAAATACAAAGGACAATGGCTATCCATAGCTTTTGGCACATTACCAGTTATTTCAAATACAAGTCCAACACAGCAGAGCTCACGCAAAACAAAATTAAATTAACTTAGCCAGCTAGTAATTCAAAGCAGTAAAATGTATCCTGTCCCATTCATTCCCTCAATTCTTCCCAAAAAGCCTTAGGAAATAGACTGTCTTTGTAGTTTGCTTTAAAGGTCAAAAGACTACGTTTGAAACTTTTTGCCTCTTTTAAAATGAGGAGACTTATGCTCGCATCCCTCTGGTGACTGCAGGACCAGTTATGTCAGCAAAATCTGAAAGAAACAGTAAGGCAGCACTTAACAATACTTAACATCCAGCCAAGAAAATCCAGCTGCCAAAAACCAAGGGACACAGATCTTACAAGCTTATGGAAAAATACTGTTACACAAGCTCAGTCAGTTGATTGCTGGCTCAGCACAACTGGGCACAAAAATGATGGAGTCTGGGTAAGGCTCATTCAGTGGAAATAAATTCATACAGTGATTAGGGGTGTAATTTTTTTTCAGTTTGGCCACTGGAGCAAATGAATTTCAGCCCCCCAGAAACCTTCTTCTTCCTCATCTCCCATCTCTCTGCATTCCCCCTACAAGGGGTACAGGACTTGCTGTCCCAGCTGGGTGCCTGCCTCCCAAACCAGAGTGGAACACTCGTGCTGGTCCCAATGCCACTGTTTCATTTTGTACAGCTTAAATAGCTTAAAAAGCCACCAGCACAAGGCCTGCACTACATTGGCTTGTCTCTTTTGGTGTACACCGAACAGCCACAGGCTCTGGAGCCATTCTCTCTTGACCAGCCCATAGCAGAAACAGAGATTTGGCCCTTCCTTGATGCTTCCAGGGATTTTTAGTGGGTTTTTTTATCCTGAAAAAGGTTTCTCTGGGGATGTACTTTTGGACTACATTCTGCTCCTGTCCATCTGAAGCCACCTGTGCACTATGGGTGGTATGTGCTCTAGAAATCTCTGCCCTACAGCATAGTGGTGGGGCCAATTTACAGGGCTGGGGAGTCCATTACAGTGGCTGCCATGTTCAAATCTCCTCAGGCAGAAGAGAGAGCTGAAGCTGAGTTTTGCACAGATTTGATGAATGTTCAGATCTCTGGGTGACTGTGGAGGCCATCACCATCCACAAACTCACACTTAGACCTGAGGAAATAAATTTATACATATCTACCTATGAGGGCAGCAAAAAAAAACCCACAAAAAACCCCCACCTTAAACAGCTCTACAGATGTGGTTTTGATCCAAGCGTATTTTCAGGCCAACAAAAATCGTTTAGTGAATAATCTATTTGTTGGAAATAAATGTCTAGAGCCAACTCTTTTCCTGCTGCTGAAATAAACAATTCCCCTTTTTCCCTGGGGCAGGACTCACACCCACATGCTTTCAGGCTTCCTTCCTGAATTGCCTCCTCAGACAGCATCCATCCCTGATGAGAGGGGCCACACCTGAGAGTGGTATCTGTAAACACACCAAGAAACACCCACATCCATAGAGTGCCCCTTGTTGCACTTTGATCCCTAATCAGTGACCTGTCACGGTCTGCCAGTTAGAGTTTGCAGCCCTCACTGCCTGTAAAGCTTCTGGACCAAACTCACGGGGCTAAAAGAAACCTCAATATCTGGAAACATCCTGCAGGATCATCATGAAACAGCTATCATGACCACTTCTGTGTGTTTGTTTTTTAATATTAGGAAGTGCATTTTCAGAGGCTCAGCTATGCTCTCTTTGTGTTCTGTCTCTCTGAAGTCTGCTTAAGATTTCCTTACTAGGTGTCCTAATTTTTTGGCTTCTTAACACAAAATATGCAGCTACCCCATCTCAAATAGGAATTCAGAGAATTAATAAATGTGTATACCCTTTCCTATCCCCCAAAGATATTCCAGGAACTGTGTTTTGTGTGTAAAACTGTGAGATCTTTGGGGTAAACAAATAGAAATTGCAGAAACAGAGTCCTGTGGACAAAATTTTCCAAAACTCTCCTTTTTTTGTCCATCTGAAGCCACCTATGCATTATGGGTGGTATGTGCTCTAGAAATCTCTGCCCTACAGCATGGTGGTGGAGTCCATTTTAAAGGACATCTACTGAGTTGTCAGATTAGAAAAATTTATTCTCTTTGATAGCAGCTGAGAAGCATTGAGGTGCCCAGGAACAAGACTCTCCTCTTGGAGCTGTGGATGTAAATCACAGCAAACCTCAATGGACTTGCACCCATAACATCAGACTCTCATGCCCGTTAGCAAGTCAGTGCTAACATATCATCCAGGACAGGTATAAGGGATTTCTGCTGCTCATCACTCAGCATAAGAATTTTCAGGGGGAGAAAGAGTTTAGCTCTTCTCTGAAGTTAGTTTGCAGTTTTTGCTCTCTTAATTAAAGCAGGGTGTTATTTTCCCAGACTGAAGTGGATTAGAAGTACAATGGCTTCAGTGAAAGCTGAGAATAACTGTTCTGTGATGCATTAGTAGGATGACAGAGGACTGAAAGGTTTAGTAGGGGTGATTCTCAAAATTACTTCACACATGTAAGAGTAAAACATCAAAACAGAAATTTAAAAATCTATTGCCCCATAGGAAATTATGTTTCCAAACATATTTTTACCACAATGACAGTTAACCAAATATTATGTTTTGGAATATATATTTCCACCCTTGGATGTAGAAAAGAAAAAAAAAATTCTCTAAGTTCGCCACATGGACATTTTTGGTGTAATTATTTTTTATTGCAGCAGGAGAATAGCTTTGAAATGGCACTCTTTTCCCTCAGAAAATAGCACTGTCTGAGTGTCATACTTGGTCTAGTAGTATCTATAGCACTACCTATAGCAACATATGGCTAAACTTAAGATAACTTAATGTAAAAGCAAAGTCAATTAAATGTTTAATTTGGCACTTGTACCTAAAATAAATGCCACGGCTATGCTTCAGTGGAGTACATACAGGAATTGGCTCAGAACAGCTTCTGTTAAACAGCCACCTTTGCCAGGTTTAGTGACTCAATATTACTTATTTCCTGGTAAGATTAATTTCTGATTTTATGGATATTTTTTGTTTCTCTTCTGTAATCAGCACAGATAAACAATTTCAAGAACACAATCTTTTAGACTCTCCTCAGACAAAATGACCACTTTAGAAAACTGACATTTTGGTGCAGTGGGGACTTAGTCCATGCTAATACAACACTGCTGCAAAGAATAGAAGTTAAAACAATGGCTAATTGTATTCAGGAAAATGGGCTGGAAATTAGGACATACAAACTTTAAATATTTTTCTCCTATACTTCATAAATACAAGAATTTGGACAACGCTAGTGAGATGTAAAAGATTAATACCAATGAATCCTCCCTTGTGCAAACTTGAAAGTGTTACTACACCAGTGTTTTCTGATGGCCAGGAAACAGATTCTTCAGGACAGCTTCCAGTTGCTGACTAGCAGGAAATAATAGAATATTTTTATTGCTGCTGTGTTAAAATCTGAGACACTCTAAGAAGGGAGTTAGATAAGAATAGTCTTTTTTCCCATCTTTCCAATGTCTTTATTTCTAACTTTACCATGATGTAAGTAAAAACTTATTTAAATAATTTGTGAAAAATATTACAATTGCAAGCAGTTTCATACTGAACACAGATTTTTTTCAAAAATCAAAATTAAATCAGCTGCCTGGGGAAATTTTCCACTATGTTATTTGTATCAGATTCAAGTTCTTGCTGTTAGTGCCTTCCCTTGTAAGGAGCCTCAATATCTTTAGCCTGGAATGTGCACAGAAAGAAAGGCACTTATTACAGAAGATATCTGGTTAGTTCTCATTTTAAAAAGTGAATACTTAAGTCCTTTAAAAGTCTTTCAGGTTTGCAGCAAAGGTTGAACTGCTTTCTTACAGTGAGAAGCTATTGAACCTCATTTACTTTATGACCAGTAGTATGAAATAGGCATATCGGTCATTTTCCCCTAGTGGCATGATGAGATGTATTAAAGCATATAACATGGTGAGTGAATATCCACTCATTATTGTTAGAGAATTTGAGTTTGCTTGTACAGAGCAAAAACTCATTTTCGACACGTGGCCTCAGCTTTCCCGCTCACCCACGCTGTGCTCTCCTCGTGCAGTAGATTGCATGCCCATTTCATCTGCAGTGGTTACATGAGGTGTTAAAGCCTTCCTGACAATGAGATAAAGCCTTTCAAACAGAATCATAGAATAGTTTGGGTCAGAAAGGACCCTAAAAATCAGTTAGTTTCAACCTCCTGCCAGGGGCAGGGACACCAGGAGCATATCAGTACCTCTCCTCCCTCTCCAAACTAGGTAGACCTTTGCTCATATACCCCTGAGCTCTTCCTTAGCTGGGCTTAGGAAGCAATCAGATGTTGCCATGCTATCCTAGTACTTGCAGATCAGATTGTCAAATTTTTTTGTGTAACTCAAGCCTTTTTCTTCTCCTGCGTATTCTGTACATCCAAATTTTAATCCCTTAATCCTCAAGCTCCTGACTGACCAGATCCAGACAGGTGGATCCATGCCTTCCTGATCTCCCTTGGGCCTTTCCCACAGCAACCTCCCAGGCAGCTTCCCCAGCTCGGCTTGGAAAGAATCGCATCATGTCTTCTCCAAGCCCTGTTCTGTCTTCAGCTGAAGAAGGAGCTTGTCTTAGAAAATCCTTATTGTATTTCCTATCAGGGCTTGCATCTTTGGGCTGCCTTTCACTGGTTGCTCAGTGGGTGCTATTGTCCTCTTCCGGGACATACAGCCACAAGCTGCCCTCACTACCCTGACAATTATCTCAGTAAGGAGATTTGAAAGTATATTAGACAAAAGCTGGTTTTAGAGCAGATTTTAGTTCAATAGACATTGCAATTTTAGTAAACCTTGCAGAAACCTTGCAGTGAGGTTCATGTCTTCTAGTTGAGGAATTTCAAAGGTAGATGAATGGTTTGGATTAGGACAAATCTCCTAACCCTTGTTTGCTTCTTTGACAGTCGCTGAGAAAAGCCGACAACTCCCGATGGTGAGCCACTGCATGTGAAGACAGGAGCCAAAACTTGTCTCAAAAACTTCCATCACCCCATACACAATCCAAGGCAGCAAAGGTGGCTGGTAAGGATCTTGCAGAATAGCTTGGAAATATCCTTAGTTCATTGAGAGAAATCCTCTGTGGTTTTCTTGTATCATCACAGAAGACAGACATGGGAGTGGTCACAGTGTCAAGTTAAGAGTAGATGTAAGTGCAGCTGTACCAGGGTAAGTTGAATGCTACATGTTTCTGGAAGCTGTAGCTGTAGCCCCAGGTGACAGGATGGCAGCCCTAGTGTGTGGCTAGCCAAGGAAGGCTGAGTAGTGAGCCTGTGTCAGCCCTTGGCAGAGCCCAGCTCTGCACAGACACTTGGAGAGATAAGCATGGCCCCTTCCTTTAAGCTCAACACCTCTATGGAAATGAGATATTTAAATACAAAAATGTGTCCTAATTGAGGATCTGTCCAGAAATTTCTAGGCATGAATGTAAAGAGAAGCAGCACCACCTCTCACCAATCTATTGGTATCCCGTGTTGCTGTCCCAGGCTGCAATGTTTACTAGCCTGCCTGAAATTGCCATCAGCAGCAAATCTGTGCACATTGCATTTTTCACCTGCCTTAGCTGGGGAGAGCACTGGTTGTTTTCCACTTGCAGAGAGGAAACCAGACCACAGAAAACAAGAAGATAATGGAACACAATCAGACTTGAAATGTACACAGGCTCTGTCCACTCTTATTGTTGACTAAAATGAGGACATGTTAAAAAATTGTCATTTCTAAATTGCCACTACATCCAGAATATCCATATGCAAAATCCTAGCATCCTGTAGTGATCTGTTTTTTGTGTTTTCCTATTTTTGCCTCATAAATGTCTGTGCTATAAAAAAATAGTGGTATGCGCTTAACAGTAGACATAGTTTCAGTCTTTGGATCTGTATTAATCCTTTGAGTTTCTCTCTCACGGTTTATTATGTCATCCAGATTTCACTCTTGAACCATCTACTCTTTTCCATATGTTCTTAGCAGGAAATGTGCATGAATTTAGAAACACAGCAAGACACATGATATTCAATAATAAGAACATTTTGAAGACACACAAAAGAAAAAATCCAAATGAAAGTTGTCTCTGGCTTCCAGCCTCATTCAATCAAACAAGATATTCAATATTCTTTAATTTGAAACTTTTAGTTATGGTAGAATATGTTTTGCTTTTCTTTAGCTGAGACTTTACTGTGGATACAGACTTAGAGACTGTTGTTTTACATATACTTGTACTCATATTTAAGTTTTGTAATAATAACTACTATCTAGAATCATAGCAGGTTTTTCTTAAGTCTTATACAGACAAAAGTAAACAATGCTTTAAAAGACAAGACTTTGTATTTTGAAATTTAGTGAATATAGGGCTATATGAGATGCCACAGCTTGGTTTATGAGTTACATTGCATATATATATATATATATATATATATATATATAATATGATGTAACTGCCTGAAAAACCAAATGCTATACATGTCATATCAACAAGAAAACTGGAAATTATCTAATTGTCTGAACTCAGAAAAATGATTCCCACATATATTTTTCCCATTAAGAGTGAACTAAATAAACTGCCACAGACCTTGAGCATTCCTCCCTTGTGATCCTGTAACTAGAAAGAGTAAAGATGGAAGAGTAAGAGAACAAGAGTTTGCTACTGCAGAAAAAGCAAGGAAACACAAATCTCCAGAGCCTGTAGGTTCATGAAGCAAGGGTGAAGACAATGGAGAGGGGAATGGAAAAAGCAGGAGAGATCATGGGAGTTATACAAGCCAGAACAGCACACTGGATCAACTAGGGATGTTCTATAAGTCTGTTTAGTCCCATAAAAGTTGGTTAAAAACTGTTTATTTGATCCCCATAAGAAAAAAATTGCAACAGGAAGTTACCTTTTTTTTTTTTTCTAGGAGAAAAGACTGGTTTATTCTATTATTCTATCATGCTATCACCAATATAAGATCCACATGTCAGCCTCCCCATAGAACATAGAACAGCCAAGGGTGAACACCTCCAGAGCCTGCTAGGAGCACTGGAGGCGAAACCTAACTACTCAGGCTGCAGAAAGTAAAATTTACAGTTATTTACAGAAAATTACTGAATTAATTCTGAATTATTTAATACTGAGTTATTTAAGGTAATTACTAACTAAGGTTAAAATTATTCACAGAAGGGGTAAAGGTATTGTTTCAAGACCATATACAGACACTATTTATGATGAGGATCAGCAGTTCCCAGACTGTCTTCTGCAGACAGTTTTTTGTGGGGCATGAATCAGCAGCAGGCAGCAGATTGGCTGTACCCTGTCACCGTCACAATGCTGCAATCTCATGAGCCATGTCCTGGGTGCTCTGCCAGAGATTTTAAATAGGTTTTTCTGTCACTTTTCTTTCCTGATTTGAAATGGATTTAAGCCTCAGAAAGATGAATCTCTGTTAGCAGCAAATCAGAACCATATTCATGATTCCAAAATATTTCCATTTTCCCCTCTTATTAAATAAGTCATATCTCACAGAAAATGGATTTCAAGTACATGCCTGTACAAAAACATGATGTGAGCTGAAGTTCCTGCTGTGTAAAGTTCTTTGGACTGTGGTATGTAGAAAATTCAATATTTTTCTGTGGATATTTTTGGTATTGTAACTGTGTAGTGTATAGGTTGCAGATCTGTAATTTTAAGCTAGCCATAGGCAAACATGGCAAGTCAGTACATGTATAAATCAGTGGCTGTGACAGGTGTGGGCCACTGTAACAAATCTTCTATACCTTAAATTAGTCATAAACACATGCCTTTCACTAAGCAGGCTCTCATTCTTATAAAAAAGGTGACCGTAGAAATCAACAGTGAGTTAATTTGGTATCTTAAAATGAAAGACATATGTGAAGCCAGCAACATCCATTGGTGAATTCACCAAACCCACATTATTTTAATTGTTATTAAAAGAAGAAAAGGTTTGCACCTCAGGGATGCAACCTCCATTGTTAAACTTATTTGTTTGTTTGGACTTTTTTCTTTTCCTTTGCACATGGAGAATTTAAAGTTCAACTATTGCTCCACATATGTCTTGGCAAGGCTGCTGAACAGCAAACACCCCCAAGTTCGGCCAGTGCTCCATTCCTCCATTCCTCAGGGAGTTCTTGTTTCATGTGTTTTTCATTTTAAGTTCTGCCTCCTCGAATGCTATTTCCTCTCTTTCGGTTTTCACCAAGGTCAAAGAAATCTTTAGCAAATAAAAAATGTGAACGTCCAGTCATCTACTGGAATGGTGCCCATCCAGTGTCTAAATAATAAGTTAATAGTTTCATGGAGCCGTCCTCCCTACACTAAGTGTAGCACAGCTGAAACCTTCATCTGAGCATTTTTTCACAGCTAAATAGAGTACTTCTCAAATAGAGAGCTTTTTTGTCTTGATTATGAACTGCAGAGAAATCAGTTCAGCAGAAATCACAGTTCCAGCAAGCAAGACTGTCCCAAGCTTCTGAAGAACATGACAGGACATGGACCTTTCCAATTGGCCTTTGCCCATCTGCGGGCAGATAGAGAGAAATGATGGTAAGCAGTTGGAAAGCCCAGCTACTGAAAATATGTCTCATATTTCGATAATACTACATGAAAATCATAGAGATTGAGATTCTATAGGACAAATTCAGCATGTTTTGGGGTATATGTTGGGAAAATTATCTATAAAAAGAGATAATATTTGTGAACTGCTGCCAGATGCAGTGCTGCAGCTGTCTGAAAGTCAAGAGTCACTACCTAACAGGATTTGTTACAGGAGATTCATGGGGATCATTTGTGTCTGCAGACAAGAATGTATTTGGAGGTTGAGTTAGTCAAGCAATTAACAGCTACTGATATTTCTTACAGATCTGGGCTTACTTTTCATCAAAAGTAGGATTCAAGCTCATGCTAGTCTGTGGGAGACTCTACCAAGCTGAGTGTCTGAGCTGTGCATGAGCAGTAAAGGAAATCAGACTCAGAAGAGCTCTCCTGGACTGCTGCCTCCATCTCCTCCAACCACCTTGCTGTACCAGCTTCCACAAACTAGTAAGGCTCTGTCTTACGAGCATATTCAGGTTTGCAGATGGATGTTCCAGAAATGTAGGACTCTTCTGGTAAGAAACCACCCTGCTTCCATTTGAAGTAATCTGTGTCACAAAATGGCACCCATACTTATCTTTGCTGCAGGTTCCCCACATGATACATCTGATCACATTTATGTTCTACATGGCCCCATCACATATTGTGTCATCTGATAATCAAATAGTTATTCCCAAGTCTTTTTTCATAGTTTCCTGCTTGGGGAAAAACTATCAGTCCTAAAGTGCCTGACCTCACCTTTTGGGTTATTTAAATTCATCCTATTTCTATTATTGCAGTCCTGAAACTTATCCAATTCTTTCTATACACTGTCCTCCTCCACATTCACACTACATATTGCATTATCAGAAAATTTCATGAGCACAGTACTACTTTTTCTGCCAAAGTTGTTAAAAATGTTAAATAGGATCAATCCCTAGACACATCTTGGAAGAACTCCACTGGTAACTTCCTTTCAGTTTGGTATTTTTCCTTTCAACATGATATTTCATTTTTTTTTCCACCTCACAATTCTTCTGCTAATCCAAATTTTCTCCAGCTTAATGAGCAATTTCCTATGCAGCACTGAGTCAAGCACTTTCCTGGTAACTGAGTTGTATCTCATTCTCTTAAAAATAAAATTTTTTCAGGTTATACAGACATGATCTACTTTTGTAATTTCATTTCCATCTTCATGTCCTTATTTGCTTATATCCAACATGTATTTTTAAAGTTCACAAAGTTTTGAAGCCAGACCTGTGGTTGATGAGGCTTTTCTTCTTTTTTTTGCCTAAATTAGATCCAATGCTTACTTTTTCAAGGAAAAGCTTTCATCTCAAATAAGCCCATTCAAAATCTTTGTTAGCAGACTTGCAGTTTCTTTAACCAGTTCTTTTTTCCAGGATGTGCCTCCACTGCAAGCTGACTCAGTCACATTAATCTCTTCAGATTTTGGCTTCCACCTTAGATGTGGTTAATTCCATTTCCATTCACATATTCCCATTAGCAACACAGCCTTGTTTAACATCATCATCCCTGTTGAAATCTGAGCCAAAATATTCATCTTGGGACCATATCTATATTATCCTCAACTTCACCATCTTCGCTGAGCCGTGCTTATAAATCATCTTTTTGTTTGTGTGGCTAAAAAAATCTCTGTTTGGTTTAGCTGTGTTTGAAAAATTCAACCAAGTTTGTCTGTTGGCAATTCTTATTTTATCCATACACCTCCTGACCTCTAAGACTTAATCCTGTTAGCTGAACATTACTCTCTTTTTCCATTCTACATAGGATGTCAGCTTGTTCTGAATAGGTTATTTCTGGGCTGGGTAATCATCCAACTAAGTCTAGATCCCTTCCCTTGATTTCAGTTGAGGCCCCAGAGAAAAGCTGCACCTCTGTCGTTTAGAAATTCCAGCTCACTGTTACACTCAAGTTCATGGGTTTCCCAGTTCAGTGAACTGCATGTTTGAAACAGAAAATGGTAATTTCATTTTCAACTAGAACTACCTGGTTTTACCTGGTTTAAATTAGTCAAGTCAAAATCTGATACAACCACTTCTTTTCCAGGGTCCAAAGGTATAAATCCAAACTGCATCTAATTGAATGATCTGTATCTGGTTTAGAGTTTACTTGCTTAACAAACTGTCAGCTATCTCAAATATTAAAGTCAGAAGCCAAATTTCTGGTAATCCTTCTAACTGGAGTGGAAATGCAGAGATTTCTATCCAGAATCTGAGTTTGTATAAATCTGTGTTGCTCTGATGAAACTGGTTGAGCTGCAAAACTTTAAGCATACTCTTTTTCATGACAAATTGGATCAGACACATGACAAGCACACCACACTTTGGTTTAAAGAGCTGGCTGAGCTGCCTCGTTCTCTGAGAGCTTTCACAACCCAGAAGGACTTTTTATGGCACCATTTATAGGCCTTATCCCCTACAGCATCAAATAAGGACACTCCTATCACTCCTGCTGCCATTGGGAAAGCATCTCACGTAATTTATTGTTTTTCATTTGCTTGCAAAAGAAGCAAGGAAGTTTCATTAAGTAGGTGGGAGAAGCTCAAGGCCCTTTTCACACTCACATGTTTTCTCTTTGTTGCTGTTTGTACAGGTGCAGTGAAAAAGACTCAGAGGGCGTATTCATAAAGACAGGACTTGAGAAATGCCACTTTAAATTGTTTGAAATCAAAGGTTTTGGTAGCTCATAAACAGGGAGATGTTTTTTTCCCTAGGACTGCAAATCTAAATATAAGGAGCTACCTTCCCTTCATGTACAAATACATTTCACATACACATGTAACTACCATTAACACAGTCGGCACTTGTGGATTGTGGGAACAGGCTCTTTTTATTTATGCCCACTGAGAATTTCAATACCAAAAAAAAAAAAAAAAAAGATTCTCATAATCTCATAATCAGCCAGCTCATTTTGTATGTTGAAATAAAAGTATCCAATGAGGATGTCAGGAAGCCTGTACTCCATCCAAACTGACCAATTTAATGCCTGCTGTAAGCATACTTCCAGACTAGCATCTGGAAATCTTAAATGAACAGAGATAGACATAGACACCCTTACACTCTGGGAAATAATTAAAGTTGGAATAAGAGCACGTTTGTGGACCAGATCATCAGCTGGTATAAATCAGCACAGCTCCAGTCATTCCAAAAAAGTAATGCCAGTTTATGTTAAAGTGCTAGCTGGCTCCTGTAGCTTTCCTTTGTGATTAATTTCAGTGCAATCATTTGCTGGAACATGCTTTTGGACCAAGCTTCCTGAAGCATTGCTTTTTTACAAATCTCTTGTGCGCTCTTGGACCACTGCCTGTAGCACACCCTTCTGTATTAGGTCTGCTTTTCTCCAAACAGAAAGCTCAAGGTTTGGGATTTTTTTTAAATGATATCTTAAAAATAAGATGAAACACAAATTTTTGATGAGCAGTTACTGTATAATTATCACTTTTGGATCTTCTATGAATCAATGACATCTGATTTTTCATTCTTTGCCATTCTTTGATTAGATTATCCCTAGGACAATTAAAGTTGGTATTTTCCATTACCTGTGTACCACAGAACCCCACTGAAATCTCCTGTCTGCCTTGGAAAAGCCTGCATCATCCAACTTGGGGCACCATAAGAGAGAAGGCACAGCACTGTCTCGTGGCTGGGGAAGTGTCACCATGAGAGGCTGTGCACTCAAAGCCCCCTCACTGGAGCATATAGTGACACCTTGCAGCCTCATGCCCAAGCAGTCTGTGGTGAAATGCAGCCAGGTCTGCTCTCACAGCAGACACCCCCTGAGAAACCAGTCGAAGAGCATGCCTCACAGTTATCATGCAGCTCCCCAGTCATGGCTGGTACAATTTCTTTCCTATTTATTTACCACAGGAAAAAAAAGGAGGGGCAAATCACCTAAAATACTGCATGTTCAGTCATACATTTCAGATAAGCAGTCTTTGAAAAAACACAGACACTTGTGAGTTAACTCATCACATTCTGTGTTCCCTTTACCTTCTTCTCCAGCTCTCTCCTCTCCTTCAACCAGAACCTACAAACATGTGAAGAAATGTAGGGAACCCATATGTACAAAGTCAGGACATTTTTAATGGCCACGGTAAGTCTTAAAATATTCTACAACAGCATCTTTCAAAATGTGGGAATTGCTCCTGCAGGAAGGAAGGCAGTGTTCAGGATGATGGCAGCCATTCAGTTGTCATTGGTCAACCACAGACAGCTCATATTCCCCATTACAAGGGTTAAGTACAAGGCTGTACAGCCTACAAGTGTTCAAACACACAAAGGACTTGATAAAAGCCCTTAAGTGTCAACAGAGACTCATTTCCTTCAGGGCACAGGACTAAATGCAGATATGTGCAGTCTTCTGGTTATGACAAACTGCACTGACGCAGTGTTAGGGATGATGCCTCAAGAAATGAGCCAAAAGTGTACTTCTCCCCACAACACCTACCAGAAGCACAAGATGTGGTTTTCAGCTCTCAGAAGAACAAAGATTGTTCTTTCAGTGTTATCCATGCTTCCTCTATGACAGCAACTTGTAGAATTACTTTTTCTGTGTGCTTTGGGTTTGTGTTTCTAAGAGCTGATTTGCAGAAGTATTAAGTATTCATATGGAAATCTCCATCTGGAATACCCCAAATTTGACTAGATATGACCCTGAAAGACCTGATCTGATTTCAAAGTTGGGTATAACTTCAAATTTGGCCCTGTTTTAAGCAGGGGGGTGGATCAGATGGTGCCTTTTAACCAGAACTATTCTCAGACTTCAGCTGCCACTGCAGTCACTAGGAGCTCTGCCTTGAACAGACGGGCTCCAAAAACTCAGAGATTTTCTGCTTAGCACCCAAAATTATTTGGGACTTTTGAAAATATTGTACGTAAACACTGCATCTATAAAATGGAGCAAATAATCAAGACAATTCACAAGCAAGGATTAAGGATTGCTTATGAATCTCTCAGCTATTATTTTACAAGCATTAGAAAACACACTGAGGAAATCAGAAATTTACTGCTGAGACCAGGGCTCAGGTAATATAAAGGGACAGAGTTCTTCATGGAACCATGATTCTTAAACACAAGACTGAAAACTCATTCATTAAGCCCTGTCTGTTCAGAGTTATTTCTCTGAAGCATGGCTTCTGTGCAGAAGATAGTATATCTCCATGGAATTGAAAACTGTAGCAGGCTTTCATTTTTTATTTTGGGCCCAATAGCATTTATCTTTTGAAAATGAAGTTTCAACAGGCCATTCCAATTGACTAGATATGATTTTACATCAATATTGAAAAAGCTTTTTTTTATTTTTATTGCCCTGTTAAACTTCAAAGTATGAAAATGGAGATCTGGATGCTTACAGTTACAGCAGATGCCTCGAGTTTGAGTCAGAGTCAGTGACTAGTATTAACAGGGTACTGTGGAAGTAGAAGAAAATTCTCTGGAGTGTAAACACACATATGTATCTAAGTGAAATCTACTTCACTCAGGAATTAATCAGATTAAGAAGTCTACTGAAGAAATTGAGATGTCATTTAACACATTTCTCATGGGTAACTACTAACAGTGATAGCAGAAACAAGGCTTCAAGACTAAAAATAGAAACCATTCCTATTATGAGTTTCGCTTGAAGCTCAAAAATTAAAATGCTGTGAGAACAAGAGAATGGGAGCCTAATAAAAACATCCTTCTTTGCCTCTCTCTCTCCAAAATGCCATGCTGAGAAGCAGCACTTTTCCTTCTCCGGCACACAGAAATCTTTGTGCCTGACAGATAGAACAGGAGACAAAAAGGATACAAAGCATCCAGCTTTCCAATACTTACATGGGCTGATGATTTAAATTACAAAGTTTGAAGAATTTGGCACATATCAAACTTGAACCTTGCCCAGGCTTTTTTTTTTTCTTTCTCAATAATAAGTTTAGAAAAACTAAAGAAACATTTTCCCTGTAACACAACATATAGACAACATCTGCACTTTGAATGAGTTCAAAACAATGTTGGAATGAAAGGTTTTTCCCTTCCAGTGTGCTTCAGTGGAGGAAAAGTGTCTCAGAGATTGAGCTGTCTGGTTTCATTGTAAGGTTGCTGGCAGAGACATGGTGGCAGGATTGACATTGCATTAATCACCAGGCCCATGGGCCCTCCGACCCCACTCCACCATGAGGCATACTAGCAATGGATCTGAGGAATACTGGCATTATCTCAGCCCTGAAGACCTGAAGGCGAGGTCTGGCCTGAACTGCAGGTGAAGTGAAACATTTCACTGCATTAATAAAATACACATTTCTCTGGCATTCAGACTGTCTGGGAGATAACTATTTAATGTATTGCAAACTCTGCTGCTAATATCTGAATTTAACAAACATGACTACAGAAAAGACAGACTTTCTAAGGAATTTTGTTTGGTTAATATTAATAATACTAATATTTTAATAATAGAGATGTATTATCACATATTAATTACTTGAACAGAAGCCTCAGTCCTATTTATGCATCTTCCATGGGTGAAAGTAGCATCAATACAAGAGTGTTATGGCATGCAGACCCAATTGATGCTGGACTCACAGGGAGCTATGCTCCACATTAACTTCATTGGACTTCCAGGGTAAAGAGAGAACAGTGCATCACAGTTACATCACCTGGCACTTTTTAGCAACTGGTCTTTCCAGGTGCTTTATTTCAGCTAACTTAATTGCACCACAGCAGCTTGCAGAAATTTGGAGGCCTAGCATGATCAATTCTGTGCAAATTCTTTAAGCCTGTCTCAGTTTGCACACTATAAAGTGAAATACTCATTTCACTATGATCATTACCTAATTGATTCATTCCTGTCTTGCTTGACTGCATTGTTATTTTAACTCAACATCAGACAAAACATCTCAGAAGATGGGAGCCATCAAATGACTTTTTAACCAGCACCAGTTCCTTTGGTCATCAACTTTGACTGAAAAACAGTGACAGTCAAAGCTGTAAGACCCTGTATTGCTCTTCTTTATGAACAGGAAGAGCTGCTGAATTTGGCATCATCTCACTATAAACACTTGAAAAAGAGATTGGATACCTGAAGTCCAAAGAAATATTGTTTGCAAACAATAAGCAACACTAAAAGCAAAACTTTGAACTCAGTCTATATATAGTTCTTTAATCCAGGTGAAGTTTAAACCAATATTTGGCCTTGACATATATTCCCACTGAGTGATTGTGCAAGTATTACAGATTTTAACAATGTTTTTATAAACAACATGAAACGCAAGATAAAGAACTTGATAATTACATATCACTTTTAAAGATACAAGTGAACTGTTTAAGTCTTTCAAATCAAAGTCATAATGGATTACAGCTTTATATGTAGTCAAAACAGAGATTTGTGGAATATGGGTTTTTTATGTCTTCTAGATCTATTTTAAAATATTTTTAAAAATAAAGCATCCCATCATTAGTTCTTTCAATTACTGCATCACATAGTGTTTTTTACAGGCTCTAATTATAGCTTAGATTAAAATTCAAAACACCTGCTCTTGTGGATCACACTAATTTCAGCCTTGAGTATTTTCATACAAAGAGCTATAATCAGAGAGAACTGAGTGATTTCCTATTCTCTGTACCACTCCTTCTCAGCAGAGTACAGCTAGAGATCTCCATTTCCTTCTTATTTTTTGTGTTATTACATCTTTTATTTAAACATTACTTTTTATTGCTGAAAGATGTAGTATTTTTACTTTTATTTCAATCAGATGAAGCATTTAATGCAGATATTAGTTTTTAAAATAACAGTAATTTTTATTTTAAATAGCAGATGAATAGTGTTGCTTTCTTCTGTTAACTCCCCTTTCCATTTCTGTGTAGCTAATATAAATACTTTGTTCCTGCTTTTAAGAAAATTAGTCTTTAAAAACCCTGTAATTTGAGTTCAGGGATTTAAATGAGAATACATATTTACTTGAAATATAGTTTTTGATGTACTTGGTTCTCTGTCATTATTCTCTTCTCTACACTTTAAGGGTGTGATCCAAAGCCCATGGAGCCAATGGGAAGACACACAGGTTTCTCTGGACTTTGGGTCAAGTTCTAAATACTGTATGAAGAAAAGGAATGGTTGAAATGTCCATGTAGATTCTATCACAGTAAAATAGGGATATCTTTAAAAGTACTTATTCTTTGATGAGCGTGAGATGAGATCTGATCCTTTGCCCAGCTGCACTGGTTTTAAGCTAATAGGACAACATTATAGGGCATGACAGGACACCAAAGAGCCAGGGTAGGGCACTGAATCAGGTGCACCACAGCCCTCCAAGGCCCTCCAGAGCTATTCAATTACTCTGAATTTTATGCAATTATTTACTTTCAAATAACACTGTCTGCTGAAGCTGTGGGGGTGGGCCAGCAGTTCTGTGCCAGAGCTGCTTATTTTGTTCCTCTTCCATGCTGTGCTGGAGCCTGCCACTTTGCTCTGATGCAGTGGGCAGGTTTCTGAAGGCCCATGAAAAGCCACCTGGCTCTTGCTCCAGAGTATATTAATGCAATGAAAATAGATATAATGGCATCAGACTTAAAACAATCTTTTCAGAAATCTGGTAAATTTATACTCTATGCTCCTCACCGTGATTCATTAGCTGTGAAAGTATTCATTGGTATTTTTCTTCCCTTTTCCATGTCATGCATTAGAGAGGTAGGGAAGGTAAGCTCTTTGTGGAAAAATTCAAGCCCCCCACATGATAAAATGCCATATGCCACTGGCATGCACCAAACACCTCTAGTTTTCCCTAAACACTCAAAGAAATTTGTGCCTGAGTGTTGTACAGTGAGCTTTCCATCACTTGTCGACAGCTGTTCTAAGATAAATAGTAACATGGGCCAGAGATATCTATTAGAATCTCACAGGCAAGCCTAGTGACTCTGATTAACCATCAGATCTTTGCTGCACTCAGTGTTTTCCAGTAGTACTTTCATCTCTGTTCACATGCACATAGCCAGCTCTGCTCTGTGATTGCTGTGGAAGAAGGAGACCTTCCTGAATGGGCAAGAGGCATGACAGGTTATGTGAAGGAACTGAGACAGCTCTGTGGCATTGGCCCCACGCTCCCCTGGCTCTGGGAGTGTCTCACCAGCTCACAGCACTGTGTCCCAGTTAATAAACTGGTCTTATGAAGGGTAAGTTTGGGTCAAGGACCAGATTTGTTTTATGTTGTCCAGAGTTTCCAGTCTTGCAGGTATCTCAGGACAATTGAAGCTGGCTGGTACCTCCTGCCAGCCAGCAGCAGAGCAGAGCCCAACAGCCACCAGCACAGAGAAACCCAGAAGGAGAAAAATAATTATCAGTGGCACTAAGAGCAAAACAAGTAATGCAAATTTGTGCATAGAACTCAGGGCTTTGTTTCACAAAATCTCACCTCTCTGCATGGTAGATGCGTGAAACTTGATGTCTGCCTACAGGAGCTGAAAGGCTGAGTCAACCCTGCTGAGATTTAACCCAGTGGTTCCAGAGAGTCTAGGTGTATCAAATGTGGTGGTTACATGACTAAACTACCTCTTCAGCTTTATTTAGCTGTGGCTACGCCATCAAAACAAACCATATGTTGCAAATCTATTCATTATGCATTTGTGGTGGGTTGACCATGGCTGGAAGGCAAGTGCCCACTAAAAGTCACTCTATAATTTCCCTCCTCAGATGGACAGGGAAGACAAAATAGAACAAAAGGCTCATAGGTCAAAATAATGATAGAGAGATATCACTGGCGAGTTACCATCACAGGCAAAGTAGCCTTGACTTGGGAAAATTAGTTTAATTTATTAGCAATCAAATCAGAGTAGGATAATGAGAAATAAATACTTAATAATTATCTCTATATATAGTTAATAAATCTCAAAACACCTTCCCCTAACCCCTCCCTTCTTCCCAGGCTCACCTTCACTCTCAGATTCTCTCCCTTCTCCTCCTGAGTGGCTCAGGGAGATGGGGAATGGGGTCTGTGGTCAGTTTGTCACATGCTCTGTTGCCTCTTCCTCACCAGGGGAGAACCCACACTCTTCCCCTGCATGAAATTCTTCAACATAAGTCCTCCCCATGGGCTTCAGTTCTTTAACTAGAAACTTCTCACAGAAGCCACCTCTGTACCAAGACATATCCCTGCAAACCTGATATAGGGTTTATGCTTCATTTGATGGGAAAGTCTTTTTAAAGCAAGACAAAACCTTGTGGTAGTCAAACTGATTTAATTTTTAGCTACACAGCCTAAAAAACATCAGTGTTTTTCTTCCATAGTAGAAATTAAAATGAAACTGATGTTTATAATTTGGAATTTATTACCACAAGGAAAGTCTGCCTACCGCCTAGTAACTGGAAACATTAGTAAATTAAAAAGATAACATAGAAGATATTAAAAGAAATAAATAAATCAAAGCTGTGCACAAGCAGTGTCTTCTGTCTGATAGGAGTCCTTAGAGAGCAATACTGTGGCATTTTCCAGAATTAAATTGCATTATTATAAGAGCTTTAAATTAAGCTCCTATCTGTGACCTTTAAACACAGTGATTGCCATTATGCCTGCTGAGGAGGTTGTGGAGGGTTTGAAAACCCTGTGCAAGACTGATGGGTTATAATATGCAATCAAGTACGGGTTCATTTAGCACAGCTGTTGAACAGAGGGTCTAACACCAGGTTATCACAGGGAGTGCCCTCTCTTTTCTTCCAGGCAAATCAGTGTTAGCAGTGGGAGGCAGGCTTGTCAGTGCAATGGAAAACAACACAGTATCTTCCTGATGAAAGATGAGAAGTTTAACAGACATACCCCTCGTTTAGAGAGTGACCAGGAAGAAAATCTTCCCCCAGCACTCATGCAGAACCAAATGTTGACAAAACAAGCAACTGGTCTCAAAGTAGTTCTATAGGCACAATCCAGAATAAAAGCAATCTAGAAGACAGTAAAACATAATAAGCCAAATATGCTGTGGAAGTATGTTCACTTAGGTAAGACCTCATGCAATGCATACTTAAAACAAAAATAGTAAAATACTAAAAAAAAAATCAGTAACATTTTTAAACAAAGGCACAGAGATAAAAAAATAAGTTTTCTTGCTCTCCATTACATTTTGTTCTCAAGTGTACCTACTGACATTTATACACCTACCTTATGCCTTTCTGCTGGTTTTATCACCAACAGGAAATTAAACTCCAAATAAGCCACTTACCTTCCTTTACTCCTTCTGGTAAGGGAGGGACAAAAAGCAGAGATTATGGGTGGAGATAACAATTTACTAAAAACACAAAGCAATGGAGTAAGGCACAAGCAATAACAGCAGCATTAATAGCAGAAGTATACAAAAAAAGGAGATGTGTTAACCACAAAAAGATGTTCACCACTGGGAACAAAGCCAGGAGAGCAGTCACTCCTGTAAGTCATGTCCAGACAAAGGCAATATGGCAACCATTCCCATGTGTTGCTCACATGATCATTGGGAAACAAAGGCAGGAAGGCAGGGGAACTCCTGCAGATAACATTTCCTGTCCCCTAGCCTGAAAACAACGAAAAGCCATGACAAGCCAGCTCCCCAGAAGCTGGGTTGTCCAAGCAGGGGTTGCTCAGCCACTCTGCTGGTGCCTCTGGTGCACTACTAACAAACTAGTTCTGTGGAGTCTCCTCATGGGGCTTTCCTACTGCTCCACTCTTCTCCTTCTTGCTCTGCTCAGCTGGCCTGGCTTCAGCTTGACTCCTTTCCTGGGTTGGAATGGTCCCCACCACCATTCCATTCTCTGCCAGCATCCTCCCACTGGTGCCACCAGTTCAGCACTATGGCTGATTTGCATTTTTGCCACTGTCCCGTTCAGCACCATGGCCTGTAGCCACACTCCAGAGAAAAAGGGGAGGTGGGACAGGCAGGGTGGCAGCGGGATTGAGTCCTCAGGGATTGATGTTGATAACTTCCCAAAGGGAGGCAAAATGGTGGAGTCGCCTGGGTCAGTCCAAAGCCACATACTCCTGTGATAATGTGAGTGGTATAGAATAAAAGCCTGGTCATGTCTGCTCCACCCCTGTCTGCAACCACAACAGCCTTACATTTTACACACCTTTATATACCTATCTTATGTGTTAACAGAATTATCTTCAAGTGTCAAAAAGGAAACGCTTTGGAGAAATAAACAAGGCCCCAATGCACTGTATGGTTATGAGGAGCCCATTCTGTAAATGTGCTATACAACCTATCCCAAAGGCTGTTAGTTCTCATCATAGAAACCAAAAATTTGGGTGAGTATAGGAAATAGAGATCTGAGAGGGGTTAACTTGTCTCAATAAAGTCCCAGCTCTTCTAGTGGGCCAGATAGGAGAGACAGCATCCTGACATGTCTGACTCCCCAAAGCAGGGTTAGAATAAGTCAAGGCCCAAATAATCTATTTTGTACTATTCTCACTGAAAGCAAACTGCATGGACTGTGGGACTCCCTTCTGGCATGCAGAGAGCATTTCTCTAGAGTACCCGACTCTCCAGGGATGCTGCCTCTTGTGCTCTGCTGCAGAAACCACAGCTGTGGGTTCAGACCATGGTGTCATGCGTGAAGACTTTCCCCTGTCCAGCTCTGCCAGTGCCCTGAGCAGTCTCAGAATGACCCAGTCCTTGATGTCAGGTTCATTCATCACACACAAGTGCAGCCTGAGGTCACAGGTTATTAAATACACCAAAAACTCTACTGATACCTCACCCAAACACATGTTATGTCAAGGGCTGAAGTTTGAGCGGACAAGATGTGTGTGGTGGCTGGCTTTGGTGTTTATGTGACAGGTTTTTAAGTGGCATAACCAGGACAACTGTACTCTGCTGATAATATTGTGCAGTACTTGTGTCAATAATAATTATTGTACATTTTTTATTAGTTCAATTTCTAATCAGTCAACCAAGTAAAGGTAGGAAAAGCCTGAAGCATCACTTTCATACTTTAACGCTATATTAGGCAAAAAATTCTGATTTTTTCACTGAGTCTTTTGACTAAAAAAAGTACGCACTACAAATTCACATGGCCTATCATCCCACATAAGTTCTCCTTCCTAGCTATCCAAGCATCTTTGAAGGATGAAAACCAGACAGTAAAATAATGTGAGATTTAGATTCTGTGAATCTGGGCTTCTGTGAAGATTACAGAAATACAAAATAAAAATATTAATAGGTTAAGTTATATTTTTCAATGGTCATGTTGACAAAGAAGGATCTCAGAGTTCATTAAGCAGAACCTGCTTTTCCCAAACCCCTGCTGCCTTGGCCTGAAACCCTGGTTGTCCTGTATGTGACACATGATGGCACTCAAGATGATTTGCTCCATGAACTTCCCTGGCACTGAGGTCAGGCTGACAGGCCTGTGGTTCCCTGGATCCTCCTTCTGATCCTTATAAATGGGCATCTCATGTGCCAGCTTCCAGTAATGTGGGACCTCTCCTGTTGGCCAGAATTGCTGGTGAATGATAGAAAGTGGCCTGGTGAGTTCTTCTGTCAGCTCCCTCAGCACCCTTGGGGGAATCCAATCCAGCCCCATGGACTTGTGAGGGATGAAGTTGCATTGTACATATCTGGCAATTCCCTCTTCGATTACAGGAGCTCAGTGACCAGATTAAGGTGGCTGGCTTTGGCACTTCTAGTTTTCCCCTTGTAAGACATCACGGCATCCTTGTAGTTCCCCTGATCTTCCTGCCCCTTTTTCCAGAGGCGATTAACTCTTTTTTCCTCCCTGAGTTCCAGCCAAAGCTCTCTGTTCAGCCAGACCAGTCTTCTTCCCCACTGGCTCATCTTTTGACATATTTAGCATATTTTGTCTTCTGGTTTCTCACAGTTGAGGGGCAAAGTAAGTTTTTCTTTTCTATAAGAATTCACTATAGTATTGGTAACAACATGTATAATAACCCTGTGCCAGTTTTGGCTGCTGTCACTCTTTTCCTCTACTATCAGTCATGATTAGACAGAGGTCTTGTGGTCATCTATTCCTGACCATATGGGATAACTTTCAGGAAACCTAGACATACTTCTTTCTACCTATTCCACTGACATCTGTTGGTCATGGAAGAATGAATTTACTTTTGTAATGGCGTTCTGCTGTAAGAGTTCTGCACAGATTCTTCACTTCTCATTCCCCCATGACCAACATTTTGTCACAGTATTTTTCTACAGGTGTTTTCAATTTTTTTCTTATTTTCTTGTTTTGATATTATTTCAATAGAGATACAAACTGACATATTAAACCTGAAGTCTGTTTAGCTGCATATCTAAGGCAAGCTTAAAGAACACTACAATCTTCTTCCTACTCCTTTCTGCATCTCACAACAGTTTGATGTGCAGCCAAGTTTTACTTGTCTCTTGGTCTTTGTAGGTAAAGGTGGAATACATTCCCCTTCAATCACTGGACTCTGCTATTAATTTCTCTGATGAATATCCGAGCATTGGAATTAACACAAATACAGAGCTGCTTCTGTTCTTTGCGTGGGATACAAGATTTTTTCTCTTTATACTTCATCCATATGCAGTTTGCTTTCTTGATCTGAGGGGGTTTGTCTTCCCTTTACATTGGGAGGAGAAAAAAAGTGCATAAAATGCATGTCTTCCAAATCCTAAAATGTGTTCCCTTGTCCAACTTGGGTCAGAAGGAAAAAATATTTGGCAGTTTTATTCACCTTCCCAGATCAAGAAAGCATGTACTTGTAGAGCAGAAGTAGTACTTGATATGCACTGCTATTAGTAACAGCACAGAGCAGCTTTGTAGGCATTCATATTCAAGTCAGCTACCCAAGTGTTTCTCCTTGTAGACATCTGATTGCACTGAATGATTTAGGCCTATCTAAATCTGCCCTGTATGCTCATTGTCTGCTTTCCTTACACTCTTTTGATGATGCCTTTTTCTGTTCTTCCCATCACAATAGTGTACTTACAATACATTGATTTGCAGTCTTTTGTGAGTGTGCTGTCTATCCTTATTTGGATCTCTATTACCTGATATCAAGTAATCAACAGATAGCCATCTGGGGAGAAATTATATCCTCCAGATGAGATTTTCAGCTGAAAGTCCTGAAGCTGAAAGGTCCTCAGTGTCTATAAAACTTGTGGTGATCCACAGAGAGTCATCTGAAATTCAGTTTATGATTCTGCAGGAGATAGCCCTTGGCTGGGGATCCAGGTGCTGCTTTTGCTTGAGAAGTGAGCAACCAGCTTTGTGGGGCAGTATATATATGAAGCCCAACTTGTATAACTTCTGCTGTCCTTTGATGTAGCTGTCAGCCTCTGAGACATGTCCATGTGGATAGTGGCAGTGGGATTGGAGGCTTCTGGGGCACCATGGAGATTCTTAGGCCTTGTGCACCTGATTTAGCACCTTAGAGGGGCATATCTCCATGCCCCACCACACCCCACCCCTCCTTTTTCCATGTGAATAGACTAAAACTTCTAGGAACAAGTGTCCAGAAGTGTGTCTATCCCACTGGAGACATTAAGGAAGAATGTTAAGTCCCACAACTGAATGTATCCTGCATTTGTTGGCAATCAGATGTAGGAATTGCTAAGTCTTTAGGGCCTGCAAGAAGGGATCCAAGGACCTACTGCTCCACTTCCCAATGTCATATGTGTTGTGAAAATGCCCAGATCTACTTTGTCACATCACATTTAAATTCAGAAACATTAGAAGTTACTCTTTCCTTTACTGAGAAAAAAAAAAAGACAAGGAACCTCCAGTTCAATAAAGTTGTTTTAGGAAATAATTTGGGATTATGTCTCAAATATAATGTTGAGATTTCAGATACTTTATTACTTTCCTATTTTTTATAACCTAATGTTATTTTCACAAGACAGAAATTATCATCTCCCATTGACAGTCAAGCTTCAAAGTCGATGGTATAAGACTTCATATTCTGGATTTTGAGTACTTTAAGGTATACAGGTGGAAAAAGTGATGAAATACTTTCATGGAAGTAAAAAAAATCAAGAAATGTTAATAAAAAATTACCATATCCTCCTTGGAAAGTACCAATTAGTTGACTGCTGAAAGATGGCAATATTCTAGGATAAAAATTACCATGGACTTCTGAGTTTGATTACCTCTTCTCTAAGCATCTGCAGGAAATTATCACAAATAGGACGCTGTTATGGATGAACCTTTGCTCTGTCTGGTAAAACTGGTCTTAAATCCCTGTGACTCCTTTACTCTGATGTCATGCTGAGGTACCACCATTGTACCACTATTAATTCAGTGCATTTACAGTGTCATAAAGCTGACCTAGTCAAATGCAGAATTAAGGCTGACAATGGCAGAACAGTAACTTTCTGAGCTGAGTTTGTAGAGTGATTGTACATGTTTTTACGTGGCAAATTTACAGTCCATACCTATATGCTACCCCTATTTTAGTGCAATACAACCTCTTCTTTGTAACTGCAGGAGCTCTTTAAGAATTTACCTACAAAACAGAACTAATTTCTTGGTCAATGGGTTGCAGATTATTTATTACTTACTTAAGAATAATTACCCCTGAACACAGTTAAATGTTTCTAGATGAAAAAACAAAATAAATGTAGGTTGAAAACCATTATGTACAGATACAAAAGACTTTTTGTGAGTAAACTTTTCATACAGCCATCCAAAATAAATTGAACGGGTCTGATCCAGAGACTTCAGTCTGCACAAAACCCCTTATTCTTTTTTGGGCTGTTGCACTCCTGGCATTTTGGTAAGGAACAATTTTGGGCAGATCTATCTTAAGGAGATATTTTGATCCAAAGACACAGGCATGAGATTGTCTCCCCTCTTCCTGTCTCATGTGAAAGCACTACCTGGAGAATAGGAACAGTACTGATTTCCGAATGACCCAGCTTGGAGGGGTGCCAGGTCTTGAGCTCGCCTCAGTGCAGTGAGGGCTTCCAAAGGCTGCTCTGCCTCCAGAAGTGCCAAAATGGATCAGCACACTGGCTTCAGCCAGAAATGGAATCAAAGTAGCTGTTGTTACTTCTCTCCCAGGAGCATTTTCAGAGAAATGCCTCAGAGGCAAGGGCTGAGGTTCCCAAGAACAGCCAGCCTCATGCTGGGAAGGACTGGAGCATATCCATTTGCTAAAAGCTCTATAAAGGGTAATATTCTTTAGGCACTTTTTGGATAAATCCCACTCCACTTCTGAGAGAATAGTTACAGACAGCATCTCCTGAGCATTCTGCAAGTAACTGACACGGATACACATGGATTTTGTTTATTCTTGTCTGCCCTGGTTTTAAATTTTATACATGTCCTCTAGGGCGTGACTTTGATGCTGACTCTTTAGGGGAAAAAACTGAATACGTAAACAAAGAAGTTATACTACATAAAATAGTAAAACATAAATCAAATGCCATGTTTTGGTGTTTTTTGGTTTTGGGTGTTTTTTTTGGTGGTTTTTTTTTTGCTTTTGTTTTTGGTTATTTTTAAATATCAAATACTGTAAGACTCAAGATTCTGTTTCAATAGCTGTCTGCCTTAGTTCTTGTTTGCTTCAGTTTAAGGGGCTTTTAGCTCTGCATTATGACCTCCTTGGGAATTTACACTGTGAAATTTTATAACAGTAAAGTCAGAAAGCTAAGAGCTGTATGACAGTTTCACAGCACCAATATTTTTGTCTTTCCCCCATGTGCATATTAAAATGAGAGGTCAGATCTCTATCTGACCTGATGCTCTGGCCTCAGAGAGGTTTAATGTGTCACCTGCTGGTGTGACGAATCTCTCTCACATCCCTTTTCCTGATGTGCTCACACAGAAGATGTGGGTGGGAAGCCATTCAAGACATTTTTAATGTCCATGCATATATTTTCCCTCCTTTGCTGATCTTTGTGAACCAGGTGGGTGGCATTGGCTGTACAAGGTTCTTACCAAAGAGCAGCCAAAAGGACTTTGACTATGGAAGTCAGATCCCAGATCCCTGAAGAGTTGCCCTGGGTAGTGACACCTGTACAACTCTCCTAAACAAGTGCTGTTTACATTAGGGAGGTCTGCCTGGACACAATTTTATTTGCACATCTAATTTTTCCAAAAGTCCAGAACATGTTATTCATGGACATAATTCTTGTATTTCATCAGTGCTTGCCCCTATCCTTCCCCATAACTTTTCTGCATCCACAAAATGGCTCCTGAAGTGCTTCTTGACTTTTATTTGAAGAAGGGGTGCCAGATTTCTTTGAAATAGTTGAGCACTATGTAGATGAGCTACATAAAGGCAAATTCATCCAAAAAGCCCCACTTTGACACGTTTTTTCACCTTACCTGTGAATCCCAAGTAAATATAACAGCTAGACTTGGCTGTAGTCAAACGACATTTGTCCCAGATACGTTAAATCAGTTCAGAAGCTGGGCTGTAGTCTGGGATCACATGTATCCAAGGTATGATTTTCTGGTTTTAAATTTCCAGAATTTCTGGATTGATTATTTCCTGTGTTTTATTACATGTGTTCAGTAGCTAACATGAAACTTCTGTCTGGGAAAACATCACACTGCAAAGGCTCTGCTGAAATAGCTCCCTGCCCACACATCTTTCTACAGCACTTCAGAATATGCGTTTCCTGCACATACTATAATTAGGCTCTTTCATTCTCCCTGTCGCTGCTATCAAAATGCTCATTATCTACTACAAAACTCTTGTATTATACTGTTTTTTATAACCCTCTTGTTACTTCGGGAGGCAAATGGAGATATTTTAGTGGATTTAGTTCTAACAAGGGAAATTCCAGGATTTCTTTACCATGACAATGGGACTCAAGCATCAATGTAGCAACTTCACTATGGATCAGCACAACTGCTAAAGGATTTGAGGCTGGCTTGCCACAGACAACATCCACAGGACTACCTGCACCTCACTAAATTGCACAGGCAGATGCTAAACTTGAGTCTAATTAAAAATATGTTGGAAGGATTAACAGTCCTTGGCATCTCAACCAGGGAACAAGAAGTGAAGAAGTAGGGAGGCAAGAGAAGATTCTTCAGGTATTGATAGATGTCTTGGTAAAAATTTCTCCTAAAATGTGTCCTCCAGAACTTCTGTCTCAGGACTGTGCTTTCTGTCAGAGAAGACATTTTGCAAGCTCAAAAACTCCAGAGTTTAAACCTGTCCTGCTTCTCTGAGTGATCACTTGCAGTTTCACACCTGATGAAACAGAAGGAAAGATGCAATGTCATTGTCTGCTGCTGGCCATAAGCCAGTACTTAATGTAGCTGCTGGAGCTACATTAAGTACTTGAGCAGCATGTTCCATCCACAGCTGAAAATGATCCAAAGGGTTTAAAAATGGATTTTGAAATATTGACTCAAATAGCTTTTGAAGGGGAGAGGAATTCTCAGAGAGAATATGACTTTTAGGAGAATGTCTGAGGCACAGTGTTTCTGCTTATGGATATTTCAAACTAAATTGTGCTAATCTGATCTAGGAAGTGCAAATTAGGCTGCAAGAAGACTAATAGGAATATACTCTGGAGAAATATTACTTCAGTGCAGTATTGGATAATCTGATGAAAGATATTATGTATGGAGACATATAAAACTCAGGTATGAATTATTATTAAATATTCAAAAATATCCTGTCATGACCCAGACCTAAAATAATGGGACAGTTATCATTTCCATTTCAGCTATGTCAAAGTATGTTAATACACAATCTTAAAATTACATTTTTATGGATAAGCTGAACTTGCTTTGACTTTTCCCAGAGGACATGTGCAATGTAGTTTGAACCTTTTATTTATCCCCAAACGGGACCAGACGTGTAAGGAATATTAATATGTTTCAAGTGCACAGTTAGGCAGAAATGCACTTCCTGTTTGAGCAAAGAGTTGAATAAAAGTCCCTGGTTCAACAGCAGGTAGACATTATATTGGAAGCAAGGCAACATGAGGAACATAGTTTCATCTAACTTTGCAGTAGTCTCAAGAAAGAATCTGGTGGTAACAGGCCCAAAAATCAAGATAAAAGATCAAAGATGCATATGTAAGGTGTCAAACCCTTAATTGCATAGTTGAATGTGCATGTAGACAGTGCTTCTTCCAAATTAGTTTGCAGTTGTGTTCATTTGGTACAAGCCAACTTAGACATAAGGTGCTGTAAACAGTGGTTTGCTGCACATATACTTAAAATAATGTTGGTTTACCTAAGTACCACAGAGTAAACAGAGTTCATCTTGAGGGAGATATTGATGATGCACAGCAAATGAGTACTCTAGCTCATTGCAAATTCTCGTGTCATTTTCTCTGAACTTTGTCAGTCCTGAGATTTGTCCCCAGTCATTACGCACCTCTATCCTCATCATGCTTTGTTTCAAGCTATATAGAAAAAATTTAAAGCATACAGTCTTATAGGATCACAACTCATCGTTTTCTGTATTGCATCCTTTCCCTTCTATGGACTATTGGCCATGATTTGGGAAGAGCTGTCTTGTTTCCAACTTGAGTATAACTGTTGATTGCTAAAAACACATCACTTTCCTTACCCCAAGAAGTGACAGGCTCAACCACGCTTTTAAAACAGACTTTGAAAAATGGAAATGTCAGTGGCTGTTGGTGTGAAACAGAAGGGGTTAAAAATCAAAGAAAAAAATAATTAAAACATATAAATAAGAAGACAAGAGGCAACTTGAGATAAAGCAAATATCTCCCAGAGATGGGATTCCATCCTCAGGAAAGACCTCAGGAGTCAAACTCCAACTGGCTTGGAGCTGTAAATTACTAGCACATTTGCCTCAGAAACATATCCATGCACTGTTATGACAAATCTGTGTCATGAGCTGTTTCTGGCATTCAGTGCTTACTGGTTTCTACATAGCTGTCTAACATGAATGTATATGAGCAACATCAATCATATCAAATTATAAAGCAATATCTTCCTGTGTAAGGGTTGGAGTTTTTTTATTTTATTCACAAGACAGTGCAAAAGCATGTCTAATTAAATCTTCTCCACTTTTCTTCTCTCAGAATCCAAAGAGGTCTGTTTTTTTTTGTTGTGGGGGACATTAATTTCTGCTGAAGACTGGATGACTCGAAACTTTGCCTAATACACATCAAATGCTAAAACAGACGTTTTTAATTACTAGCACAAAGTCTACAGATATGTTTTGTAATGAGGAATGTGGTTAAACAGCAAAATAGTCCCATTTTCCTTTGCAGAAGACTGCTAACATTTCATTTTGACCTATCCTCATACCACAGCTCTGTTTTCTTTCTAAAAATTTACAGTTAGTTGCTAAGTCAGGTAAATACAAATGGACGGATGTTGGCCTGCCAAAGCAGCACTGAAGCCAATGGATCTCTGCCTATTCATATTCACTTAGGATATTTTGCAAACACATTTAAATACCATTAAGATAACAACACATATCAACAAAAAAACCAAAATATTATTATACTAATGCTGTATCTTAAACATAGTGGGAAAGAACAATGGGCATTTTAAGAGAAGGTCTTCTGTTCCCTGGATAGTTGCACATCAATAATTTGCATATTATACCATTTTTTCCCTTATATATTGGTGGTGTTTAACAAAACCAGAAGAAAACAAAGGAAAAATTATTTGCAAAGTTTCTTAAAAGGCCATTTAAAGTTAGACAGTGTTATAATAATGATGGATCAAATTCATGAAACCAAGTTTCCATCGTACACAGAAAGCTTGGTGGACCTTTATTTAAGTTCTAATCTAGTCTTAAGGCAGAGGAAGAAAAGGAAGGCAAAGAGGACCTATACCAGCCCCTGCTGCACACCAGTGGAGGAACACTGTGGTTTGTCAGCCCTTGCTAGCCAGAAATGACCACAAGAATAAAACCTGTCACTAATCTCACTCCAAAATGTGCATTTAAGTCACATGCATTTCTCTGCAAAAGTTTTATCTTCTCTCCACCGATTGAAAGAGGATTAAAGAGTCATTAATTTTGATTTAGAAATCTAATTTTTAGACATACGAATCTGAGTTAGATGTACTGCTGCCTATGGACGGTGGCACAGACAGCAGTCATTGAAAAGTGCTTTGGCTCTGTTAGACCCCATCTGAGAGGTCACCAAGAAAGGTGATATAGAAAATATTTAACTCTTCTAAGTGGAACATATATTGATGTGACCTCAGTTTTGCCTCATATAATTTAGAAAAATACATAGCAATATATAACAGAACTTCTATGCTTTCAGCATTTAATTTATCTCAGATTTAGATCACCAGCTAAGCCAACTACATGTGTTTAAGCAGAACTTTACCAAGCTGCTTTTTTTCCCTTTCTATTTTTCTTTTTTTTTCTTTTTTTCCCCTGCAGCTATGTCTGTGAAGGAAGGACCAGATAGTGAAAAATGAGAAGGATTTGAGTGAAAAGTCTGAAAGTAATGAAAATTAGAAGTTGGAGGAAAATAGAGGAACTTAAGTTTCATTTTGCCTACTTCTTACTTTACAGTATATTTCAAAGAGCTAATGGCTGAGAAAAAAAATCTCAACATCATTGCAACATTCAGAGACCATTAAGTCAGAGGAAAAAAAGCTGAAACTCTGAAGAGAGGAATTCAACATAATTCAGTTCTTCAAAGCAATAGTCTCAAACAGAACACCCTTTCTACATCTATGATCTGGCACCTATGAATTCAAGATGGAACAAGGCAAAAGCCATTGTGAAAATCTTGTTTTTCCCAGTATAATGGACATTTTTTTCTCAGAGTTGTAAACGCAGAAGGAGGTACCAAATTGAAAACAGAGCTATTGTCAGGCAACAGTGCTTCCTGCTCTATGAGACACGGCTGCAGATGTCTGTGAGCAAGTTTCAAAACTCAACAAACCTGACAGCTTCACAAATCAGACTGTTTTGCTAATGTGCTGCAGCTCTCTTTCTGAGGAATGCTAAATTATGCACTCAGTGGATGGAGCTACCTCTCTACAAGTCCCAGCACTCAGGAGATACCAGATAAATTTGTTTTTACTCATATTATGTAGATGATATATAAATCTTTATTTCATGCCTAATAAATCCATGTCATAATACATACTGTCTATTTACGTGTGAGAATAAAGCTCACACACATCTATAGAAACCACTGTGTTTGTGCATGTGTGTGTGTGTGTGTGTGTGTCCATATACATATTTGCATACAATCTCTCTGTGAATGCACAAATATCTCCAGGTAACATCCAACAATAAGTATATGTTTCTCCTCAGGAAGAGAAGTGGGCTAGAGCTGCCCATACACCACATTACCATTGTCTTTACAATGGAGCACTGAAACCAAGCAGATGTATAGTAATCCAGAACAGAGAAAGAAGACAGTTTATGTGAAGCAGTAGCAAAAGATTTCCAAAGTCGTTTTTGGTCGCAGATGATGACCCTTTGGGATCACACCACAGCAGTGACTGAGGACAGTGGTGCTCTGGTTGGAGAGCACAGCAACATTGCCTGATTCCACTCCACTGCCAGAGCTCCAGGAGGCTGCAGTGCTGTGAGTGCAGCTGCAGGCTTGGGTTTGGGTCCCACCATCCCCAGCCAGCCCCCTTTCAAACCAGAGTGAGACCAGGCTTCCCTGCTGGTGAGAAACCTGTCTGCAGGTACATCCCCCAGAGCTGGTCTCCAGGGCACAATGCCTTGGAGCTTCTGGGCTTTTGGATCTGGCAGAATCTGACCTACCTGCCTTGGAAAAGTGTGGGTGCTGTGTCTGTGCACAGCAGCACAGAGTGCTCATAACAGGGCAGGGGGACTGGATTTCCAGACTGAGGGAGGAAAGCTTTTCCTCTCCCTTTTGTCAGGTGGTGTGAGCAGCAGATAAGAATCCGGTGGGAACCCATAGCGAAGCTAAAAGCCACAAGACCCCTGCCTGCTGCCTCCCTCATCCCCACCTAGGAAACCTAATGCACTTATTGAGGTGTTCTTAATGGGATACACAGCCAGGGCTGCTGCAAAACATGCAGGTAGATGTTTTTTCAGGATTAGTAACAGAACAGATTGTCACTGGTGACCTCAGATGCCAAAACAAATCTCAGGGTAAGAGCCCTCTTGCTGAGCTGTGCACACAATGGAGGTCCTCAGACTTCCCTTCAACACCAATTACATGGGAGCTGAAGGTCAATGCAGCTCTTGCCTCTCTGGAGACAGACTAGTCTCAATTTCTTTAGCCTAAAGGAGTAGCACTTGTTGGTTCTGATGAAGATGACCTCATGTGAAGTCTATGGCTCCTTTCTGATACTGCTGCTGGAGAATCCATTAGTGGCAATGCCATGGTCCTTGCAAAGGTTGACCAAGGCCCCCATATAGTGGAAATCTCCTGGCACTGCCTCCTCTCTCCCCATGATGGTAATTTGGCAGTTCACGTGAGTGAGAGGGCTCCCATGATACCATGAGCTACCATGTATTCTAGAAACCTGCTCTCATAGTGCACGGCTGTGTTGGACGTGTGATGTGAGCTCCTGGGTCTCCTCACATCCAAATCTGACATTGTTTTGGTATGCCAAGCTTGTAGTGCTCATGATCTGGCCTCTACCATCTTTGAGTCCTCGACCAGAGGGACTAGGACAGGAGCACAAAACCCTGACTGTGCTCCCATGACAGTGTAGACAGAGCATCCAGGAGCTGGAAGGTGTTCACATATGGTTAGAGACCCTGGAAATATAAAGAAGCAATTCATGGAAAATAAGGACAGAATTCCAGACCACGAAGTAAAATGCTTAAGACAATGTAAGAAGCCTGTCTGGGGTTATGAGTGTTTTGTGTGTCTTGTCTCCTCTGATATGCTGACAGCTGCCCAGTGTGCTCTCTTTCTACCACAGACAATTTTGACAAAGAGAAAATAATAGCTCCATAGGATTTTAAAAATTATTTTCCATTAGGAATGATGCCTTGTGCATCATCTGGGGTCAGATTAGGGTCTGTAGACGTGTGACCTCTGGCCTAGCAGTGACAGGGAGTTTAGGTAGAGAAGGCAGAAGGAGTAACTGTACTGCCCTGAACTGATGGCCACCAGCCCCAGCAGAAGGGCACAGCAGAGCAGGCTGCATTGGTAGAAAAATACAGAACCAAGTGGAAAGGAAATAGCAGTGGTTCACCTGAGGGTTTGGAAAAGAGAGTCTTTAGTAAAGCTAGTTAATCATGGATTGGGAAACCCATCAAGCTTTCATCTAATCCTGATTGCACAGATCTCCTCTCTCGCTTTCTATATCCTATGCACTGTAATCTGAACTTTCTGTGTCAAGTAACACATTATTTATGAAATAACACAGTAATTGTTCTCCTCTGAATTGGTGGTTTTAATTTTAACACTCTGACTACCATAATAAACAAGCAGAAAATGTTCACACTCCCACTTCACATATAGCATGCCTTTGCCTGCCAAAGCAACAGTAGCCCAAGGGTTAATTTTTTTACATTCTAAACATATGCATGAAACAAAATCTATCCTAGGGCTATGATTCATTTGATGAGTTCATAGGGATTGAAACACTCTTGAATTCTAGCAGTTAAACCTTTTTTTGGGGCTTGCACATTTAGCTGGTGAATATTTGTATTAAAATGCATTTTATGTTTTTTCTTTATATAGCAGGGAATCTCTGCAAGAAATACATTGACCAGAAGTTTTAATTTTTAATTAACTGATCTAGTCTTGCCTTGTATCCAGGCACGACAAGTGAATTTCTGAATGCAGTTTATACCATTTGGGTCATTCTAAAAAGGGAATATATTTACTGAGAGTCAGACTCTTACATCCTTTCTTTGATTACATTCTCCCCACAATCAATAGAATAAGAACTGTTTGTCTGACATTAACCATCAGTTAGTGCTGATGTTAGTTAAGTCTGGTTTATAAATAATTGGAGCTTGTGGGTGATGAAGTTTAGCTTTTTTGGGACTCCCAATTGTTACCACAGTGAAAGATATGATCTCTCACCAGCCCCTCAGTGTCCCACACCTGCACTGCTCCTAAAGCACAGCTCTCTGCCTCCCAGCCTGCTGTGCTGCCTGCTCTGGGAGGCAGCTGCTGAGGCTGAGGCTGCCTGTCCGTCGGCCGAAATTCTTCCCAGTTGCCAAAGACAGAACGTCACACTGTTCTCAAGCACTTGTGGATGTGAAATATGTGAAAGTCAAGACTTTGCATCAGCTCCACGAATAGCTTTTAGAACTGTTGCAGCTTTGGTAGATTCAAAACAAGATGAAGAAAAGTTTGTGTCTTAGTGCCAGAACATGTCTGGGAATTTGCTTTGAGTTCTGGTAGACTTTTAAAGAAAATCACTGAACCTGGAAAGAGTTACCTTTGCCTAATGGGCTGTCAATGATCTTTAGCATCTCAAAATTATTCCACTCCCTCAGAAAAAATCCAGACCAACTCTGGCCCACCTACCCGTGATCATGGGATGAAAATAATCCAGTTCCCAGCAACTCTCTGTCCTGTTGTCTCTGAAAATTCTGGCCCCATCATGCTAGTTTGGAGGGGGGGGAGGGGGCGGGGTGTTGGTGCAATGAGGAAAGGAAGAACCAAGAGTGGGCTACAGACTCAGGGCTGCTGGAGGAGCTAACCCTGGTATACAGCAGAGAGGAGGATGCCCCCATGCTGGTCCCATTTGTTCAGGAATACTCCTGCATGACTGAAAGGAAGTTATGACACACGTATAGACTGTGACTCTGGGAGACCAGGAAAAAGAAATAATTGCTTTAATTATCTGGTAGTAAAGAACATCTAACTCCTCCCAGCTGCATTAAATCTCTGTCCTCAGCTTCAGTCACACCTGGCTTGAAAGAAAAAGCCATGGGAGCTATGTAGCTCCCTTTGGATTGGGACATCCTCTGTCTCAGTTGGCTGCAGGCCAAGGATTCCTAGTCTGCTGGACAGCCCCTGGAAGATAGGACCTTCCCAGGACTGTTGTCCTCCATGGGCTGCAGCACAGCTATTCCAGTCACCAAACCTGCCCTGAGAAACATGCCCGTGTCTTTGAATGCTCACCAGTGTCCCAGATCCCAGTGTTCAGGATCACTATATCCAGAGAAATGCAGTTGTTGGCTGGGCAGCTGGCCATTGAGTCTGAGTCAGAGGGAGACAACAAAGGGGAACAGCATGCATATCCAACACCCTCAACAGACAGGAGAGCTGTAAAGAAAAGTCATGTGACATTGATGACCAAGAGCAAATGCAGACTTATTCAGCTGAGGTGCTCTGGGCTCTCACCCACCCCAAGAAGCTTAATAAAATCCTGCCAGGATAGAAGCAACTACCGAATATGACAGCAAAAGCTTCCTGTGTCTCCATTCACAGACATTATAAACTCACATGGCCCAAAGCATATTTCTGCATGGAGTTATTGTTGAAATGCAATCCTTCAACCAAAATACAAGCATATGAAATCAGGGAGTTTATAAAACCCTCTTTGGTGTTGAAAAACTTATTTAAAACCTTTAGTATGCATCTTTTAAATTAAAGGCATTTTTCTATAGATTTCTAACATAGAGACAAATACTAATTTTTGACTTAAAAATCACCACCTAGAAACTATTTTCAGTGTCTCTGGAAACAGTAACTTGGTCAAGAATGCACAGCACATGAATCCCATCAGCTTCCATTCAACTTAAAGAATGTTTTAGAGTTGTTTTCAGAATAGATTCAATAATGCCAAAATGTTTGAAACACTTAAGCAGAAACTCTACTCCTAGTTTCCCTCATTATTTGGAATTATTCAGCATAAGTTTTTTTTGAGCTCCTGTTTGTAACATGGAGTTCTTTATAAATACATATTTTTAGAGACAAATATTTTAATTGCTCTTAAGTGGGTTATATTGCCTTGATATTTATCCATCACTGAGGAAGGTAAACTCAGTACACTGACTGTTCACAAATTGTTGTCAATCCACAGATGGTGAGCAATTTGGGAAAAAAATTCTTTCAATTTTCACTTTTGGTAATTTTAGATTCTAATTATAACTGAAGTTACTGGACTTTTTTCCAGACAGGAAAAGGATTTTGTGAATCAATGGCCTTCAGTGTTGTTTTGTTTCCAAAAAAGTGGCACACCATGAAAAACATCACAAAACAATGCCAAAATATATTTCAATTTACTCATTAAAAGAAAATTGTGAAAGATAAGGCATATAACCACAGTTAGTTTTGTGAAAAGATATAAAATTAGAAAACTAATTTTTTTGTTGCTTCTACTTAACAATTTTCCATAAGTCAGATCTGTTCTATTCCTAGAATGCAGAATCAAGCAATGTATCTCAAGCACCTTAGCCAATCTAGCTGGGCCTTGAATGGCAGCTCCTTTTTCTTGGACTTGCCATTTTGAGGAGAAAGAAGTTCTGAGGAGGTAGGTAAGGTAATGAGTAACTAATAAAAATGAGCCAACACCTGGAAGCAATTATATGCTTGATGGATCCATATTACTCTTTTTGCTGCCCAGTAAGAACATTCCCACATACCATTTCAGTGGCCAAATTCCGCAATGGAAGGGTTGTAAGCTGCACTAGTTATTAAAAGATTCAGCTGAAAAATTGAGATAAGACACCTCTGTATTATTTTCCCTAAAATCAAGTAAAATTTATGAAGATTCTGAATCAAAATCTGGTTTTAACTTTGCATTACCAGACCCCTCAGTCTTCAGGAGTGTCTGAAAACTCCTTTGTATGACTGGAAATTCAAAGGAATGGTGAAGATTTTGTTATTGATATTGGAGAGAACAGTGTGCTCCCTGCATGTGAAAGCTTATGAGTTTGAGAAATACCTTTACATCTTAAAAGATAGATGGAGGAGAAAGTAATATAAAGTGAGAATGAACCATAATATCATTTTGCTATGCCTAGAAGGTTAGATTTTTAGAAAAGAGTTTGTACCTGAATGGGTCTAATTTTAAATGAATCCATAAGTGGAAAAAAAATCACCTGCCTCTTCCAGCAAAATGAAATGGTTTATTGTATATGTACCAGGCAGTGCAATATGTTCTTACCTCCATCAACCACAGGAGATTTTATTTGGAAGGTACTTATCTATGTGGTTTTATATTGTTGTGTTGAGTTTTTTAGTTGGTATGAGCACAAATATGAATAAAGGATTTATTTCCCTCACCTTTTTTTAAAGGCTAAGACTCTTTGTACTATTTGACTATCTCTACTATTTCTTTCTAATACTTGACAAAGTAATTATGCTGGTGGCTCTTTTGGCATCCAGATTGTGTATTTAGCTGCATTATAGTTGAATGCAGTTGGATTTAAAAGTCACCCGTCTCTATATACCAGACATATTAGCAGTCACAGTAAGAGCTTGCTCTGAAACTGTTTATAATCTGCTATAAGAAAGCAGACTAGGTAAAAACAAAGACACAAAAGGGAGAAAGGAATCCAGTCTTGTCATGGTGTGTGGGAGACCTAGGGCCATGTTCCAATGCATAGTTTTGCCAGGCAGAATGCCTTGATGCTCAAGGAATTGTAGCACTTTACTAACCCTGAAGAATGAAATATACCACCTAGAGACCTACAGGGTGAGGGACCTTCTTCCATTGAAATCACTGAGTTCACACTGGTTTCAAGGCAGAATGGACCCTCCATCCAAAGAATATTGGATTTGATCAGATGCACAATTTCCAACCTCTCTCAGTGGATCTCCAAGGGACACGCTAACTTCCTTTTAAATGTGCATCAGTGCTTTATACAGACCTTGCAGAATTGTTTACATCCTCTCTTTATGGATGACTGGGAAACCAACCACATCTCTGGGAATCTACTGGCAACTGGTGGAAAACCACCCTACCCATAGTAGAAGGTGTCCACTGGCATAGCTAGGCTAGATACCTCAGGATTCTACATCTTGTCCAGCAATGTAATATCAGCAAGTTCCTGCTACCATGCCTGCTAACAACAGGCTGGTTTTGTCAGACCATTTGCATTGTTAGAAGCATGAGGGTGCAGGTCTGTTAGTGCTGGCTGCTGGCAAGGCTCAAACCTTCATTGCAGTCTCAGAGTTTTTGCACTGCAGATAAGCAACATGAAGTAATAAGGTCTGATCACCAAAAAAGCAACATACTGTGTTAGATATTAACCATAGAGCCATGAAAATACATCTGGTAGTAAGGTGAGGTGTTGCTTGTTTGCTCTCTGGAGTTGTGAAAAATGGAAGGAAGGACTGTTTCCCTGCTTAGAAATATCACCTGCTAGGTGTTGACAGCTAGGGAGAGGTAAGGGAAGAAAAAGGGTTCTTCTCTTTCTGCATCTGTAGTGATCTCAGTGTCCTTTGTGATCCATTTTTGTCTGTGGCTGTCAAGATAAAATGGGAATAAATCAGCAGAATCCTGTGATCTGTCTCTCCAGTTCTGGATGTTCTTGACACCCCAGCTGGAGACATACTTCGCTGCTCCATGTCACAAATATTCCTCATGTGCATAGGGCCAATAAGCCACAAAACTGCTAAGGGATTTCTTAAAAATATCACTTACAAGAAGAGACATCAAACAAAGTTTGGAGTTGATTTCCAAAAGTGCAGTCGTAATGAAATCCTTCTGCCGACATTCATGATATTTATTAGTTGCTATTTTCCAACCTAATTTAGAGGGTAATTATGTGGATAGCCTGCCACACGCCCCATTTTTTTGAAAAGGTGATGTACATTGCAAGCTCTAAACATTCCTGAAGACCAATGTAGACAGGGAACTCAGCAGAGCACTGCCCTCAGTTTAACTGGATGAACGGAAACAAGGCAGGCTTGAAACAGCCAGAAATGTCTCCAGAGACTCTGAGAGGGAGTGTGGGGAGTGTCGGCACCATGGCATTCCCCTGCAGCCCCTGGAGCCCACGGCTAGAGAGTCGTGCCAGCTTGGTGGGAGTGAACAAAAGGGAAGTGGGATCCAGGGAGCAGACAATTTCCACAACATGTTCCCTGCCTAAACTGGTGGTGATCATTGAGCCAGAAAACAAAAATAATAAAAATGCATCTCTGATTTCTGTTGTTTTGGAGTTTATTCTAGCAATGCAGCCAATGGAAGGAAAATAGCTAATAAATGCACAGTTCAATAGTGATTTACTCCTTGTTGTGAAGGGCTTGAAACTTGTTGTTGTGAAAGCCCCATGGGCCCCCAGTCCTCCGAGATGTGGACCAGATGTTAGAGCATCTTCCTGAGAAAACTAGTCCTTGCTGCAAACAACTGGCAGAGATGGCAGGGAGCAGGGACCTGCTGGGCCCTGCCTGCCATGGTTAGCACAGCAGATCAAACAGTTATCCATTTTTAAACACTTTCCTAACCCAAATGAGTAGTACAAAGAAATCAAGTTTTTCCAACTTTTGTACATTATTTTAAATGTCAGAAATGTGATCCAATTGTTGTGGTGCTAATTGTCTGTAACCCATAAGGGAAATGAGCTTTCTCATTTAAATGTGCTTTCTCTGGGGCTAACAACATGGTCTTTCAAGTGACAGAAAAATAAGTACCCCTCACAAGAGTCTGACTACTCAAATGATACTCAGGCATCTCCTTGCCACAGTGCTGATGAGAGATGTGACTACCCGTGAATGGATTTGGATGACTTGAGGCTTTTTTTTCCCCCTATGGTTTTACATTCACAATATTTATTTCAACTGGGAAGGAAAAAACAATCCCCATGTTATATCAAATTGAAGTCCCGAGTGTGTTTCTTTGCCTGAGTTATTAACCCCTAGTAATGAAGGTTTGAATTGAGATATTAATTGCTGGAGGGGCAAATGAAGTTGCTTTAATAGGTCTAATTATTCTGCACCTGCAGTGAGGCTGGATGTGGCTGCAAGTCGCCAGCAGCTGGGCTCCTGGAGGCTTATCAGTGTCAAGCAGCAGCTTCTGCAGGAGGGCTCACTCCAGGACCACAGCCAGGACCTCAAAGAGGCATTTATGCAAAGGCAAAGCCATCACAGACAGAAAAGATACAAGCACAGCCATGTGTCCTCAGCCCTGCTGAGGCCTTAGTCTTCCAGCTTTGATGCTGAAGGCCAGCATGCCAGTGGCATGGCAGCAGCACGCTGCTTATGGCAGCGCTAGGTCCATGCACAGCAGCTGTTGTCTTAGCCAGGCATTATCAGCCTGATTTACATAGTCATTGTAAAACCATGTTTAGTACTTTTATCTCATCCTTTTATTTTTTTTCCTTCCTAGGGCTCAGAAATACTTCAGTCCTTGAATAGTCAGTTTCAAGATACAGGAAAAGAAATAGAAAGGAAAAAAGAAGCTAAGGTTTTTCATTCCAGTTTTGGAATTGACTGACATGTTAAGAAGATTGAGAGTTTCTCTAACAAAAGCATCTGCATAAGACTTAGACCCTTTCTCTGATGTTTTTGTGCTGTTTTGCTTTTTACCAACTGACAGGTTAGTCCAAGCATAAACAATTGCATTATCCTCCTGAAAATTGCTTTCCACATAGTCAATATTCTTCTTTAAAGAGTGAAAGTAAAAAGTGAATCCGTGAGAAATCTTTGAATAGTGAAAATAGTTTAATTGACTTAGAAGTACTCAGCCACCTCCAGAAAATAAATTCAAATGGCCTAATTACTAATACACCATATGGAGGAAAAGCAGAGGTGTGGTACAGTCTGTTGATGGATCAATTAGCACACGAGGCAGAGGATTGTGTCATCATTGCTGCTACCATCAAAACAAGATCCTATTTTGCATGTGTCTGTAATATCACACAAATTATCTTGTTTTTTTCCATTTGCATAGTACCTCCTTCAAAACTAGTATCTCAAAACACTTTGAAAACATTGAAATAAACCATCCCTGCCTTTGCTTTATTCTCCACAGGTTAGAAAGGTGTTAATGACAACGTAGTGCAGCTGCTGTATGAAAGTAAATAATTTCTAGAGCAGCCGTTTCTTCATACTCAACTGATAACTCCCAGCACTTTTACAAAGTAATGGAAAAACTGCTGAGAGTGAAGATGCTCTCTCTGTGGGTACAAACTGGTGAAGGGCTTTTACCTTCACAGCATAGGAGGGGGACCTCCCCCCAGGTGCCTACTTATCTTCAGGACTTTAGCAAGGCACTGAGAAATTGCAGTGGGTTGCAAATCTCTCCACTGCTTTTATCAGTATAATACACATTGCATTCTGAGGGGAAAGGTTAGAGTGTGAATTCTTTTACCCCCAAATGTAATGTAATGAATTACAGCAAGCAGTTCATGCTGTTGCAATTAAGAGAAGTAGGTTCTGATAGCCTCTCATTTTAGGCTTGGATTAAGCACCCATAAAATTTCTGAGAAGGGTCCTAGGAAAAAGCATATTGCTAAAATTTAAAATTAACTGGCTGCAGTTTAAACAGGAGAGCAAAAATGACACATTTTGAGAAGTAATTTGACAAAATAAATGCTTTTGAATATGGACATTTCACCTCTCTGGTAATGCTTAGAACATGCAGGAACACAGGTGACCTCTGCAACAGGGCTGTAGCTCTTCCTTTGAACAGCTGCTGCCCTAACTGGTTAATTTGATAACTGTAGATCAGCTGCATCATTCACATGAACCTCTTCTTCCAAAATTGCAGGTTTCTGGGATTTCTGCATAAGGCAACCTAATACCCCACCATTGGAGGAATCCATCCTCCAGTTATACTGTGATGGGAGCATTCTGTGGAGCTGGTACCTTTCCTTCTGAATGAAGCAGAAGCTGGACAAAACCTGAAACACTCAAAATCCTGCATTTCTTCTGAAAAGCTAGGTCTAGCATTTTATATTTTTCTGAAGAGACTTAGGCAGGAATCAGTTTGTCTCAAGATGTCAGTATAAGCATGACATCAGGCTTCATCCACCTTTCACTCACTTATACAAGCAAGACTTCCAGGAAGCCAAGGCTGAGACAGATGAACCTCCTCTTCCTGAAGTGACAGTACAACATAGTAATGAAGGAAGGCCACTTCTCTGGGTGCTTTTAGACATGCAATAAATTATTGCAATGGAATATGGTTGCTAATTCCCATTTCATATACTACAGTAAATTTTAAGCACAATCTAAAAATGACTAGTGGCTTCCTTTGTACCCAGAGAATGGGAGCTGCCAGAGGCTTTGAGGGTACCTGCTACCAATGATAATCTTCCCATGGAAAACTGTTTATGTTGGACCATCTCTCTTTATATGGTAGGCACGGTGCAGTAAAAGATACCTCACTCCTCTTGGACTGGCTCCCTACCCAGCTTCCTCCTCCTCCCACAATCCATGTGTCCAGTCACCCCTACAGGAACACTGCATAATGCTAAAAGTTTTTGGGGAGCCATATGTCTAGAAAATGAAGTGAGCTTGCAAAATGAGATGGCCTCTAGTCGGAGTTTGGTTTTATTTAGAAATGCCTGAAGCACAGTGATTCTTGTATGAATTCAACTGAGAAACTCTTGGCCAGGATGGAAATTGGATGTGAGGAAGGATGATATGAACACTCCTTGACTACACATCCACTCAAGGGGTGAGAGCTGAAGTTACATGACTCTGTCCAAATGGGCCTTGCAGCCATGTGATGAAGTGCACACATCATGTCACATTTTATTCCTGTGCTGTGATAATTGTCCCTCAAGTACGATTTCTCTTCTTGTGTTTTCTCATGCTACACTTGGACAATAAGGCATCATTGATTTAACACACTGATTCCTTCCCAGCAAAATTTTTTGAAAATTCAAATATCTTTGTTTTCTGTGAAAGGAGAAATATGCATATGCACATTCAGTAAGCCTATCTATAGACTTCTAGCAGTGTGGGCAATAGCTGCCCAGTAATATAGTCATTTATGATCAAGGGTCACTAAAAGTGTAGGGAAAACAGGAGTCCAGGCTCAATTCACTTTTGGCATCTCAATACTGTTTTTCAGTTCACATGGTTGGGTACCAGTCCACCCATAGAAACACTGTCCTTCAGAAATAGGAAAGAAAATCATCACTAAATAATTTCTTCCCTATAGAAGAGCAGGTAAAAATTGAAACTGCAGTTCAGCAGAGAAGTACTTCTACCCTTTGAAACTCCTGCTACTGCACAGGAAACGCTGCAACTGTCAGACAAAACTCATTATTCAGATGTAATACCACCCACTCAAATCCATCCAGAAAATGCTAATGGATTATCTGTATCAAGCAGACCTCAGCTTACACTAGGTGCTGTTGCTCCACACCGCTAACTTAGGCTGTACTGAAAGCCATTCATCCTCCCTCAGCTGGTAAAATGCCAACATAAACTCCATGACAGTTCTGTATGGTGTGTTCTAGCTAATTTGACAGAAATGTGATCATGTGCCTGTTCTTGAGCCATATCAAATTTGTACTTCTGGGAGATCAGTTAGCACATAGCCCTCCAACTAATGGCTATGGAGCCACAGCATGAACATGAGCAGCACACAGGTTCCTGTGACTGAGGCCAGTGGGGCTTGAACAACATCCAACAAAGCTCCCCAAACTCCCAGGCCCTCAAACCAGCTACTTTTCATTTCCTTGTATTTATATTTTCTGCCACATACAGACTCATCTAAATCAAACAGGAATGCAACACCATTGCATACCACATTGCTTTCCTCCAAATATTCCTCTTTGTTGTAGAGAATTTGCAATGGCCTGTGCCATTTGAACTGACAGCCCCAGTCCTCTTAAGTTCATGGCACTTGTGCACAAAAGCAGGGAATGTTAATATATAACAGCTTATTCAAAAGAGAAGGAAAAAAAACAGACCTGATTTATTCAACATTTGCATACTATCACTCTCTGAACATGCCATTTTTATGGCATTTTTATGTTTTGTTTTTTTTTTTTTTTTTCAGCAGTAGCTCCTGTGGTCTTTGCTGTGTTGGTGTGTTTAGCAAGGTCACGGCTGTCATATCCTTGTTTGGGCTAGGAAGGCACTCTAAATTAACCAAGCTGTCTTCACATGAAATTGTAGTTTTATGTCCAGTTTGGTTGCAGTTAATATCAACTAACAGAACAGATTTCATTATGTCAGGAAAGCAGCAATATTTATCTCCTTGTGCCTGTTCTTGAAACTTCTTACAGATATTGACTTCAAAAATGTAGCCAGATACAATCAATAGCTCCATTGATGCCATTTAGATTTCCATACCTCGTACTTTCTCATGGAAGTGCTTTTAAATATGTAAATTTTTCTTAAAGGCAGAAGGTTTGTAGAACATTTTCTTTCCTTTTTCTGAGCTTTGCCTTTGAGTTATACCTTAAGAGTAAAATACCATATGGCAGACACAAACACACTTCATAGCAGAATAATGAAGTCCCACAGAAATTTCATACTCTTTCCCACTGGGAATAGTTCTGCCTGTACTTCACATAACCAGTTTTATACAGCTATTTCCCTCTAAGACAGCTTACAAATTTTACTTCAAGGGATTAATTCCTCTGACAATTATACTAGAGTAAACCTAGAGCAATATTCCTAAAGGCACAATTTTAAGTAATTATACTGGCATAACAAGACTCAGAATATGATCAATATATTGTTATTTGGTGCTCATAATATGAGAACCTGAAAAACATGGTTACCAAAATATAATTTATCCTGAATTTGTTATCCATGCTATCATCAGCACTCACAACATCAGCAAAAAACAACAGCATGAAAGGACAATTATGTTAAACATAATTTTTCAAAATCTGAAGTTCGCTATGTGACTGAGGTATTGGGAACAAATTGTGACATTATTGGATCTTTATTTTGCAAACATCACTACTGAGGTAAATGCAGGTTTTAATACAGCTAAACAAAAAGTAAGAATTTTAAAAACTAATTTCTTTTGAGAGCATTTAATTTCTAAAATTATCATAAATCATACATTGGAAATGTACCTTCATTTTTCAAAGAATAAATAAAATTTCAGTTTTGTTTTTCTGCATTGAGGATGATCTTTTAATTCCATATGAAGGAGACATGTAAGACATGAATGCAAGCTAAATTTCAACCATAATAGTCTCTGCATGTTGCCACTTCAATGACCTTTTAATCCCTTGGAGTTTAACCATTTCCTAATGTCTCCTAACAGCCATGTTCTTGTTGGGAAAGCCCTTTCTAACTGATAACATCTAAACAAGCTCATACCTTAATTAGAAAAATTTTCCCATAAATATTTATGTTGCTGTGATTAGGCCATTTACTGAATCTAGCTACCCATTATGAGTTAAAATAGAGTGCCTTGTTTTAAGATGCCTGGGGCATGACATAGTTTATACTATTGGACTTTAAGTTGTAATTCATCTAATCAAGTGCCTGACCCCTTGCCTCCAAAGTAGCCAGTAGTCATTCAAGGAAAATAACCTTCTGCTGAGCATAGCATCCTTCAGTCTGCATTTTTGTATGTTGGAAATAAATTGGATACATATCTAGGCAATTACTTAACTATAGAATAGCCTTATGCAGCCCTCTTTTTTTGCTTCAACATTCAACATGTGAAAAGTCTGAGAGAGAAAGTGGGCAATCTGTCTTTTCCAGAAGGAAATACAGAAAGTTACAGGAATACCAAAGAGGGACTTTAACCCAAAGCATATTGCTCCTGCCTAACGAGACTCCCATGCCTCATGGGGCTGGGGGCACGGTGGTGATGGCGGGCCACCGCCAGGCAGCCTGCTGTGCTTGGGGTTAGGTACCCGGTGGGATATCTCCTGTTAAGAGAGTGATGAGAGATTCAGGCAGCCTGTTCTCAGGGGCTCTCTGGCTCCTGAGGTGTAGGAAGCACTGAAATGGGGCAGTGCATGCAGTGCACGTTTGCCTAATTTAACTGAACATGGAGCCTGAAGACATACTGCCCCAGCAGTCACTATTCCTTTAGTCACCTAAAGCCATTGAGTGCTTAGACTGAATGAGGCTTGGGGGAACCTCCATATGTCTGTGCCTGGGAGCTGGAGCCCAACTATCACACTGCTGATACCCCTCCCCATCACACTTTTGGCTGTCTCTTTCTGTCACACATTTCCAAGACACAGTCCTGGCAACAAAATTTTCTAAAGCTGGTTCCTGGGAGGAAGCTTGTGCATGGTTCTCCCCTTTTGGTGGCTGGAGAGACTCACAGAACAGACACAGCTGCTCCTGACCAGCTGGCTCTTGTGTGCGAGAGCACTGATGGGCATGTTCCATTTACCAGCAGTTTTGATGTAATTTGTGACATCTAATGCGCAATTCCATGTCTAAGTAAAGACCCAAGAGTCCTTCCAGAATTCCAACTCCTTCAACATCAAATGGAAGAACATCTTTCTTTTTAAAGAGATTTTAAAATAAATTTTCACTTTATTTATCCAAAATGTTGTTCTTTTCAGAAAGAGTTGCTTTCATTAATTCCCAGATATTTGACCCCAGCTTGGAGTAATGGGTTTAAAATGACAGTAATCCTCATTTTTCTGCTTCCCACCACTTATGCCATCCTCATTTGTAAGGATACATTTCTAGAATTAGTTCATACATATTTCAAAGCCAAAATTGTTTTCCTACCTCTTCCAGCTGCAGATTTCTGCCCTTCCATTTCCTTCTCTGGGATTCAATTATTTCACATGCAAAGCAAGAAAATTCTTCCTTTACAAGTTGCACTTACAGCCACAGTTACTAAAATCAATTTCCATTATTTTTAAATCTAACTTTTTAATTTAATTTAAAATCATATCTACCTTGTGAACACTTTACCCCAGTGAATTTGAAACTGTTAACAAGTAAGGAAGTCTGAAAATAAAAGGACTATTAACAAATGTTCACTTAATGTATTATCTTCTTGGTTATTCTATTTCCTCTCTTTACAAAAAAAAAAAACCCACCCCAAACCAAACAAGAAACCCCAAACAAACAAGCAAACAAAACAAAACAAAACCAACCAAAAACCAAAACCAAACAAAAAGTAAATAAAGAACAAAAACCAACCAACCAAAAAAAGAAAGCCAGCAACAGGATTTTCTGTGGTTTCACTGCTTATTTCTTCATTGCAAATGGAGTAGAATTTAAGTTACACATTCTTGAAAGATGGAAGTACTTATCTTTTTGTAGTATAATTTATTATCCTGGTTTGGATAACAATTTTTTATGTAGATGTGGCAAATTTTTTTCTTAGCGTCAACTCTAGACTTCCTAAATTGTTTCATGATTACCATATCATGATACTGACCTTGAAATAATAAGATTAGGAAAACAATCATTGGAAGTCTTATGTCTAGTCTGGTTTCTGAAACATGCAGGGTCACATTTTTGAGATTTTTCTGCCAACCACACCAAGAATTTTCTCCAACAAAAGATAAAAACAAATCTGAGGCACTCTGCTGTTTGAAAAAAATTACCACAAACTGTTTCTTGAACAGCAAAAGAAACAATCATGTGGGTCAGATTTAAAAACACAGAGGTTGGCTGCATTGATTTGCCTGAGTTGGGAGCCTTTAATGCAGGCTTGAAAATCATAAGTACCTACCGACTTAAGTTTTATTGATATGCAGAGATACTGAGCATCACGAGCTCTCATTTAAGTGTTAACAACAGTTAACAATGCCTTTAAAGCTATTCTGTATAAATAAACTGGGCACCAAAACCCTTGTATGGAGGCCTGCTAGGACAGTAGAAGTGCTGCAAATAAATTCTCTTTTAAGGCAGGAGTGCAAATGAGATGAATGCAAGTTATGTGAATTCTTTCTCTTCTACCTTTTCCATTTGCACTGTAATTGGTATTGATTATTAGCAGCTAAATCACTTCCAAAATTTATTTTCATTTCAAATTATGCTTCCTGTTCCTAGTGGGATTTGTCAGATTTATTCTTTCCTCTCCAGGAAAATCCCAGGTTCTGATGAGGATAAATAAAATAGTGTTTGCTTGAATTCACAAGTCAGACTATTTCGTTATTTATAATTCTCTCCGGAACACTGTTTCTGTCTACTTAGCTCAACTCTTCTGTCACACCACTGTTGACTGCATGAGATGCTTCTAAATGTGAGTTACAAAGAGGATTTTAAAGCCTTTTACCCTTATAATATTTCAAACTTCCTCAACCTAAACTATTTTCTCTATGCTTCCTCAAGATGCTTATCATTCAGCCAACAGTTTTCACCTCGTACTTCACAGCAGGACCATCTGTATCACCCAGCAAACCATCAGCTTCTATTGCCCCAGCTCACTCTGGGAAATCACCTGTTGCCCATCAGCAGCAGATGCCTATGACTCACCATTCCAGTCTTCAATAAACAATGAAAATGAGAAAACTGATGTTAAGCAAACAAAAACCATTTACAGTCTTATTCAAGACTGTAAATTTTTTTGTAAGAGCAGTGAAACACATCTAGGGTTTGAATAGGACAGAACATCTACCATGCAGGCTATTTGTTCTGTAGAGGTACTGAGAAGAAACTTCCAATGGCAATTTTCAGCAACAGGACATTTTGCTGAAACAACCAAAAACTATTTCTCTGGCTGAAAAAAATGAGAGAAACTCAGCATGCTTAAGTGGAGTGTACACTGGGGTTCTAGAGCAGAGCCAGATGAAGACTAAACATACCAAAAGATCAATTTTTGGTAGGAAACCATGGGAACATGAGCAGAGGTTCCAGCAGTAAATTTGACAAAGGACAAGAAGCATGAAGGGTTTCCTGAACTTCCTCATATCTGTGACAGGCTATGGGGTTAGTTGAAATCAGCTGCAAAATCCTAGAGAAATTGGTCCTTCACATTCAAGCACTTCACCCCTTCCAGTTAGGCCAGAAAAGCATTGTCAGGGTTATCAAATTTCCATGTAATATTTTAGCTCTCCTATGTACATCGAAAGGTAGAAGCACACACAAAAAATATCTTGCATGCTGCTTAAAGTCTTCCAAGGCTTTTGTTTTTCAGCTTAAGAATACTTTGGCTCAGATGTATAGACTGTGATTTGGGGTCTAGTCAGAGCTTGGTTTATGTCTGATTTCATCCAGCATCACCTTACAGTGAAATAATATTCTGATTTTTTGTTATGGGCAACCTCCCTCCTTGAGGACTAAATGTATTTGGCAGAATGAAACCCCAGTGCCAACCTCTTTGACAAATCCTGATTATAAACTGGGCTCACAGGCCTCAGCAAGGTCCCTGAGAGGTCTCTGTAGCTCACAGCTCACCAGATGGGCAGTTTGCCATACTGGCAGCCTAATTCAGATTCTATGTAACCCCTACAGGAGACTGGTTTATGAGGACTTGGTCTCTTCTGATTGGGTGTTCACACACCAGGAAAGTAATTCCAAAGGACACAGTTCTTATCTTTGGAGACCCAGTATCTTTGTCATCTATGGTAAAGACTCTAACTGGCCATGGCCTAAGCAGGTGCTCCATACCGTAAACCTCAGCAGTGGTCCCACACTAACCAAGAGGCTAGTCCTTTGTTCTTCCATCTCTTAAGAGGACCAGTTTAATGATTTTCCCTTTAGTCACCTGTGCATATCATGTGCTGTCTTCTCTGTGGAACAGAAAAAGGGAATGCCATCACCAAGTTCAGAACATTGTTCAAAACACTGAATCATTGCCATGACATTTCACATATTCATGCCTCTGAATAGTCGCTGAATTTAAGCTCCAGCTGTCCCAAACTCCTGTGGTACCAAAGCACTGCAGCAGATCACATCTGTTAATCACCAGGGACTCTGACATTTTTAAAGTAAATTATTCATTCTCTCCATGTGTAACTTAACTAAGCCTGCTGGGAATACCTCAGCTGACCATTTGAGACTATGTACACAGGGTTATTCTCAGAAGGTTTGTATGATGATGCTTAGGAACAAGGACTCATTTTCACTGTTTTTTTTTTCCTTTTTTTTTGTGGTGATAACTGTGAGTTATCCCCACAAAGGGACTGGCTCCTTTTCAGTGCTGCAACCATAAAAGGAATGAAACAGGTGCAGAGGACCATGCTCCAGATTTGGCAGTGACAACCATGGAGTCTAACAGCAGGAAATGAAAGGCAGTATTCCCACTGTATATTTTTTGGTTGCCAAGGCTGACATGAGAGTGTCATTACATGGAGAAAGAGTTGAGATTTGACACTTGTAAGGTCCTTGCCCTATTTTATTTTCATTTGTGACACAGAGAAGGGGTCAGAGTACTTTTCCTTCCAATTTCTTTTACAGCCTCTATGGACCAGTGTCTCAGTTTAGCCTACTCTTTGTCAATAAGGGGATTTTTTTCCTATTTCTATTATGCTGAAGGCCTCTGTGGTTCATCATGAATGCTTTACTGCTGACATTTCTGGCTGATCTGCCTCAACTTGCCAGAGTTCTTGCCTGATAACAGCCATGGCAATAGTCCAGAAGGCAAGCTGTGTAGACATCGCAAATTCATTGTTCTTTTTTTGCTATTTAGGGCTATTTATACCCCTGGCCTTCTGCAGGTAAGGAACCCTCAGTAGATATGTCAGCCATGGACACGATCTTCTCCATCATCACCTGAGCTTTTACTGGCAACCAGACAAACAGCCACCCACCCATTCTCAGGGAGATCCTGGACTGACATGGACATGCTACAGTCTGATCCTGGTCTGACAGCCACACCAGGACCTTCTCATTTGGTACATGTCCTGCACAGCATTTCCAACAGCAAAGGGAAGCAGATGGAGGAAGAACAGGAAATGGAGCCTTGCTAAAGCGGCTACAGCCACCATTCTCTGTGTGGCTCTCTCGCTTCCCTGTCAGACTTGGAAGGAGCACACTTGGAGAGACAGCTGGCAAAGTTTTCTCCACTGGTCACAGCCAGCACAGGTTCATGAGGGGAAAGTCCTGCATGACAAACAGTTTTGTTTTACAGCAAGGTTATCCACCTAGTAGACCAAAAGATGTAATCTTTCTGGATTTCAGTCAAGTTTTTGATACTGTCTCTCACAGCATTCTTCTAGACAAACTGTCTGGCATATAGCTGGTAGTTACCAGTGGGGTTCTGCAGGGCTACATTTTAGGACCAGTTTTCTTCAGCATCTTCATAAACAACTTCAACATAGGACCAAGTATGTTTGCCAATTATACTAAATTGCAAGGAATTGTGGACTTCTTAAAGGGCAGCCTTCATACCAAGCATATGAAATTCAACAAGGGAAAGTGCTGGATTCTACACCAGGGACAAGACATGGATGTATAGACTGGGGAATGAGATGCTGGAAAGCAGTGCTGCCAAGAGGGACCTGGGGGTTCTGGTTGAGGGAAAGATGAATTTGAGTCAGCAGTGCCCTGGCAGCCAGGAGGACCAACCCTGTCCTGGGATGCATCAGGCACAGCATCACCAGCTGGGCAAGGGAGGGGATTGTCCTGCTCTGCTCTGGGACAGCCTCACCTCAAGTGCTGGGGGAAGTTTTGGATGCCACAATATAAGAAGGGTATTGAGCTACTAGAGACCAAAAAAGGGCTACAAAGATGGTGAAGGGCCTTGAAGGGAAGTTATACAAGGAGCAGTTGAGGTCACTTGGTCTGTTCAGCCTGGAGAAGAGGAGCCTGAGGGGAGACCTCATTGCAGTCTGCAGCTGCTTCTCAAGGGGAAGTAGAGGGGCAAACACTGATCTCTGCTCTGTGGTGACCAGTGACAGAAGCCAAGGGAATGGTCTGAACTTGTGTCAAAAGAGGTTTAGGCTGGGTATTAGGAAAAGGTTATTCAGCCTTCAGATGGGTGGGCACTGGAACAGGACCCCAGGGAAATGGCCACAACACCAAGCCTGGCAAGAGTTCAAGAAGCATTTCAAAATTGCTCTTGTGTACTTGGGCTCTTGGGGATGTCCTGTGCAGGACCAGGAGCTGGACTTCATTGATCCTTGTGGATTCCTTCGAAGTCAGGATATTCTATGATTCTATGATTCGAAATCTCTGTCTGAAGCTTGCTGTGTAGTGAAATTGATACTTTCAAATAATTTGATATGAAATATCAGATGGCCACTGTATAATTTCTTGGTTCCAGTCTCACTTTCTGCAACTGTCTCTGCTGTCAGCCAAGGTCCGCAGTCCTCAACAGCTCTTCCTGAAGATCGGTGTTTCCTTTATTCTCCCACTGTACTTTGAGGACTCCTTTCCTCAGCAGCTCAGGGAATCCTAGGCTTAAAGGAGCTATTGCAGTGTTTCTCTCAGAAACATGGGTGGAAGCCTAACCTGGCAAGTGAAGGAAACCTACAAAGGTGGAAAAGTAAAAAAAAAAAAAAACAAAAAAAAACCAAANCTAACCGGGCAAGGAAAGAAAACCTAAAAAGGGGGAAAAAAAAAAAAAAAAAAAAACAAAAAAAAACCAAAAAAAAACCAAAAAAACCACGAATGAGAGAGAAAAGCTGCAAATTCATTTTGGGAACAAGCGTGCACAGTTATTTACAGAGGTTTCAATTACAGTGATGAGGTAGCCAAGATTGGTGTGAGGTCCCTAGGCTCAGCAGGTCTGTGCTTGGCTTTAAAGTGCTCCTTCTTTCCTGCCTTCGGATCACTGGGAGGCTGACTGGAGGGCACATGGCTGGCCCATGGAAAATGGATATGCCTATGTAGTGCATAGTCCAAAGAGGCTGCAAATAGCCACTGGCTGCTCACAGCAGCCTGTACAATTCTCACCGTGTTCAGCTCTCATCCCTCCTGGCATGGCCACAGAGCAGGCTGGCTTCAGGAGCCTGGCAGTGCTCAGCTGCATGCCACATTGGCTGCCTCAGCCCCTCCTCCTCCTACTTCTGCACACTGGCTGTTTGCAGCACCTCTTTGAAAGCTGTCAGCCTCCTTTCCCTCTTCACTGTTTATACTGGATCATATTCACCATCCTCTTGGCTCTGGCAGGCAGTCATGTCACGGACAGTCTGGATTCACCCACAGGTGTTGTTACTCCAAGCACAGGGAAATGAAAGCAGTCTCTGTTCTCTTCATCTGTGGAGGGACAGCAGCTTCTTTTCCTGACTTTTAAGCCTGCTCTTCTAGCATGACTCCACTTTCCTGTTCACAGTGTAGGGATCTCTCTGATTCAGAGGGGGGAAAAAACCTTTGGTTTTATTGACATCTAAAAGAGAAGGACACATGATGTGGAAGATTGTGTGCTCATGGTGGTAAGAGCTGTCTATACCACCTGGGATGTTTATGAAAGATGAGGATAACATAGGAGCAAATATAAATGAGGGATTTCTGTTCAGCGGAAAGCCCAAGCTGAGCCTGGAACCAGTGCTGTGCAAAAGCAGTGGCTGGTTGCCCTGTTAAGGGAGGCTCTGACTTTCTCATGCTGGATGAGATGATTTTATTCCAACTCAGCAAAGGCGTTTCTTCACGTAAGCAACAGGAAGTTCAGCCAAGTAGGCCTGGATGATGGAAAAGGCAGAGCCTATGAGGCACTGCAGGACAGCATTAAGAGCAAGCCAGGGCCAAGGTGTGAGACCCCCACCAGGTGTTATTGGCCACTTGGCGGGGCCACCTCAGAGCTCTTGGCCCACCATAGGTTATTGTATCTCAAATGTAAGATTTCAAGACAGAGTGATTTGGCCCATCAAGAGAAGGTGTGAGCCGTATGACCCATCAGGTGAAAGAGAAAGTGCATGTCTAGGGGTGATTCACACAATAAGAGGGAACACCTGCAAGCTCTGAACCCAAGGCACTGGGAGCCTGAGGGGTCTGGTGGAAAGATCTGAAAAGAGGGCCAAGACAGGCACAGTACAAGAATTGTGCAGATAGCTGGACAGGAAATGCATTTATACATCTTTATATCCATCACTCAGTTCTATAAAACCAAACCTCCCATCACACTGCTGGTGCGGAGGGGGCACAGTCACAGCAGCAGAAAGCAGGCAAGGACACAGCAAAGCTCTCAGGCATCTTTGTCCTGGTTTTGCAGACCTAGGAGCAAACACATTTATGCTGACACGCCTGTTATAGTTAGGAAAGATGAACTGATCTCAGTCATGCTTTCTGCAGAAGCTGAGATGCCATGTGTAGGGAAATCTGCTTTGGCCACCCCTCTGGAGCGGACAGTGGGTGGAGGTCTCCTGAGCTGTCCCACTGCTTTCCTTCCCACCACATCTCTCTGCCACACTCCAAGGGTATGTTTAGAAGATAGCGCTTTACTTTGTGGCGCTGCTTATACTTGCTCATTCAGTGTAAATAACTGTATTAACTTTATAGGCAGCCCTGGTTTGAACTGACTGAGGTTCATGTAGCAAACTGGAACTGCGCCAGGCCCACCAGAGCAGCGTCCTGTTAGTGCAAGGTGGAGCCTGAGCTCTCAGGTTGGGAGGTCTTTCCAACTGAATGTGATCCCTCCTTGTTCTCACAGATTAATTTTAACAATGACACAATGGCTGCCAAATACTGAATCTGCCAGAAATGTTAACAAAAGACACTTTGATCTTGTTCACTTGTTCTTGTTAAGTATGTATTGTATTATTTTGCCTTCTTTGTGGTCAGAAAAAAAGTGTTTTGCCCTTGCATATCACTCATGTTCAATAATCTATGTACTGTGTTACACAGGGCTTCTGCTTTTCACTGCTCCTTCATTTTGAGTTGCTTACTTTAACAGTTGCATGCTATACGTTCGTTTAAATACTTTAGCGAGATTTTATATCTTTAATATAAAAGATTGATATTTTGTGGATACTTGTTGGCATTCTCATTGAAACAGCTGCAGAATTTTTTTTTTTATTATATGGGTAAAAACTACTTAAAAATCAGTTTGAACTTTCATGCTACTTATTAAGGTCTTGGCTTAGTTTTTAATACAGTTCACATATCTGTTCTTGGCACAAAGTTTACATTTTTCTAACCACATGCATTATATGTGAGCAAAGGAGCTAACATTCAGTAATAAAATTATACGTTGACAATTATCTAGCAACATTTCTCATAACACATTGACCTCACAGTGTACTGTAACAAATATAGTATAAAAGTCAAACACTGTAATTCTCATCTTCAAACTCAATAGAAGTTTATGGAAAATGCAATCCCCACTAGTCAATAAAAAGAAAAAATAAACTTTTTTTGATGAGGAATTTGTGTGCCAAATCAAAGTGCTACATTTGTTTATATATAAAATGGAAGAACAAGATGTAACATGTTAAACTTATTGCCATAAGGCATTGAGTATACTCTGGTACTTTAGCATGACAATACAATCACCAATTATACTGGAGGAGATTCAGATAAACTTGCAAAATGGAATTAATAGGCATCATTATTGCTGTTTCTTGATATTCTAAAATCAGTGATTTTAGTTTTTGCATTTCAGAAACAACCACACAGAAAATCTCTATTTTCATAATGCAAAGAACAGTCTGTTCTCAAAACAAATTGATTGCTTGTGCTGTATATTACACTGTAGATAATCAACTCTCAATCTCTTTTTTGAAGCTAAAGTTTCAACATGTGATCAGGTACAACAAAAATATACTGTCTTCTTCCTCCAAATGCTGTAAGTCAGAAAAAATGCATACACATTTAGGAAATGCTACTCCATATTTGTAAAATTGTTTAATGGTTCTTTTCACAAAGAGAATTTTTTTTTTACACCTGGATTATTGAACTCCCGATGGAGTAATGTCATAGTGACATTTCTAGGTGCTCAGTTTTCATTAGGAAGAGCTGGTATGTCTGCTTTCTTGTTTTCCTTCCCTACTAGTCACATGGGATAGTTTCATGAAGAATCATGTTCCTTCTCCATGTCAAAAGGAGTATGTCTTTATGATAAGATTTATTATCACACTGAGTAAATATGAGGGTCAATATTATTGAGAATTAGCAATTAGATTAGTAATCCTGACTCCGACATGACAAGAAATATATGTGTGGGGCAGTGAACAAAATGCAATACAAAGCTTAGCACAAAATAGGGAAGTTTTGTAATTTCAGTCCATACAACTGTTATGTAATCCACATTACACATTACTAAGAGCTCTTTGAAGCTATTGACCTGCAAAGTTTCTCCTCCAGTAAAATTGTGACATGACAGGGTGTTCCTAAACTGGTGTCTCTTTCTGTAGATTTCAGGGTCATCAAAACACCAGTTGGCTAGGGCAAGCCTCTTTACCTGTGTGCATTCCATGTAATGGCAGATACATCTTTCAGACTTTAATTTGGGCCATTTTGGTCTTATTATCTGCAGCATACATTCATGCCAAAAACTTATCTGTCATCCATTGGATAGATGAGTTGCTCTTCTGTAGCTAAAATTGCACTTTTTTAGTGCATTGCCACTAAGGATACTGAATTTCATGCTGATGCCAGTGATATCGGACTTGAACAGCAGAGTTTAACATTTTAACAAGACAGTTTGCCATTTCAGTGTCCACTCATTGTCTTAGAGATAAAATGACAAGACTTGGGAAACATACCTGTCTGTAAAGAATTCACCAGTAGAGCTATCTGGGATGACCCAGACCATGCAGACTTGAGTATTGACCTCCATTGGTACTGGTCTTTTGGCTGACAGATTGTATAACATGCTTGTTCTCAGTGGTTCTCTCCGAAGCACTTTTGCAGTTCTTAGGCAATGACTGTCATTAGCAACACCACTGTCCTACTACTCATCTCAGGTGTGAGGATCTAACTAGCAGCAGTAGAAATGGAGCTATCAGCACAGTAGGGAGGAATTACAGGCAATAGAAGGATAGGGGAACACACATTTTCCTCCCTACCAAAAATCCTTCAAAATCCAGACACCTTTGAATAGTAATCTATAAATTTCCGATATGTGTCACGTAGTGTCTCTGTTCATGTTGTCAAAGACTCTCTGACAGCTGATAAAATTTAAAGCAAGTTGTAGCTGCTGTGCACTACTTTTACAAGATGGCAAAGTGTGAAAATAATATCAGTGCAGGAATTCATAGGAAAAAAAACCACTCTGCTGTTCTTGAACTCTGTTAAGTAAAATTTGAAAAAAAAAACCCAAAATGTGGCTAAATGCATTTAGCAACAAGAAACTACAGATAGATAACTCACAGATAGTTTTGTAGAAACTCAGTCTCATTCAAGCATTTCTGGAAAGATTTTATAATAAAACTGAACTGGTGTTGGCATTACTCTCTCTGCTGGTGCTCTCTGATGAAGAAGTAAACCTCTCACTCATCAGCTTGGGAGGGACCCATGCTGGGTACCATTCTTGAAAAATTCACATGATCCTTACAGAATGCTCCTGCTTTTAGCTTTCAACCATGCTGGTGCCTTGCAAGCCGACAGCTATGGTTACCACTGTTACATGGCAAATATTAAGACCAGTGTTATTTGTAATGTTCAGATGACATCTAGTTTTAATGCTTTTTTTGTGTACTGTCTTCCATGAATAAAGTGGAGAATCTTCTAACCTTCTGCAGTATTATGCAGTTTAAAACTCTCAGCAACCTAAAAAAGTATTGTTTAAAATTTTCTAAGTTTCCTCAAGAAATTGCTGTTTACACATATACTGGTTGTGGCCGAGGTGGGTTAACCCACAGAGTACCAAGAAGTAGCATAGCAATCAGTTGTATATGTGACTATATGAATCAGTATCAATTCAGTAGCTGAATAATACTTTAGGTAGTGTCCGGGGGTGACAAGTAGGTACTTTGAATTAGCCTGCCAGAGGAAGACCAGCTGAGAGAAAAGGTAAAAACTGTAAGAGGAGTAACTATGCCACTTTTTGGGTATATACTATTGTGTTTATTGTATAAGACCCTTTTTTCCTTCTTTATATCAAGAATTTTTGACAGGATGGTTGTTATTCTAATACCAAGACCAGAAGATGTGGCTACAGGAAATTCAGGTAATATTTGCTATAAGTAAATATGTCCAATTCTTAAAATTTTAAGATGTTTTAATAATTTGGTGAGCTTTAATTCACAGAATCACAGAATAGGCTGAGTTGGAAGGGACCCACAAAAAACACTGAGTCTGTTTTCTGGTTCTGCACAGCACCATCTCCAAGAGTCACACCATGTGCCCAAGAGTATTGTTAGGACAGAACCTAGAAACATCTGCCACAGACTGAATTTTAGATTGAAAGGGTTTGCCTATTTTTCAGAATGACATTAAGGTGAGAATGTTAACCGGAATTAAAAATAACGTTATTTATCAGAGAGGTTCCAATGTCTTACTGTTTTGGGTCAGGACTCTGAAATATGTCAGGCTGTGTGTATAGGATACTGCCATTAAAACTCTGTCTTAGTCATTCCTTGTGAAATTTGACCAAACTTGGTTTAAAGTATAAAATTGTGAAAGTTGTTACTTTATTTTTCTATCTGACAACAGATCACATGTTAGAGGCTGACACCTGCTTTTCCCCAGCAATTTCTGTCTGTTTAGTGTGCTCTGCCATGGGGTGAAAAGGCACAAGAATCTGTTCCTCTGGCACATGGATGTGTCACCCATTGACTAAAACCCATACAATGAAACTCTCTATTATGTTCCCACTACCTTTCCTGAGGGCCTCCAGTTCTCTGAAGGAGAAGGCAGAAGCTGCCTCATATCAGAAGAGCTTGCAAGAAGTGCTGGAAGAAAGGAGAAGTGGTGGAGGGAACAAGGGAGAGGTCAGGAACTGGACAATGTGGTTCTGTAGGAATGCCAGAGTGTAGCACCTCCAAACTTCAAGTCATGCTCAAGACCACTGAACTGCTGCAGGCTGCAGTGTTGTGCACCTGGCTAATGGGATCTGATATATCTCCTTTGATGCCTAGCTCTTAAAGAACCTTATATCAGTTACCTTTAATAACTTAGGGATCCAACACAATCAGCTCCAGGTCTGAATGCCACCACTAGCTAAAAAGGAGTCAATAATCTTCCACTCACAGAACTGCTGCATCATGTACTGAATGTGTCTGTACATGTTTAGCTTTTAGTTTACAATTGCATTAAAAGAAAACCTATTTTAAATAGATTAAGATTGAGGGTTCACCTACTTAGATCTGTGCGTTTGTATAACATACTGTGCTAAAACAAGTATAGTTTCTGTTTCCCAGTGTTGTTAGTTTCTCATTGCATCAGGAGAATGAAATGTGAAATAAGGGAAACACTTAAGATTTCCAATTAACTTTTGAAAGCTTGATGAGTGCTAAATATATCATGTGGAGCAGGAAATAAACCAACAGGCCTACAGTTAATTGATGTGTTTGTTTTAGTCCTTTGTGTGTTTTCTAAAGATCCACTGATTGCTCTGCTATATTTATTTGAACATGCTACAGAAGAGAAGGAAAAATGGATGCCACAGCAGAAAAATATTTTTTCCCACAGTTGAGTGCGAAAATAAAATTATTACCATAAAGACAAGCAGAATTTATGCATTAATTTTATACTGAAAAAATATTTAGGGAAAGCTGAAGCATAACACTTTTTAAAAATAGCTTGTGCATAATTAACTGTTTCACCTAGATTGGTCTTAAACACTTCTTGATTATGAAAACTGTAAGACTTTTTTTTCTTAGATATTAATAACTTCTGAAATGTCAGCTTTAACCTCATTTGCATGGGTTAAAGAAATTTAGAGTAATGTGAGAAATATGTATCTGATTAAGATTTTTGAAAGACCAGGGAATTGATTTCCGAACCACAGATATTCATTTTATGCATATGTAATTCTTCTGAGTAATGCAGAATTAAACCTGTTCAGTGCAGCTGGCAGACGAATCAGTAATGGCAAACCAGGTATTTAACTACTTATTCTCCATTCAGCCTGTAGCTTAAGCTGCTGCATTTCTGATCCCACACAAAGCAACCAAGCAGGAGTGCACAGCTGAGGCTATAGCTCTGAGGAGATGTATAAACTCTGGAATCATGGATTGCAATCTATTGAGCAATATTAAGAAGTACTTTCATTTAGTAGAAAATGGACTTTTCCTCCTCTTGTCCCCATCAGTGGTGATTGACATCTCTGGGCGCTGCCAGATATGAGAGATCTAAGGCTCTCTGATCAACAGCTTCAGGGCAACACAACCTAGCCAAACCTAAAGGCTGATGGAAATCATCACTGTGGATGGAGAGAAGGCAAATGCAAGTGGTACAGCTCAGCTGTGAATGTCATGTCCTGGCCCCATCTCAATGATCAAAGACATTCCAAAACAAGCGCTAAGTTTCTGCAAGCTGCCAAAGAATTTGGGTGCAGTACTAGGAAGAAGATGAAGAACAGATTATAATCTACTCCCTAGTTTGATGAGGATGGATTTAAAAAAAAATAGTTGGAAATATTTACAAGCCTATTACATGTTCACAAAGATCCTCAAGAATTGGGATATAAAGAATATTGTGTTGTAGTTCTCCAAGTTATTCATTAAAGAAAATACAAAATCAGGGCTTATGGGCTGGAAGCAGAAGAGAGAGTGATGAAAGAAATTATGAAGTAACAAAGGAGAGAAGAGGCTAGGAGGGAACCATGATACAAGGGTAGCTTTGAAACTGGGAATCTCCTGCTCTCAACCTAAAAATATATTGCCGTCTGGCTAGAAAGTCACATTACAATAACTAAAACTCCTGGCAATGACACCAGGAGAAGAGGCCACACAAACATCACAAAATGGCTTTCATGTTTGTCATGAACAAGAGGCATTTTGGTTTTGAATAGCAAAACACAGTATGTGCATTTCACATAGACCAGAGTTGCAGCTTACTTTGTCCACCCCTCTCTCTGTGCCCACCTATCTCCCCAGCACAAAAACAAGCTATTAAAAAGAAAACATGCTTCGCATGACTGGTTTGAAACAGCATCTGGTGTCTTGGAAACTGCTTCTTCAGCCAGTTCTCTTGGCTTCTTTGGAGATGCAGTGATGTTCAGCTGCAATATGGTTAGGCTTGCTTCCCAGATCATATCTGCATTGGCCTGTGGAGCCTGGGCCTCCGAGTACTGGAAGTAGATGGAGAAACGCTCAGATCGTGTACGTGGCTGGAACAAACTCACACCAGATGGCCATTCAAAATAGCAGTCAGGAGAAAAGTGTCACACAGAGCAGATGCAAGTCTCATCCTTGAGAAAAGTCCTCACATCTGCCATTTTCCTCTGACTCATCTTCTAGAAGAACTCTGTTTATTTTAATTGCAGCCAGTTTCGAGTCAGAGATGCTGTATGTCAGACCAGTTCACTGGGGCTCCTTTGTGGCTGAGGTGAGGAGGGTACCTTAGGCAACTAAACTTTTTTGGTTAGTACATGCAAATTCTCAGCTTTCTCCTATTTTCAGTTGCACTGTTTATAGAATCGAGGGACAACTTCAGAAGCACTAATGCAAATGCAGACAAAAATATACCAGACAGAGATTTCTAACAATGATAAATAGAATCCTCTTGAGTTTAAGGAACATTGGATCAGCCTTGCATTAAAACACAACTTTGGCTTTCAGTGCTGGATGATAAAAAGATATTTTAAACACAAAGAGCCTGAGATCTTTAGAGATTTAATTATGTGAAGCAAAAAGTTCCTCTGAGCACCTGCACCTGCATGAAATGTTCTTTAAGATTTACTGCTCTTGAGAAAGCTTTTCTCTCTGATATTTCAAGAACCACCTTTTCCAATACTTTAGCCACAATTCCTTTGTACTAAATTGGGATAGTACAATGTAATGACATGAAAGATAAAAATAGAATTTGAGGAGGTTTTTCTAATTTCCTGCTAATTTCCCTAGCAAACCTTGAAAGGTTTGCATTCATTTCACCAAACGCTGGTATTGTCTGCACTAAACATTTGGTCTATTTTGATCTTCTTTCAATTCCCAAAATAAAAAGTTAAGGTTCTTTTGTGAATATCTTTCTTCCCCAGCTAGAAAACACGTGAATGCAGCTCTGTCACTCCTCTTTCTAAGCTGAAGTCAACCTGTGCCATGGAAGAACAAGTTTCGGCTCCCATCTTAGGCTAACCTACAAAATGCTTTATATTTCCTTGCTCAAGAAGGATTCTGCCTCTATCCTATACTGCTGCTCTCCTACAGTTTATTCTATCAGATCGTCCCATTTACTGAGGCAGGAGATTTAATTTACCATTTTCTTTCATAAGTTTTTAACCACTTTCATTAAAAGAACTCTCTTTTTTTCCCCCAAATAATGTCTTTATGCTACTCAAAATTGTGGGTTTGAGCCAATACTGTTCAGTCAGTGGACCAATTCCAACAATTTCCTTAGAATCCATTAAACCATGAGGAAGCTCAAAGGTATTTGCATTTCTTCTGAGATACTAGGTTCCCAAGATTTCCTAAGTTAATTATTCACCATATAGACTTTTCCACTGTGTCATAAAATAAACAAACAAACAACAGATCAAGAAAGGTGGTTTCATAAAGCCTCAATAGCACATACAAGGACAAAACTTTTTGTTTCATTTTTATTAATTTGGCATATTTTTCATGGCATTGGATGAAGTTATGCAACAAAAGGAAGACTGTCAGTGTTGGAAAGGATGGATCAGGAAAATCTTAAAAATATGAATGTCTAGCAAAAGACTTTGAAAATATGGACTCTATAAGTGAGATAGAAATGATAGCAATTTTTGACTGTGGAGCTGAAAGCAACTGAATGCCAGAAGGCCCCTCTTGTTTATACAATGTTAGATGCTCCAAATACCAAAGAAGCAAGCAGACATCCCTTCCTGGCATGGCAAGAAGAGTCCAGAATAAGGTTAAGAGATAAGAAAAGCAATAAAACATGGTAATATATCGATTCCTATAAGATGCATGCAAATGTTAGAAAATTTGTATTAGATTGGTTAGTGGAAATTAGAATATTCAACATAGAAGATTTATTGTATTGTAAACCGGAAAATCGCTCTCTTATTCTCCTTTTCTCTTACTCTCACTTCTCTCTCTTGCTCTCTCCGTCCTGCTCTGAGCTGCAATAGCAGCTCTCAGCAGGGCCTTGTATATACCCACGCCCCATGTAATAAACTGCAAAGTTCAAGACCAGAAAACAGAGAGAGCCTCAGTTTGTCCCCACTGTCCTACTCGCAGCGATTCCCACAGTCAGCATTTACATTTTTGGATGACTGCATTGCCTCGATTCTTTGGCATCAATCAGTAAAACCTGCATGATTTTCATACAAGGAGAAAGCATCCTGCTTGTAGGTGGTCAAACACCTTCTACCCAAGCTAGAAAGGCAGCAGCTGTTGTCCAAGTCATGCCTGATTTGAGGAAAGTAGGATGTTGTCTACATATTTTCACAGTGCCATTTATAAGGCATGTTTGTGGCTTGCTACCATATGAATTATTTGCTTTGACAAAAGAAACAAAATTTTTATACAAGGCTTTGACAGAAATTCTCAAAAGGCTTTTTTTGGTGAAGCACAGGATGAAGAAGTCAACTGTTTTGAAAAACTGAATAAATTCTGTTCCCAGAGATGCTTTGCTGCTCTCCAGAGCAGAAACTCCAGAAGACAGTAAGAAAGTCCAGCTTCTTCCACCTGCAGACAATGGCTCTGCCATTCTTAAGTATTCTGTATTTCTGTTGAAAAATCAACTGTATTTGGTCTGGTTGGGATGGAGTATGGTACATCAGCATATTCAGATGTCAGGATGTTTGGATTCTGTAAGGAAGCTCATCTGGAAGCAATGTATCTGTTTCAGATCTTTGTAGAAAATATTTAATTCTAAATTTTCACAAAAGCCCTTTCCCTTAAAACAACTCATCTGCTTAAAATTAGGCATGTACTTGTTTGTCTTGCTGACTTGAGGCCATACAATATACAGACTTCTGATGCTGAGTAATTTATATGCCTGCATAAATCAGTGGGTAGCCAACAGAGGACAGACTGGATTCAACAATTTCATATATGCATTCTTCTTTTATGGTCAAAAGATCATGGAAATAATCTCATATGCCATGCCTTTGAAAGTTCATTCCTTCTTCTGTCATGTCTGGAAAATGCAATGGGTTATGATTATTTACAAGATTTTTAGTGAATTATTTACAATCCTTGGCAAAGAAAAAATGTGGACTTTGCTATTTTCTCCAGTATTTGGAATGAAGGTTACAAAGGTGACCACAATCTGTAACAGTTCCATCTTTCCTTTCACCCCTTTGAAATATTTAAATGTGTGAAGACTGCATAAAGCCTGAAGAAGTTCTAGTCCTGTAGGAGAGTCAGAGGCTAACAAGAAAGCCATGTGTTCTGTCTCAACCAGAAGAAATGACTGAAAAAAAGGGAGATCCAGGACTGCAACTGCACATTTCCAGCTCCCTCTGAGAAGTGGAATGGAGCGTGTTGAACTGAAATGCTCTTAGAAACACATCTTGTTCTTCTTGAGTTATGGATGGGCCTTCACATTGAAAGCAGCTGAGCTATCTTGTCCTTTTAGCATACAGAATGCATTTTTTCATGTCTGTACAGAAAGTGTAAGCACATATCCTTGCCAAATCACAGAAGAAACCTGATAAATGCAGCTATATATCCAGAATGGAATATTTGCATAGATGTAAATAATGTAATAGAGAAGAGGTAAAAAAAAAATTGATTACTCCAGGCTGGTAAATTCCCAGCCCTGATTTGCTTCCTTGCCATGCACCAAAGCTTCTGGGCTATATTCAGGGAAAGGAGATATGCTTTGCTTGGTAAGGCACACAATGAGGGCTATTTACCAGCAATGAGCAGGTTTCAGCAGACCATCCCGTAGCACACTGAGAGCCATGAATTCCCAGGGGTTAGATCACTGGTAGCTCCCCTGCGAGGTCTGGGGGTGGCACAGGGAGGTTTTCAGAAGAACAGGGGGACTTGCCATCCCACCAAGGGGGAGACCCGAGGCAGGATGATGGCAGAGGGCAGGGGTGCCTGCCTGAGTGGGGTGCACACTGGGCAGCAATGGCAGCCAAGCACAGGGAGAGCAGCCACAAGCAGCCTCTGCCTTGGCAGCTACAGCAACACCAACGCAGCAGAGAGGTGGGTGAATGAACATATTGGCAGGATTCGTTAAAAAATTAATTGCCTCCCAATGATTACATATGCTATGCCAGACTCAGCTGATTTTTAAATCCTATTAAGCCTTTAAGTTATAATTCACTGCTATTTTCCACCTCATGTTCACTAATGAGAGATCATTTATGTGCATTTAAAGCTACTCCTGTAAAAAGCATGTAAAACATTTAATTCTTGAATTACATCTTAAAGCCAAAGGAGTAAGAAAGAGGCAGGATGTATTGACCCTTTCTAATTTAGAGGTGAGAAACATAATTGTTGCTAAACCCAGAAACAACTGAAAACATCACAAGACTTATGAAAAAGACAATTTTCTTATGCCAACCAGGATAAGAAAGGGCAAAATTTAATTGTGTTTTCCTACTTACAGTGACAGTCAACCATATGAACTGGAAAAACGCAACTATTGAAAAATCCTTTCTTCCCCTCCAAGCCCCTTCCAAATACGGTGCAGGCTTTGTGTGACATTGATACATTAATGCCTTGTGTGTGCCTCTGGTCATGAACAAAATCTCTAACATGGCAGGCAGAAGAACATCTGAACTAGTCTGACATCTCACCAGACCACAATATTTGAGTTTTATGAGTGTAAGTAGAACAGACAATCTCATCTACCCTTGCTTTAATAGTTTCCTTCAAGTCTGGGAAACTACAGAGAATGTAAACAACAAGGTAATTGTTGGGGGTTAAATTTTCCCCTTTCTGTGGAATTGTTCCCATTGTTATGCTAAGTATTTGTGGCTACACCCTAGCTAATTACAGTTTCTCTCACGGGGGTGGGGAGAGGGGGAACATCGGAAAAGGGAGGTGGGGGCAGCTGCCTGCTCCCTCTGGCTCTCTCGCTCACTCGTGGAGTCAGAGGAAGGCGGCCGGTGCTGCTACCCAGCACCCTCCCCACCATCCCAACGCCGGGAGCCGCGTTCCCTGCTGTCAGACACCGCACTGCTGCCTTCCCGCTTCATCCTACCACCTCCGGGCACTCTGCCGAGCAGCACGGCCGACACCGTGAGGGGGGAGCCGCTCCTCCATCCCTCTCAGCCCTGGGCCGCCACCGCCATCGCCCCAGCCCCTTCAGCTGTGAGACCTGCCCTGCCCACAGCACCGGGAACTGAGCGCAGGAGAGGGAGCCTGCGGCCAAAAGGGACTGGCACTGAGCTGTACTGCTCTGTTTTGGTGTGAATTTCTATAGCTGTTGTTGTTTCTGCTGTTTGCCTTGTTAGATATATCAGTAAAGAGTTATTCCTACCTCCCATATCTTTTGCCTGAAAGCCCCTGATTCCAAAATTATAATAATTGGAAGGGAAGGGGTTGCACTCTCCATCTCAGGGAAAGGGCTCTTGCCTTTTCTTAGTAAACTGTCTTTCAAACCAAGACAGTAATTAAAACATGTATTGCTTAATTCTTTGTTATGGGTGGCTGAGAGTTTTTCAGATACAATATTTTTCCTTTAGGAAAGAGTTGTACTTTGAAAAGAAAAATCTGTGTTGCAAAAAGTGTTTTTTCTCAAATTACTCCAAAGTCTATTTAAAAGACTATCAAAATTTTCGGTTTCAACATTATTAGTTTAAAAATTCATCTTTGGTTCAAGTAATCTTTCAGAATTTCAAAGTACCTATAGTAGAAACTGTAAATGAGAGAATCTAAATGAAAAATATACAAATATTGACATGAAATGTTTTAATTTGCTCAGATCAACATCTTCTTTAATAGACTGCTGGAATGAACATGTGTAAAAGGTTGATTTTTCATCCTTCTTCAAGCTAGAAACTTTTTTTCCAAATGTCAGCTTCCCCAAGAAAGACAAAATTTCCTCATTGGTCCTATTCCTTGTGAACCTTAATTTAACAAGTGCATAATACACTGATTTCTGGCAGCAGATTACAGTTCAGAATATACTGTGGTAGAAATTAACCCCATCTTCTATTCTGAACTGTCTTAAGCAGCTCTGTTAATATAATAGGCTTGTGGGCATATATTATACACTGACATGAGGCCTAACCTTTCCCTTTCAAGCAGTTTCTCATTTCCTGACTTCAACAAACATAAGAGAATATCACATGGTGAAAGAATGCTGTGAAAAGTATATTGAATCATCTGGCAGTATTTAAACCATGAGATGACATTTTCTTTTGCTTATTCTACATGGAAATTCCTAAGATCAGCCCTTGCTCAAATACATCAGGCCAGACTCCGCTGTTTCTTTTCAAACATTCTTTATTCTCCTCTTCTTGTTTTTGTTATACCTTTTTATCTTTTAGCTTGAATATTGATTTTTGTAGATCTCTAAAAGAAGATAAGGCTTTCTCTTTTTTTCTGAAAAAAAATCTGAATACAGAATTATTTAACAAGACCTTTTTTCCCCTCTCATTTTCTGTTTTCTCTGGATCCCTTCAGAGTCATAGGTCTTCAAAAGGGTGTTAACAACAAGTGCTCAATGGCTGCCCTAATGCTTCAGGGATGCTCTAAGGGAACCTTCAATACATAATGGTCAAAATAGTGACATCTTGTATGTTTAAATCAATTGATTTCTGGCAAAGTGGCTACTGTGTTCCAAGGGCTCCATTTAAAACCATAGTGCTTCTCAGCCCAGACTGTTCATACACCTAAACCTGACCATTCTCTTAAGAGCTTTCTTGGAGATGGTCCAGAGCTCTCAACACCTTGAACAGCTGAAGCTCAAACACAGGGTTATTTCCCAGAAGAAGCAGCACTTAGTGAAGCCATAAAAGCAAGAATTCAGGAAAAAAAAAGGTATGTGACAGTATGAAAAGGAAATAAAATTAACAAAGCACAATAAGACATCAATTGCATACCTCTAGAAACAAGTAAACAATGCATTACAGCCAGCAAGTAACAACTGATTGCTGCCTTTTGAACCAAAGGGGAAAGGCTGTGCTGTTAGCAAGGAGGGTCTTATGACACCACATATGTTTTCATGGATTTGAAATCCAAAAAGGGTTGTTAGGTCTTCTAGTTATACTTGGTTAATAACACAGGCCATAAAAATTCATGCTCCTTCTTCCATTCAGTAATGACTTGTGTGCTGGCAAGAGCAGTCTGCCCCCCTGGGGAGCCTTATTCTGAAAACTTCAACAAGGGAAGAAGTAGGTCTCTTGGCCCTTATGGTCTTCTTACAGCCCATCTATTCCAGCAAAGATTAACCAGCCCACATGCACTCCAACACCAATACTGTATTATCTCCTGACATACAATTATAGATGACAGGCTGTGATTCATTGTTTGCTTTAGGTGCTCCCAAATGCATCTTGGTTACTTGGCACTGCTGGCGATGGCAGCAGCTCACAGCTGGACAGGACAGTCGAGCGATGTGCTACTCCACTCTGGTGCACATACTGCAGTTTAGGAACACCAGGCCTAGCTGAAAATTAGGTTGTGGCAGCTACAGCACTTTCATTGTTGCCTAAAGAAAGGTAGAGGCATTTTAATGTCACAGAAAACTTGTGTATATCTCAAACTGATTTCAAATTCTCCATGGTCACGAGGGAAATTACTACCTACTTCAGCTGACTCCATGGAAGACATGGATCTTAGGGGTAGGCTTACTCAAGAGAAGGGGGACTATGAGATTACAGCATTAGATATGGTATTAGAAAGGCCAGAGCACTGACCTTACTGTGTTCTTTAGAGCAGTTCCCAGCAAATTTGGGAATTGCTTCTCCACATAAGAAAAAATACTTTTTTATGAGCGTAAGAGTTATACCAGTAATTTTCAACAAAACAAAACAGTCTCAGAGAAGAGGGCACAACCATATTCATCCTATACTAGAGCTTTGCAGCTCTGCTGTAACAATATATTCAAGCTTTCTGGAATTAGTTTTCTTTTATTTTCCTTTTTTTTTTTTTTTGTTAATAGTAACCCCTAACCTTATAAAAGACATGAAAATACTTCTGTTTCTTTCTGGGCTATAAAAAAAATAGAATCCTTAAAATGAGTTTGTTCCTCAGTTTATGAATAACTCCTCTCTAAGGTGCATAAAAATGTTCCGTTTTTGTTGTACAGGGATACTGTTAATTCTTTTTTAGTAATACTTGATTCTGTTCTATCGCAACTGTACACTAAAAAGTGTTCTGTGTTTTAGAGATACCGAGGTACTTGTAAATGGAGAGGAAAGTTCTTGTGATAATACCACAGAGAAAAATAGTTTTTAAAAAATTCCTTGGCCTACAACACTGGTACCCATTCCATACAAAACCCTGGCATGGTACAGGTACACGTACATCACTCCCTATCCAAGACTGTGATCAACCTATTCCACGTTTTTGCAGTAGGACAAATTCAGAATTTATTCCACTGTTTAATAAATGTTGATGAGATCTGTGCATACGTAACTTGTGAATGGCAAATAAAATAATGTTAGCAGCAAAAGAAGTTCAGGTCCCTGGAGATCATTCATGAAAGTTGAACGAGATGTTTCATTGTTCTTATGCAGCGGGTATCAAAGTAAATACTAGGAAAAAGTCCTTCAGCTCTCAGAGAACAAATGCAGTTCTTTTCAAAGAGCAAAAGGAAGAAAATATGAAGGGGAAAAAAAGAAATTAACACGATTAATTCAAGACACAGTTAGATATTTTGCTCCCAAAGTAGAAATTATCAGACTCAAAGCTCAGTCTTTTCTGCTGCTCAACTTTTATTGAGTTACATAGATGCCCTGCACTTTGCAGCAGTTACACTGTCTGCTTTAATAGTACAAAGAAAGTTGGAAACTTGGGTAACCCTGCCTGACTTCCAGTCATCCTAGTAACAGCCCAACAACAGCTATGCAGTGTCTGCAAAACATCCAGGAGATGCCAGACAAATTATCTCCAAGATTTTTCCAAAACAAAAGAGAATCTTTAAAGACATTTTATTATCCATAAACAGTTCTCAGACAGATAGCAATTTAAGGAAGAAAAGCAACTTCAAAAAGATGGAAATTCTGAATTCATGCCTAAAATTAAAATAACTTTTTAATAGCCTTGCCCTTAAAGAGGAATTAATTAATGTTCTTTCACATCTTTACATAAAGCCAGACTCCGGCAGATGTGAGATAAATTACTACATGCAACATAAACAATATTTGGTCTTTTATCCTGACAGCCAGGAGCATACATCTCTGTACTTGAACAAAAGACCATTTCTAGTTCAGCAGAGGATGTAAACAACCCCGGTCACTAGTTGCACTCCAGGAACCCAGAGGAATACCTGGGCAATATTCCCACCAAACCCTGAAAGCCAAGCTAAGGGGGAGGCAAGGGGAAGCACAGCAGCAAGCCCAGAGCAGGATTTGGCCTGAACAGCAGGATTCATCAGCAGTGTTTGCTTTTGTGCAGGCTGAGGACTGCCAGCCCCTGCCCAGCTGAGCTCTTCAAGCTGTAGCTAGGAGACTGCCTCCAACACTCTAAAAATACATCCCCTGCAGCAGTCAGTGACAGCCTGCTTGCAAGTTCTGGGGGTGACCTTGGATGTTGCTGGAACTGGTTCCAGGAAAGCAGGAAGGTTAGCTGACAGCTGAGCCCAGGCACCCAGCAGCAGTGCCCACTGGCCCACTCACAATGTCCCACCTCAGCCAGGGCTGGCAGGGTTGGTCCCACTCGTGCCACACAGCACTGCCATCACACAGGTGCTGCTGACCCACCCTGCCACCAGCAGACTGGTGACACCCTGTCCTGCTGAGAGGCCACCTCTCCTCCTGGCCTCCAGTCAAGGGGGCAGAGAGATCATGGCCCCATGCACCCACCTGTCAGGACAAGGAATGTGAGGCAGGACCTAAGGGCTCTTCCTCATGGGGAGAGCAGAGGAAGGACACAAAGATGGTCAGAGAGATGGAACACTTCTCCTATGAGGATGGGCTGAGGGGGTTGGGATTGTTCAGCATGGAGAAGACTCTGGGGAAACCTTAGAGCAGCCTGAAAAGGGGTCTGTAAAAAAGATTGGGATACACATTTTAGTAGGGCCTGTTGGCATAGGACACTGGGTAATGGTTTTAAACTAAAAGATAGCAGATTCAGACTAGATACAAGGAACAAATTTTTTATAGTAAATGTGATGAAACACTGGCTCAGATTTTTAAGAGAGGCAGTGGTTGTCCCATCTCTGGAAACATGGAAGGTCAAGTTCAATGGAGCTCTGAGAACATGATCTTGTTCTAGATGTCTCTGCTCACTGCAAGAAGGCTGGACTAGATGATACCTAAAGGTCCCTCCCAACCGAACCCATTGAACAATTCTATGAAAACTCACTTGGTGCCAACCAACATTTCCGTAGAACCCTAGCGTTGTTCCTCATAAAGCCAGTTCCCAGTTCTCTTTTCTGAACTCTGGGTCACCTGGGCTGAACACTGGGAGACCACAGGGGACATTCATCCCTACCATCACCACTGCCAGCAGGCTTCAGGCAATGCAGGACCTCAGTAGGCTGGAAACAGTGCCCTGGAAAGCCCTGGGGCAGCCATATGTCCCATTTTCAGATAGTTAAAATTGTGGTTGAGTAGATGGTTGAAGCTGACATTTGTGTTCAAATGAACTTACGCAAAGCAATACAGTGCTGGGAGTTGGACTCTGTGTGGTCATCTGAGTCATCAGCCAGTGAGATGTGCCCTGCTCATGCTGAAAACACAATTCTGGGGTGAAAACAGTGCTAAAATGTACAGAAGAAGAGAGAGGTCTTTTAATATCAGTTCTTCTCTGCTAGTGCTGCCATGCACATTGTGCCGGGCAATGGAAAATCTAGAGTAAACAATTATGAGATTCTGCACAGAGATTTCACTGTCTCAAATTTCTGCAGATATCTGTGGCTTTTTCTAAATCCCCATGCACATACCAAGAACGCACCTTTGCAATACAGGAATATTTGGTTTTGAAAACTGTGCTTTCATAGTTCAGCAGGAGCCTTGGGCAGAGAAGCTACAAGGAACTCTGTGGTCTGCAAGAACAAAGCTACCTTTGATGAACTGGATCTCGTGCATTTGCAGATTTATGATTAAACTTAGAAAAAAATGTCATTTTCTTTAACTAGAAAAATCTGTATCTCCTGGGTGACTCTAGTATCTATGGAGATACTGCACAAAAAAAGATATTCTAGTATTGGTTTATGACATATTAGTTCAAAATAACAGAGAAATACAAGCACCAATACCAGTTTAATTGCTTGGAAATTAACAGATTTACCTACCACACCACTCTGGATGCATGAAGTCATACATGCATCTTCCCTTCCTTCTGTCTATCCTCACGACTTTCTTCTATGCTTAATTATCTTTTGTATGTATTAGTATCAATAATTCTTAACATGTTACCTTACAGTAATCAATAGAAGTTTAACATCAATCTTTTTCAGCATTTCAGGTATTGTTACACCCTGTTACATTCCAAATTCTCTCTCTGGCAGAATTTGGGTGGGATCTGGGTTTGCAGGAGCACAAAAACAAGCTTGCAAAGAGGGACTAGGTAATGGAACACCAGGTAATTATTTAAAAGATCACAGATTTATTTGAGATAGAGCACTGAAACAAGGTAGAGGCCTATTAGTGTTGTCTTCCCCTTTCTATTTTCCCTAATATCCTGATTCCTTCAAGCTGTTAATCATAAGAGCCTTATTAAAGTTGCAGAAAATATAATAAAGGAAAAACAGAGGAACCTGATACAGTAGGAATTACCAGAAGTTTGAAAGGTCTGCCTGTTTTGACTTTGAAATCTTGCAGGCATATCGAGTGCTCAAACCTGCTTCCACAGCCAAGTTGTCATCCCCCAGTCAGCAGTGGCTACCTTTATGATACTCCATGTATGGCCCAGAGATTTTATGAATTCCACAAATGTCTTGCAGAACCTGGAGACAAAACTTATAAAGAACACATTAGCTCTTGTAGACAGTTTAGCAGACAGCAGCTGTCCCAGACAGCCACACGACTGTTTACAGCAAATACCTGTTAATCAGGTATTCACTTGTGTCAAGGCTGGAGGCAGCATCCTGGGTTCAGAACCTTCTGACTGCAGCAACTCTGTGGCTAGCTTCTCCCTACTGATGAGTGCCTGTTTAAATATTGTATTCAAATGTACTGAAAGGCACTACCTACCTCAGGCAAAACTGTGTTTGAAAACTTCTCTCTAAGACTGGACATGCACTTGATCCTTCATATCAAATTATCCTTAAAAAGGTAGTTGAAAATGTTTCTTTAATTCTTTGTATTTGGGAATAATCAATAAAGACTATACTAAATAATAATAAAGAGTCTAAAAAGCACATTTGGATTTTATCTAGAAACCTAACTAGTTGTCACTTTCAGCCATTTTTTCCAGGATGACAGCTACGTCTCCTCCTGCCCTTACTGTCAGTGTTAAATTCAGTAGTCCTGCTTGTGTGGTCAGGTCGACCAAGTTCAGCACTGTTACAGAACCTGGGAGTTAGTTTTGTGTTTGTACAGCTGCTCAAGGTTTGTTCTCCAGATTTTGGGGGTCAGGCACTCTTCCACAATGAACTGTGAGTGCCAGCACCCTGTCCTTGTCAGGGAGGATGCTACCTGCACACTCCTGCAGATGCACTTACTCAGTGGGCCGTGCACACAACTGCTAGCTATGCCACCCCTGACACTGGTATGTGTGGTAATGATATCAAGACAGACATGACCAGCATCAACACCAGTCTTTTATTAAAAAACTTCCATACCTGCTCTCCTTTCTGCAAGTTTCCTTCTTCATGACTGGCTAAACCCCAACCTGTCCCTTTCCTAGCTGCCTAACCTGTCTGTCCCTCACACAACATCTTCTTACCTTATCTGTCCCTTGCACTACCACATGTCCCTTACCTCCTCACAGCCAGCAGCCTCCATCCCAAACTACTGCAGACTCTGGATCTCATACTTCAACCACAGCTTGTGGCCAGCTAACCCAGTCTTTTATAACACCCATTCTTATTGGGCAGGCAAGGCTGTTTCTACTCCTCATAATCAATACAGCAGTAATTCATTGGGAAAGATTGCCTTCTGCACTATCCTTAGAACTTATCTTCCCACAGGTATGGTTACAGCAATGTCAGGAAACCTGAAGTATCACCTGGCATTCTTGCACAAGTCTAACTGAGGAACACAGATGCAGAACAGCAATTTCTCCAAATGTTCAGACATAATTTATAGCAGCACTGTATAGCATTTTCTTTTGTACACTCTATATTCATACCTGTGTACATGTCAAAGTGTATTTTAATGCATTATCTTTAGAATAAGTATCATAAAGACATATTAATTAAAAAACACAGTTTTTCATATATTGCTGACTCCCCCACTTTCTTATTTTTAAATTATTCACAGATATATATGTTTCTCACAGTCTTTTCTCTACTTTTTAATTTGAGCCTTTCCCATGCTGATGTGACTCCTGTTTTCTATTTCTCTTTTGGCACTGTTCTCTTCTATCCAGCTGTAACACAAATCTTCCTCTTCCCAAATACTTTCAGAGCACTTTGTATTGTAGGCATGTTTGGGGGTTTTGTGTTTTTTCTCAACATAGTCATTAGGAATCCTGAGTACTCTCTGAGCTTCCTTGGTAATGCTTATGAAAATCTCTGAACCTGGTTGGGGTGGATCCATCCCAGGCAGTGGAGGGAGTGCCTTTTCATCCACTCTGTGATGGAAAACCTGACATACATCGTAAAAGTAGTGAGCCTTTCTGCAGCCATATGCCCATAAGCAGTATCTGCTTAAGGAATAAAAGGCAAGGGCTGATCCAATGCAATTCCTGAACAGCTGGGCAATGCATTTTCTGTGAGTTCAGGGACTGAACACCCTTGGTAAATCTGGTAAATCACACTAATGTCTCCTGTGCAAACACTCTCCTTGTAAAGTTAAACACAAAACCAGCTTTCCTTTGACACACAGCACATATATTTTCAGTGTAGTTCATGAAATCCATAGTCATCCATGCCTCAAGGAAAGACTAAGAAGTCTTTGTAGGACAAACACTTGAGTGACCAGAATATTGTCTACACACTTTAAAAAACAACGACGACAAACAAACAAAAAACCCAACAACAATCAAACAAAAATCAACAAAACAAACAAAAATGAAAACAAGCAATAAAAAAATCCCCAAACAGACCCCAAAGAAAAGATAAACTAAAAAAGCACTCCAAACATTTGGGATGGACAAGCATCCAAATGATGCTCTTGTTTACCCATATTAGATAAAACAACATTCAGGACAACAAGAAATACCTTGCAGTGCTAGTCCCCACAGAGAAATCCACATTTCTCCTGGCAAGAGAGGCCCCACATCTACGCCTTGGGGATGTGATGGAAAGAGGGATATATTACACGCCATGACAGCCACAGCAAAGTGGTGTTGGCCATGACTGATTAGGAAAGGAACTGTGTCATTCCTTATCTTGAATAACTTCTCTTATCTCACGTATATGCTGCTTTATTCTTGAAAAAAAACCAGTGGAGTTTGGCAGATGGGCTGGAACACAGTTTGCTATCCTACTTCAAACAGCTGCAATTTCTCGTGGTCTATTTTAACTGAATCACAGTCTGCATTTGTAATTGTGTCCTGGTTTAGAGCAA
>VXBI01000557.1:0-85828 GCA_013397375.1 Toxostoma redivivum
GGGGGCCGGGACTGCGGGAGGGAGCCGGGACTGCGGGAGGGGGCCGGGAGCCGTGAGTGAAGGGCCGGGCCGAGCTCGGACTCGTACCGCGGCAGTGCTTTCAGGAGCTGAGGTGCTCTTATTAGGCCGCGGGGGAGTTGGCCTGTCTGAGGGAAGGGCTTTGCAGCCAGGGAGCAACATTACCCTTTGTATAGAGTCACAGAGTAGTTGGGGTTGGAAGGGACTTCTGGAGATCATCCAGTCCAAGCCCTCTGCCAGGGCAGGGTCAGCACGAGCAGGTGACACAGGAACGTGTCCAGGTGGATTTGGAATGTCTCCAGGGAGAGCGACTCCACGCCCTCCCAGAGCAGCTTATTCCAGGGCTCTGCCCTTCTCCGTGGAAAGAAGTTCTTCCTTATGCTGACGTGAAACTTGTGTTTTATTTTATGGCCATTGCTGGTCACCACTGAAAGGAGTCTGACACCAACCTCTTGGGACCTGCCTTTGAGATATTTATATGCATTATTGAGATCTCCTCTCAGTCTCCTTTCCAAACTAAACAGGCCCAGCTCCCGCAGTCTCTCATAAGAGAGATGCTCGAGACCCCTCATCATCTTTTTGACCTCTTTTATTACCTCAGAGTCTCCTGTTGTGACTTTCTGCAGGCAGTGCAGGGGCCCAGCATGGTCACTTGCTGGAGCTGCGGAAGTGCTGCCTTGTATATATTGAGACAGACAGGGAGATGATCGGTAGTGTTGTAGAAACCAACACCTTATAAAGAGGCTTTGAAAACTCAGAATGGGTCACAGAATGGTTGAGGTTGGAAGGGGCCACAGTGGGTCATCTAGTCCAACCTCTGCTCAAGTAGGATCATCCCATAGCATGTGGCACAGGATTGCATTCAGATGGTTCTGAAATATCTCCAGTTAGGGAGACTCCACACCCTCTCTGAGCAATCTGTTTAAGTGCTTGGTCACTGCACAGGAAAGTTCTTCCTCATGTTCAGGTGGAACTTCCTGTGCATCCATTTCTGCCCCGTGCTTCTTGTCCCATTGCTGGGCACCACTGAGCAGAGCCTGGTCCATGGGATGCTCTGCTGCACCCACTCCAGGATTGCTTACTCCACAGGATTACTGCTCACTCAGTATCTCCCTTGTCACCAGGGTACATCTCCACAGGATTCCGGCTCACTCAGTATCTCTCCTGTCACCAGGGTACATCTCCACACCAGCTTTCTCTCGGCTGACACCTGATGAGGTGGTTCGGATGCGTAATGAGCTCTTCACCAAAGAGAAAGAGAGACAATTGTCTCTTCACCCACGGATTGAGAAAATTGAAGTAAAATACACTGGGAAGTTGCACTCTGGCAGTGTGTTTGTCATGAACAAGGCTCTGTCTACGCCATACAACTGTGCCATGCGTAAGTGGATGGACGTCTGAACTAGCCCTTCGTGGTGAATGTTGTGCTGTCAGTTGAAATAGAAACAATTAATTTTTGGAGGCTTTTTTCACAGTTCATCCTTCCAAGTAATTTACAGATATGAAACTTGCAGTTGTTACAAATGCAGCAGTCTGAACTGCTGATCCTGAGAAATATGGTAACTAATACTTTAGGATTTTTTTACTTTCTTTAGATTTAAGTGAATGGCATTGCAAGAACTCTGTTCTGGCTTTTGTGGATGGTGAAATCTGGGACATGTACAGACCCCTGACCAAATCATGTGAAATTCGGTTCCTTACCTTCAAAGATGAAGATCCAGAGGAAGTAAACAAGGTAAATTATTGTTCCATTGTAGGTGACACTGGTTCTTTGTACCTTGTCTCGTTGCAGGTGGCCCTGATTATGACCACTGATTCTGTGTGGAACTTTCAGTTCCATGCCTGTCTGCTTCCTTGAACTTTGTTGTCATTAAAGTTCAGACATTTTTAATGTCTTTTTAATGGTGCATCTTGGCTATCATTAGCTGGACCAGTGTGTGGGCTTGGTGAATTGTTGGCTTTCCTTTCAATTGTTGTATTATTCTATGATATCAGATTTAAATATCTCCAGGGTTACATATGGCTTGCATTCTAAGTGCAGTTTTGATTTTTTTTTTATTTGACTCTATTTGTATCTCTGAATAGATGTTTAAATACTAAAGAAAGTAATCATAAAATTGTGGAAAATCTTGGGTTGGAAGGGACATTAGAAACTCATCTAGTTCCATCCCCTGCCATGTAGAGAGACACCTTCCACTAGACCAGGTTGCTCATAGCCCTATCCAACCTGGCCTTGAGCACTTCCAAGTGTAGAATGCTTCAGTTGGCAGCTAGGTTTGTGCATCATCCAGTTAAGTTTTGGGTTTTGGATTTTTTTGAGTAATTAGCTCCTAGGCAATAAACCTATGTTCTGAAATTCTCTTTGCAGGCATATTGGCGTTCCTGTGCCATGATCATGGCGTGTGTGCTAAAGCGAGCGTTCAAGGATGAATACTCAGTCAACCTAGTTAAAGCTCCAGAAGTGCCAGGTGATAAAAGAGTTTTATATTGATTGTCTTTTGCTCCTTCTCAAGTGAGTGTTTAATAACCAAACTTGGAAAAAAATCAGAGGCTCTTTTTCCAATGACTGATGGTACTTAACACTGATAGGTGTATTACATGCTGTTGTAGTTGCCTTTAATTTTTAATAACCACACTAAAAACAATTTTGTTACCAACATTCAAAAAATTGGTCTGTGTGGCCACTGGGTTTCAGACCACTTAGGATTTCATAGCTGAAATGAGTAACTAAACCTCTGTATTGTGAAATTACATGAGCAAGGTTTCTAGATGTGATGCAACATGTTTCTGTGTTATTTGCTCTAATAACTGCATAACCTTGTCCAGCACTTCAGTTACTAAAAATGACATGTCTACACCAAATTGGAGGATTATTGATGTACAAACAAGCTTAGTAACAACTTCTGCTCATCTGTGATCTGATTTAAGATTTAGAAAAGTGAGCAAATGCACAAGAGGAGAGATTGTTTCAATAACAAAACCTGCATAATTACACATTTAATATATGAGAAGGTTGGTTGGTGGTCATGTGAGTGCTATAACTGCTTCTCTTTTTAGCAATTTTAGTATTTAGCATTGATTGATAAGTACAGGTAAATATTTCAGTTCTACCAGAATTTGGAATAATCTTGGATATACTCAGCTTTCTCCTTATACTACATGTATAGAGTAGTGTGATCTTACTGGATCCAAAGATTAGATTTCTAAATAGCCATAACTCAATATACAAAGAAAAGTGTTCTAACAACTGTCAGAGAAATTTGTGTTCCATTTACCAGAAATTTGTGTCATGGATGAACAGCTCTAATATTGTCTGATTTCTCTATGCAAGAAATTGCTCTTTATAATTTAATAGCTCACATTTATTGTATGAGGCATTCAATTGAAAAATGGTGAAGTATTTTTAAAGTGAGTGATTTTTTTGAGTTTTTTTTGTTTTTCTCTGCAGTGTTAGATGAAGTTCTGTGAAACAGTGTATTTTTCCCCTCTTTATTGGGGCTCTATTATACTGACATTTCATTAAAACTCCTTTCAAATTACTTTCTCATTCAGTGAAATGAAATTAAAACAACACAAGTTCAATCTGCCATTTTATAGTATAATCAGAGCTGAAAGCTTTTGTTTTATGATTAATTTCTAGAGGTAATTTTGTTTTTCTTCTCATTTATTTTGTTGTAAGAATACAGTATGATTGTGAAATACATACTTTGTTACAAACATGAATGTTTTTATTTTTGGATTGGAATTGCAGTGATCTCTGGAGCTTTCTGTTATGATGTAGTTTTGGACAATAAACTGAATGACTGGAAACCAACAAAGGTAAGCACTTTTCAAACTTAAACCCAAAAGGTTGTATAGCTTGTGTTTTTGTCCAGTTGTTCAAGGGAGAAGGGACAGAGCTTTTTTTCCCAGCCACAGTCTTTGTGTGAGTAGAGTCTCTGAAAATGGAAGCGTGTATAAGGCATATTTTCTGGTGGTTTACAGCAGAATCAGTTTGTGGTTGCATAAAATCTGTGAGCACATTCAGCTGTAGCTCTACTTAATAGCTTGCTTATATTTAATGCTCTGCAGTAAATCTAATAATCTGAATACTCTAAATCTCAGAACCATTTGAGATCACAATTTTTTTACCCATTTGGTGCCCATTCTTGTTCTCCTGCCCAAAAACTAACAGAGGTGTGCATGGATAGCAAAGCAATATTGGTACAATGCAGAATTTTTCTTCAATATGATCTTGTAGCTGAAGTAATTTAGTTAGAAACATTTTCTACATTACATTTTAAATGTAATTTCACCTCATAACAACTTCTTATTTATGAGTAAATCTGAATTATGCAGAACCTCAGATTCTGGTCCAAGGTGACCAATTTTTATTTGTTAAATATTCAGTACCTTTTTTTTTGCTTTGATCTATCACAATAGAGCTTATTTTTAGTTGAAGATACCACTCTGGGAAACAAGATATATATATATGAGTATCTAATGGTAGCAAGACTGTGTATGTAGTACCATGTAGAGAAAACCTGGGCAGTTTAATTAATATATGTTGTTTCTGATGGACAAGTGCCTATTGATTTGACTGGGCATTGAATCTGTCCATTAAAATAGTGATTTGTAGTGCTCTCATGATAATAATAAGACACTCCTACAGTAAAATTGCTGTATTTAGGGTTTGTAGTAGATGGTCTTGGTTGTTTTGACTAATACTTAGTGTTTGCTGTGCTTTATCTGTTCGCTGCAGCCATGAAAAGGTGGTTACACTTTTTATGCCCTTTTTTTAGGACAACTTCTCTTCTCTTACAAGGGATGCCAAAAAGCTAATCCATCAAGATCTGCCCTTTGAAATGCTGCATGTTGAAGCAAAAGTAGCACGTGAAATGTTTCAGCATAATACGTGAGTGTATGAATTTGCCTTTCTTTCAAAGAGGCAATTAGAAATCAAGTCAAATCTCTGCTTGGTTTTATGAATCTAAAATAAGATGTAACAGGTGAAGTAAAAAGGTACTTCTTCCACTGCTCTGAATGAGCGTGCCTCCATTTTCTTTCCACCAACTTACCTACACCAACTGACTTAGTTCTTACTGTTCTCCCCAGAGGCCAACACCAGGCACCTTTACTGGATGTAGTTTTGTGACAAACTGAAAGACTGAGACCTTTTGTTCACTAGCGAGCTTCAAGATTCCACTACTATTAAATTGAAACTCTGGTGGTTAACCTTGACATCGTAGCCTTTGCAGAAAGGCTTCCATATTTAAAGAAATGTACATTTTTTATGTCCTGGTATCTTCAAATGAAGATTTGATGAAATGCAGTTTTTTAACTCTGCAGGGAAAAATGGATAAAATGTTTGGTCTGTGCTATAAAAAAGAGTTTGATCGAAATCTCCTTTGCTGGAAAAAATACTTCAGACGTGTTTCTGATCCACAGCTTTTTGGCAGCTGGAGAGATCTAGGGGGAAAATGATAAATAATTTATCGTTTTATGAAACAAAATTAAACTACAATGAAGCTAAAGTTGCAAAATGGCAAATTTTTTAGCTTAATGTTGAAGGTGATTTTAATATGACATATGGATCATCATCTCCACTTTGTTGGGTGCATTGGCAGCAGGTGGGAACTGACTTTTGAATACCTAGATATTGTGTATAGAAAACACAGAGAAAAGAGCTGTTGAGGGCTACACATTGCATAAAAGCAGTTTAGGTTGTCTTATGGTGTCTTTTAGTCTTACAGGTCACCTGAAAAACTCTTATTTGTGTTAGTAGGTCCATTGTATGTTTCTGAATGAAACTGCTGTGGGAGAATGGCCCTCGTATAAAATATGCACAGAATAGACTGAAATAGGTGTTTCAGTGGGAACGGACCTACAACAACCACCTAGTCTGATGATTGCATTATTTTTGAAGTGCCTTTCAGTAGTGCTCAATAAAATCTCTGTAATTTTTCCATAAACTGAGGTTAAAACAGGTCTGTTAATTAAGCATGTCAATATGTGCTGTCATTAGGAATTTAAGCCAGTCTCAAAGCTCACATAAATACAAGCATGATTTTTAGGAATTTTAAAGGTATTAAGTTAATTTCTGAAGTGTTCTTATAAGAACTAGGTGTTAAAAGTGAGGATTTTTAAAACAATTTTTTTTTGTCCAGATACAAAATGGAGATGATAGAAAGAAAAGCTTCTCAGAATAGGGAAGGAATTGTGCCGTTACATAGGTAAGCAAAACTGAACTCCCATTCTGTAATGTTTACTGGCACATGTGAGTATATTGCAAGTACTCTCTGCAAGTGAGAAGAGCAAGTTGCTTGTGATGGTTTTAAATTTAAAGATCACTTGTATTCATTGCTGTCTGTGGTCTGTCTAAAGTTGCTTGGTGTGGTTTGTTTGCTTATTGCAGCCATTATTTTGTGATACTTTGTGATACTATGTTTCTATTTCTTGCTACGTTTAGGGTAGTAAGTGCCAGAAAGTCTTACTGCTTTCAGTACTTTTACATGAAAGTTAAGTAAATCTCTATTGAGCTTGACAGGCTAAATAAAACACAAACCAAATACTGGTATGAAGAGTTAGCATTATATAAGGGATTTTTCTTTCAAAGTTGTCAATGTCTTCCTAACTTGCAAGCTACTGTTTTGTAGTGGTGGAGATGAGAATAGCATCCCCCAGCATTCTGGGGATGCAGTGTAAGATACAGAGTTTTTAGATTGGAGTCAGGAAGCTTATATTGTATCTCAGGCAATTCTCTATCTTAGTCTATTCAGTTTTGTAGATGTCTAAAGAGTTCCTACTTTGTTTTTGTGATCCACGTCTATCTAAAGGATGTCTTTGCAGTGGTGGTTCTTGACATTTTAGAACAATGCTGTGTCATTCTTTCCTTCCTCCCACTCTGATTTGCTCAATAAAGGGGAAAATGGGCTTACCTATTGCTTTCTGGACATGTTCATTCTCAGTATTTCTTTGCTGTACTATGCTGTCTCTCTTTGCTTAATGATTTGCTGTTTTCCAAGAAATGAAAAGGGAAATAACTGTGCAGGTTGTAAACACTGTACTATGGAAAACGATCTTGGAGACAAATCTTTTTCTGGTGAATGAGAGTTATCCCAGTTTTAGAGCCAACATGGCATCAAAAATTTTTTTAAACCTAAGATCCTTTCCTAGACTTGAAGTTTAAATTTCCTAAGTTAATTTAAGGAAATTGTGTGACCTATAATTTTTGGTTTAGGAAACTTAAAAATGCTGAGCTAGAGATTTGTTTAGGGATTTATGTGGATTTTCTTTCTGCTGATTGGAATTTGCTAATCAAAAATAAAACCTAATCTCTTTTTATTTCACTCCAAATATATTTGATATAAAAGCTGGGGTTCTTTTTCATCCCTCCAGGCTTGGTGACTTTGTAGATGTTAGTGAAGGTCCTCATATTCCAAGGACAAGTTTCTGTTTCCAGTATGAGATAACGGCAGCCCATAATCTTCAAACTGACCAGTCTGGATTGATAAGGAGATTCCAGGGTGTGTCTTTGCCAGTCCATTTGAAGGTAAGTAATAAATTTTGCACATATTTTCCTTCTTTAAGTCAGAGCATTTTGCCTATGTTCCCATCTTTGTTAGGTGCTGTGTTGGTAGCTAAATGGAATTCACAGTTGAGAGCCCCTGATGATGACTGTGTTGGATATTTAGGATTCATTTACCTGAAACTATTTTGTGTTGTGGATTTGCAGTCAGAACTAGAAAAGTTTGCATGAGAAGGCCCATGATGTTATTTTTCAGTGTGGGAAGTGTTGTTTTGCCTGTATAATTTCTGTGTGGATATTTCATTCTGCTTGCCTAAGTTGTGCATGCCAGTCTTCTGACATCAAGGCTACTGATAGTGCTTAAAAGAGTAGAACTTGGTATTTATACTCATGATAAATATACCATTCAAAGAATTTCATGACACCAAAGTAAAATGTTGCAACAACAAAAAAAAGTCATAGCTCTAATGAATCTTAAACAAAGGCTTTGCAGAACTGAAGGTGGAGGCAGGAGTCTTTATTCCCATTCCTGTTGACTTACATGATTTTGACCTTGTGATCTAGCACATGTGCTATTGTCTTAGCTGGAGAAGTTTTCAAGGGTTCCTCAGATCGTCTCTGTGTTCCTTCCTAAGCATAATTCCCATTTTTGCCAGTTAAAGCCCCTAGGATTCCACACAGTGGATGAATCATAGAATCACGGAATGGTTTGGGTTAGAAGGGATCTTAAAGTGCATGCAGTTCCAATTCCCCTTCCATGAGCAGGGGCACCTTCCCCTGGACCAGGTTGCTCAAGAGCTTCATTCAGTCTGGCCATGAACAGTCTCAGGGATGGGGCATGTGATGGGTGGAATTTATTCAAGTCTCCCACACAAATATGGGCAAATTGGACACCAAAACTGTAAGTTATAGCATTTGAACTGGGCATTATTATGTTTTTGTGCCATCATTTCTATACATTTGTCAGAATCTATTCTATGATAAGATTCTTTTTTACCTCTGTTAACATCATTTAATGACATTTCACACAGGCTCACCACACTGTGTGGCACAAACTGCTGGAAAGATCAAAGAGGCTGGTAAGTCTCACTAGTGGTGAAGTGCAGGTTACCAAATTCAAAGGTATCTTCTGATTGAGGACAGTTTGAATGATTTGAGGTAGGTAGTATACTCAAGAACATATCTTTAGGAATGGAAATATTCACAGGTGAATAGAAATGAGAAATCTAACTGTTTGCTTGTTAGAGAACATGGTAGCACTGTTTCTGAGGTCTGTTATTAAAATGAATTGTGCCATTTAAAAAACCATCTTATACTATTTGATTGATATGATTTGTCCAATTAAAAATATTTTAAGGTAAATGGAATTATAAAATATTATAACTCACATATGGCCAAATAACCACTATCAAGACATGTTTAAACATAGGAAGTCTTTGTAAGAATTAAAGAGCAGCTGTTTTAGAGCCTTCAGATCAATAATCTTACTTGTTTTGCAAAAGACAGAAAAAAAAGTACTTCATGTCTTCTGAAACTTGTTAGCCAAGGATATATTCTGAGCCTGCCCTGTGGCATCTTCCCTAAACTTAGTTTGAAATTCTTCAATTGTTTAATTTTGGAGAAGATAATAGTCATTGTAGGCTGTCCTTTCTTGTTGCACTGACAGTGTGAGGGGAGGATTTTCAGGATCAAGGACTGTGAAATAATTTTTAAAAATATAACAAAATTGATATCTTTCTGCAGGTCACTGAAGAAGAATATTTGGAAGCAGCAGCACAATGTCCTGAGGCAAAAGATGGAACTGAAGAAGGAAAATCTGTATCAATTTAAATTAAGTTGAACCTCTAAATGTACATAATAAAATGTGTATTTTTACATGATTTGTTTGCGACTCATACAAAAATGTCTTGGATAATTGATTTGAATTCTGTGACCTAAATCGTAGATAAGTATAGACACAGGTATACACGAGATGTTTCAGTCCACTTTAAAGGTTTCCTTAAAGAAATACAGAGCAGGGGGAGGGAAGATAATTTTTTATCTGCAGTAACTTGCAAGTTGCCCCTGTCCTTACCTTGACAACGGTGATTGCATGTGTCCATCCATATGTTGGTGCCTACTGCAACTGAAAGTTGAGACAAATAGTATCTTAAAAAGGTACTCTTAAAGGTATGTAAAGGTGTAATTTCCATTGCTTTACCAATACAAAAATAACAGAATGTAAAACCTTGAAAGTTCTTAGAGTTGAATGATTTCTTTCTGCTGCACAAGTGCAGTTAAAGATAATTTTCCAGAATAATACCAAGAATGTACTTCGTTAGTTGTATCCCCAGTGTAGTAATATTTGTTATGCATTTTCTTTCTTTGGTATTTAAATATGTTGACTTCAATTGAATTTCACAAGGGGGTTTTGTTAGATGATGTTTTCTGACATTTCTTATTTTCATCCCTTACTCATTAGAACTGTTCTCATTATACCAGAGGAAATTTTTATTACTTTTTGAAGTGCAAATATTTTCTCTTGAGTTTTATCCCAGTTATTATTTTTACCATTAACTGCATTACATGGCTCCTAATCAGTTGACACTACAGTTTTGTGAGAGCAGGGTAGCAGTTCAGTAAAATACATTTAGGTATAACCCATGTCTTCTCAGGATGCTTGGAAAACTGATGGGTTTTTTTCTTCTTGATTAATGTTTCAGAGACTTTATAATGGTATCAGATACTTATTTTTTCAAATAAGATTGTTGATTCAAAGTTTACCTTCAAAGTACACATATGCATTTACACATTCTATATATTTTCATTAAATTGAACTTGCCAGAGTGTACTTTGGCTTTGGGCCTGTTGTTCTGGTGCTGTTGAAGAAGCAGGCATTGGTTCCTGTCTTCAGAAACACAAGCATTTGCTGTTCGTGTTGTTTTGTTGTGGTTTTAGTTTTGCTTGGTTGGTTGATTTTTGTTTGTTATTTAATGCACTACTTGCCAGCTTTGGTTAACCCAAGACTGGTGAAATTTTGCCATCTGAATTTTGGGATCCAATCCAGGTGGTCTTTTTCGAATCTTAAGCTTGTTCTATTACAACCCAGAGAGTCCCCTGATGTCTGCTTGCTATTTAGGATATCCAGAATTCCTCCTGGATTCCACCAGCTGCAGAGGAAGGTGAGAGCGCTGCTGTCCCTTAGGAATATACCTTTTTTAACCCCAGCTGGAATTTCAGAGCTTTTCTGGTATGTTCCTTTCTGGGGGGCTGGGGAGAGGGTTTTTTTGTTTGTTTGGGGTTTGAGTTTTTTTGGTTGGAGGAGCAGGTAAGTCACCCCACAAGTGGATCCCCACAAAAGGGACTTTTGCAAGTGCACGACAAAACTGAAAATGCTGTTGAGTCTGCAGCAGACCCTTCCATGGAGGTCTGCATATAAAGGTGAAAGCTCAAACTTCTACAGAACTCTGCTAATCTCACACCTTGACTTCCATGGGGTCCAGAAGATGGGTCTTAGGGAGAGATGCAGCTGGAGGATGCCTTTGAAAAACACCAGAATTCTCACTGAGACCTGCAACAGTTAAGAGAACTGGGCAATAGTGTTCATTTCTTTCTCACCATAGCACATTTTGAAATGTGGTTCAAGTCTGTTCTGCCAACATGGGATTCAGAGCCGGGAAGAAACATCTGTGTTTTTTGGGGGCAATGGCTCATACAGTATTTTGAGTACTCCCTGCCTGATCTATGTTTAGTGATGTCACTGCTAGGTAAGTCCTGAGCATTTCTTGGGTGAGCATGAGAACAAATGGAAGCAGTGCTCAGTTCCCCTGGCAGCCACAGAGAGCAGGGAGATACGACCCTGAACTCAAGGCCATTTATTTTACCATTGACTTGGTGCATAAAATGCTGAAATTGTCTGCTGAGGGCTGTTGCAGCAGCTGGGTTAGAGTGGTGCTTCATTTCTCTTTTTGACTTAGGTTTTCTGAACTTCAGCTGAACTGCAAGGTGGTTCCACCCTGGCTGGCTATTTGGGGCTCTGCTCCAACACATACCTGCAACTACCACTGTATATCAAACTTAAAGCTATGGGGTTACATCAAATACCAAAATGGGTACAGCAAAGCTCTGGCTGAGTGTGAATTCTGGACATCTGTGCACTCTCCTGCCTACCCTGGGGCCTGGCCCAATCTTCTCCATTGGAAATAGTCAGAAGACACTGTCATTGATCAATTCAAAAAGAGACAAGAAAGTAGATGTTATTTTCTATACTGAACACTACAGAAAACTGCAGGGATTAGGGGTGGATAGATGGGCAAAAGACACTGCAGAATTTAGCCATTTCCCCTTCTTGGCTATTTATTTTTATTAAATTTCTGCTTGTAAAGAGAAAATTTTTACTTAGCAAAAGAACTGCAGAACCAGTTAAGCTAAGGAAGAATCTAGAATCTAGGAGGACACAATGCTGCAAAGTGGAGAAAGAGGAGGGCAGGGTCACTTAGGCCAACATATATGAGCAGAAGATGATTCTGCCAGATTCTGACAAGGAATAAATAAGAATTTTTTTATGGTAAAAGTGGTGAGACACTAGAACATGTTGTTCAGAGACTTGTGAGTATCTCAGCCTTGGAAATGGAGCTTGGTGAATGCTGGACTAGTGTGGAAAGTGTCCCTGCCTGTGGCAGGGGTGTTGGAACAAGATGATCCTTAAGGACTCTTCGAACCCAGCTCATTCCAGGATTTTATGATGACAGGGGAAAAAAGCAGAAACCAAAGCCTTCTTCCTTGTTGCACATTTCAGTAGTAGCTTCATGGCTTCTCACATTAAAGTTGTTCCTCCTCCTGCATCTTGTTTGAAAGAGTTGAAACTTTTGATTTTTGTTTTCCCTTTTGTTTAGTGGTTTATCCAAAAAATTAAAGTAGTCAAGTTAAAACTACATGGTGTCTTGATCCTAAGAGGTGGCAGTAGGAAGGTTGAGCAGTTTCAGCTGACACATATAACCGAGAAATTTTTTTCCAAAGAAATATTCTGTATTTCATGTTATCATGGATTTTGGAGATAGAAAAGGCTATTAGGATATAGTATGACCTGTTTTGTAACAGAAGGAATTGCTAAGAAAGTTATTTTTTTCTTACCAGGCAGTAAAGGTCTTCCCTGGGAAATTGAACACATGCAAGTGATGAAAACACCAAATCATCAGCGGACATCAAGTCCTTTCATGGCAGCACCTAGAACAATTTTCCCTTTCTATTCTAACTTCTGGCAAGGAGTAATCTACAGCTTTTGGTAATCTATCTAGCACTATCCCACTCAATGCAGTACTTTGTTATATTTGAAGCTAGTGAACTTGCTACATTTATTTTATTAGTTTTTACAGACACAGGAACTTGGCAGCATAAAGGCATTTGATGGGAAGTGTTGACAGTGAGTATTTATTGGAGAGCAACAACTGTCTGAAAATGGTAATGCTATCATGCTGTGGTTTTTCACAAGACTTAACCCCAGTCATGGACAGCATTAACATTTTTCCAGAATGATAAGAAAACTTATTATTTTAGTATCTGCTAATATAACATCCACAACCTAACTTTGTCTGCTTTTCTGGGGAATCAGCAATCCAGAAAGAATACACATAACTGGTCTAATATTGGACCATATTTTTAATTGCTATCTATTTCTTAAGTTTGTAAGTTACTCACATTTTAAAGAGAGAAAATGTGAGGGAACAAATTCTTAATTTTTATGGTGTGACTATGAATCAGGGTGGTGAGTGGAAAGATCTGTTTTCTTTCTTAAGACACCTTCTATTGACATGTGTCTGTACAGGATAGACACTCTAGGATCATCAGACTGATGCTACTGAATGTGGCCTCAAATGGACAGGGAAATCAAACTGAGCTTCAGTATCACCCAAGAAATGAGATTTGAGAATTCCTTCTCAGAGCTACGGCTCTGAATTTGGAAGGGATAAAAGTGGCTTTTCCTTTTTGGTTCTTATGGCCCTCCAGCATCCTGGAGGAGCCACTTAACCTAGAGCCTGGTTTGGGAAACATTTATGCTGTGCAGCTGTCCTGTTTGAGTGTCAAAATCACATTCAGTGAGACTCTTTGTATAGGACTTTTTAATGAGACCATTGATTTGTCAATTTCTATGCTCTTGAGTGGTCTGTGATCATTCCTTGTACTGGGGATTCAGAGTCAGAACATGGATAACAGAAAGAGGTATTTATATTGATACAGAACAAACATTAACCATATTCCTCAATTAACGGTGAGTACTTTGAGTTTTTTAGTTTTCCCTTTTGTTCTCCCAATAAATTAATGTTTCATAGCTAAACTATTCCCCAGGTAGATTTAAGTAGAGATAAGAGAGAGTTTTAAGGACTGGCTCTGTCACTGAGGTTTTGTGACTGTGAATATTCAGAAACTATTTTGACCTTCCACAAAATAAATATAACAATACTTTCCTGTTTCTCTACAATTTTCTAAGATTTCTAAAAGTTTGAAATGCACAGGTAATCCTAAAGTAAACTAAAGATGTTTTCATTTTCTCCTAATGACCCATTGACCCATTTCTCCTAAGGAACTGACAATGGAATCTCAAAGAAACATTTTCTGTCTGCTTTTCTCTTATGTATAATAAAATTCTGTAGAAATTAATAGAAATTGTACATGCCAAAAGTTTAATCCATCATTTTTCTTTCCTAAATAAAAATGAAGAAATGAAATATTTGTGTAGAAAAGAGCTAAAAAGTGATAAAGTAAAACCAAGGTTGTTGTGTTACAAATGTTACGCATTTGACATTTTAGTAAGGACTTGCTAATTCACAAAGCTGGTCTTTTTTTGCTGCTTTTGCAGACTCTATACCTAGCAAGCATTCTAGCGAGCATGCCTGTGTGCAGAACAACTTGTCTTTTTACACGTAGAGCAGAGGTTTTTCCCAGCACAGCACTGACTGATTCATGATTTCTGTTCTCCTCCCACAGCAACAGTTTGTTCTGTGTGAATTCTGGTAAGAGGCATGGTACAGTGTTAATGCTAACATGTAGGAGTCAGTCATAGGTAAAAACCCCTATCACGATTAGCATTAACAACATACAGCCAACAGAAGAACCCCAGAGGCTGGAGTGTGAGACATAAAGAACTCAAAGCACTGGGTTTTCCCCTTGACATACCTAAAGAAAAAGAAGAAAAAATAATACATATCAAGAAATTATGGCAGAGGATGGAGAGACATCAGAGAGGGAATTTTTGCAGTTAAATACACAGGAACCATCTGCTGTACATTTAAACCCAGTCAAAGTTGCAATTGTTTTAGTTAGAAAGAGAGAACCAGAGTGCATTGAGCAGCAAGTGCATTGTCCTTGCTGTGAGCAGGAGGAATACACATTGCAGCATGGTCTTGCTTAATTTTGTATCCCTTTAGATATCAGTTGATCAAGACTTCTAATATAAGCCTAGCCCCTCAAAATGTTTTAAACCCCCAAGAAAACAAAACCCAAAATGACTTGATTTATTCTGATTTAGCTAAGAAAAAACGCCTCTCAGGAGAGCTGACTCCTTAGCAGGTTATGAGAAACAGAGCTAAAACACAATCAAGGTTTCATTAGTATTCAAGGTTGATGATCAGGCAACAAATATTCCTTTGGATTCTGGTAAAAATGAGCAAAAAGAAAACCTGTTGGGCAGATTTAGTTGCTGGTCTAGGATCCAGATGCAGGGCTCCTACACCCTCATATCAGTAGGTTAGAATGAGATTAATGAATATAATTGTGTTGAACTGTTTGTTAATTGCCTCATAATATTAACCAGTCTATTAACTGATGCTTTGACCATAAAATTAATGTGCTGAATCTTTTTGACCAGAGTTGAACACTTTTATACTTCTTTCAGCCAATTATCAATTCTCCTCTGGAAACAAACAAGGAGATACAGTTTTGGAAATCAGCAATTTCAAAAATCTGCAAAGAAATCACATAACGAAATAGAAATACACTCAGTAAAAGCAAGGGTAGAGAATCATCATTATATATTAAACTATCGGATTTGTTTTTACAATTTTCAGTTACTTACATCAGTAATAAGGGTTGAATTGTTGAGACAGTCTTTCCAAGAAGTTTTAAAAAGGCCTAAGTAATGCCCATTTAGTTCTCTGCTATGTATGTCTTGATTGAAATATTTTTTTCTTTATCCATCCTTCTGAAATAAAATATCAGCTCCTGTGCAGAGTTCATAAATAGTTGAATCTTGTTTGTTTTCTCTTTGGTCTCCCAGTAACCACTTAAAAAAACAACAACCACCCTTCTGTTGTTTAATCAAGAAGTAACAAGAAGGCCCATATAAGAAACGAGACATTTTATATGAGGCAGTCTTGGAGATCTTTTTTTGTATGTAAATTTAAAGAAACTGATGTACTTTTATAACTTCCCTACTGTTACCAACACATGTTTTAAGAGGAAGTTAAAATGTCATAGTAAGAGTGTGATCTAATTTAGAGATTTTAGGGAAATTACCTTTCACTTTGTGCCACTCTAAATGAAACCAGCCTCGTACATGGCTGCAATATGTGAGTGGCTAGCAAAAATTCCAAGGTGAATATAAAATTTTGGTAGGCAGAAAAAAAAGCAGTTTAGAAATTTCCAAACCTCAGGTTCAAAGTGATGATTCAGAGCTCTGGGGAGTGTTCAGAGTAAACTCCTACTGAAGTTGGGCAAAGAGAGCTGTGGTGTGAGATTTGCATTTGTGGGCAGTGAAGTGAACAGTTTTTAAACCTGTGATAAAATGTTGTGTGTCTGTTAGTGGCATGTGTATGTAGGGTGAGGGACACAGGCCAGGGGAGGAGGATAAAAGATTCAAGTTAAGGTATCAAGTTTTGGGTTATTTTTTGTTTTAGGAAGAAAGCAAACCAGTAATTCTTATCAATAAAAGACTATTGTCTTACCTAAATTCATTCTGCATTGAACCTTCTCTGAGCAGGGCTTTGAGTTTGATGATCTTTAGAGAATCTTTTTAACCTAAATTATTCCTGAATTCAATTATTGTACTTTTAATGCCTCTAAGTCCCTAAATCCTTATTCACTTGGTGTCACCCAGTGGGCATACATACGTATGAAGGGCTCAATGCAAAACATCAGTTCTTTTTGTGGAAACAATAAATTTGCCTTCATTAAGCTTTGGATAAGGATCAGGCAGTAGGACAAGAGCTTTCATACCAAAAGCTTCTGTTACCCCCAAGTCTACTGCCCCTAGAATATTTGTAGAATATGTTTGTTAATTTGCACTCAAATGTATTCCAGGTTGCTATTCTTTACACCATGCTTCCAAACTAATTATTTCATGTCTTAAATGGGTTTTGCTAAAAAGCAAATGTTTTTATCTGTGGTTTGCAGCAGCCATTTGTGGTTGACAGTACTTCTCAGTCTGCCTGTGTTCAGACTTGGAGAAGGGATCGTTTTGAAGCTGATCACTTGAATAATCTAATAATTGTTTCTCTAAAGAAGCTGAATGAGTGCTGTGCTTGCCTATACCAACTTCCAGCAGTATTGTTGAGCAGTGATAGAAGTGAGAGGCTTTGGGCAGCACTTGGTCTCTGTAGCTTTACTCCAGAGAGCCCTTCCCAGCAAAAGGACAAAATACGAGAATTTACTTTGGGGCTTTCCTACTGCCATGATCTTGGATTTATGTAATGGAATAGTTTTGCCTGGGCTGATATACTTGCATTTTAGTTTTGGATTTAAAAACTGCATAGCACCTCAACACTGCAAACTGTTTGGCTTCTGTGTGCTAAAGGCAGAAATACAAATCATGCTTTATCAGGAAGTGGTGAGAAATGACATGTGTTTCCTCTTGCTGAACCTTTGTAACAGCCTTTTGTACAGCTGTCAAGTTTCTCTTACATGAACAAATACCTGTATTGCTCCTTGCTGTCTTCTCAAACAGCTCTAAACATGTGGCTTTGACACAGTGGAAATAGTGACCATCTACTCATGTTTAAATATAATGAAATAAAACCCCCTGTTATTTCCCTTGCAACATTAAAGAAAAAGCTTATAAGATCAGGTGTGACTTTCCCCTTCCCTTTTCCAGCACTGTGTTTCTTCCCCTATAATCAGAATAAAACATTTATCCTTCCTATCTTATCTGCTGACCTCGGTCATTAGTTCCCATCCACTTATCTGCTTCTCTGTTCCTTCATCTGTTGCAGTGACCTCAGAAAGTAATGTGTTTTATTTTCATTTGCAGACTTATATCTGCTTTCACTGCTACTGACCCCATGGAAGCTGTCCAATTAAAAAGTCTGATTCCCTTCAGAAGTATCATCACAAGTGTAGTTCAAAGTATTTAGTTGAACTGTGGCAAATGCTTCTTTTCCCACCTGTACATTTGGGCATTTTCTATGGTACCTCAAGGTTCTGAGGAGACTTCAGTAATCCACTGAAGGATTACTAGCCCATTAGTCTGGTTATGTGAATCTTAGCCAGTTTTGCCTCTCCAGTTCCAATGACCAAATTCTGATTTTCTTATTGCCCAACTGGAGAGGTTCCTTTGTCACATATCTGGGATAAAATTCAACCTTTTGTCCCTGGGTGGATAGGAAGAAGACTTGCAAGCTTTGGTAGTAGTTCCCAATACAGTTTTTTTTTAATGAAAAGCATGTGCAGCTTTGGAAAGTAATGCCAACTCTGCAAAATTCAGTGGGCAGTTTAGAAAGACAAAAGGTGTTCTCCCAACGGCAAAAAGAATTTAGAACTTGCCTTTTGGGAATCTTTATCTGATTTAGCTTAGGGTTGTGCTGTCACCTCCACAAAGCCCTTTTCTGGTGGGAGGGCAGCTCACCAAGGCCAGAAATCTGCAGTGCTCATACACGAGTCTGTAAACTCACAGTCATGTTGGAGGAATCAGACTGTGATAGACCCCAAGCCTGATGTTTTGGTAGTGTGTGAGAGTGTCTTTTGAATCCTTATTGCCCTGCAGTCATGGAAAAACCCATTTTTTGTAAAAAATAACGCCAAATGGAATGCACCAGTTTCAAAGATCTTTTAGCTTTGAATAGCAGACATCTAATTTTGACTGAAATAGAATTAGAGTTAATACAATTAACAATTCTATGAATGTTTTAATCACCTATAAAAGACTGTTATATATAAACAATACACAATCATCCATTTTCAGATACCCTGTTTACATTTTCAGGAGGTTTTTAATCTAATTTCTCAGAAAGTAAAGCTATTCTTTTAAATTTTTTTTTTAAATATTGAATTCAGGTTTTAAAGATACTGGGAGAGCTCTAAAGATGTATATGTAGATAGAAAAAGCTTTTCTTTGCTGAAAACTTTCCTATATAATAAAACATGCCTCCACTTTGTGGCTCAAGTAGCTGGATAATCTATTTTTTTAATATTAACTTTCAGCTACTTTGCTTGCTCCTTTGTAAATTAAAAATTGCCATATTGAAAAGCTAGAAGAATAATTTATTCATATCTTAGATATTTGCTGCCAAAATTTGAATCCAGAGCAAATTTTTATCATCAAATAAAACCTTGGAGTTTTTTCCAGACAGGTATTAATGCTGAGCATGAAGCTCCTTGTTTTGTTGATATGATTAGGGATTTCAAGGAAGCTGTGTTGAGTTCTTATATCGGCATTTGAATCATGTTAATTTTAAAAATAATTAAACCAAACCATAGCAAATGGTGCAAGTCTAATGGGTATATTTTAAAGAAGGCATTTCTCTGCTGCTTATTTATGAAATGAGGACCAAAGCTTGACACATTATCCAAAACTACTTCTTTGGTCAAAACTTAAAAAGCCACGCTGGTTTATACAGTTACTTTTCCACACCTCAAAATGCCTCTGGCAAGCTGTAGGCAAGACAATATCTGCAGCTGCATCATGAAACTCTTCCAAGGAGGCAATGAGATGCTGTAGAAATCCTATTCCATGTTGTATGGTCTTCTAAACTGTTGACCCCAGAACAAAGGGAGGAGAGCACGAGCTAACCAGGAGCACACAGGGCCCTTTCCAGGGTGTGCTGCCCCACAGATAAGTGGGGTCACCATGGAGCTGAACCCAAGGACAGCAAGGGCAGTGCCTGTGCATTCTCTGGAGGCTGGGTGGGTCTGGATGGCTGGAGGCACATTGCATCAGGATGCCTGCTGGAGTATTTCTGCACGTGTGCTAGAGTTTGAAGCTCAGCCTCCCTGGCTCTAGAGTCCTCTAAGCTCTGCCCTGGGGGCCCCACCCTGGGTCTGGTCCCATCTCCTTTAGCACACTAGCTTCTAATTTTTAAAAAACTGTGCATGCAAAAATAAACAAACACCAAAGAACCAAGCTGAAAAACCTACCTGCTATGAGGCAGTGTCTTTACACAGAGATACAAGCAAAATCAATGCAGCAAGAAGGCCACAGACTTCCTTTGTTCCATCTCACAGGTTAACCATGATCACTCAGCTTGGCTTTTTTTTTCCTTTCAGAGAGAGAGAGAGAGAGCAACAGAGGGAGACAGAGAAAGAAAGTAAATGAAAAATAAGGCAAGAGCAGTTGCCACAGAGCTGTGTTGGTCTGGCTGGTCTCCTGATATCCCTTCAGCATGAGTTAGGTGAAGAAAGCCCGCTCCAAACAACTTGAGACCCTTTATAAGTCATGAAGGTGACTCATAACCAACCGACTTGCCTTGCTTTTAGTAAATCCCCCGCTTTCCTTTTCTTAGAACAGAGCTTAAAAAAAAAAAAAAAAAGAAGAAGAAGAAAAAAAGTAGAGAAACCCCAAGGAAAACAGAAAACTCCAGTCAAATTGAGGATTTTTAAAAAATACACTGTGTACTTTCCTTCCGTCGGACGTCTTGACATCAGCCTTTGAATTGAGTAATAATACTAATAAAAAACACAAATGGTTGTTCAGTGGTGCTGGTACACTTAAACAGGTTGTGGGTATGCTGTGGGAGAGGGTTCATGCCAGTATCTCCTGACTGAAGAGGGGGCTCACTGTGGTGAGGGGTCTCTTACTTTTCCCAGTATTACTTTTACATCCATGGCTGTCTGCATGGATTTTTGTGTTACGATTAACCCTGGCGGATCTAGGCAGGAAAAAATAAACCTCAAGGAATGCTCAGAGACACTGGACAGCTGTAGCTGGAACAGCTGCAAAACCTCTAAACCCAGGGACATACTTTAATGAAATTAGTGTGTATGAGGACGACTGTAAACCAGTGGGCTGTGGAAGCCTGTTACTAAATTATATAGTGTTTTTTAACACCATTGAAACACTACTGCAGATGGCTGGAGATACAGGTTGGTCTAAATGGACAGCAGATACAGTATTATCCAGTCCTTAAGTTCTGAACATATTCCCTGAAAAACCCAGTTAATTTTAATTTCCAGCAGCGAAAATGGTGGCTGCTACTGCCTGGTTTTTCTCAGACACTGAGGGTTGTATCTTTTCAAAATTAATACATTTTCACTGTGAATACAGGATCTTTTTGCCTTGAGCTGTGCAAGTTCTATGATGATTTAAAAAATATTTTAATTCAGAACTCACTAAGATGGCTGAAATACAACAGTTCCATTTGCCAGCCACTGAAATATAAGGAAAAAATTCAGTCAAATCCCATTTTAAACATCCTGTTGTTCTCTTTGTTAGGTGTGTAATTACAAATGTCTTCATTTCCCCTGTAAGCCCACATGGTGTTTGTCCTCAGATCTGCACTTTCATGGTTCCATCAGCCCCTCATTGCTCATTAACAATGGAATATGGTTTGGCTTCCATGGTTATAGAGACGAGTTTGAAGCTGTGGCTGGAGCAGTTTCCCTGACACATCCCAGGCAAAGCAGCTCTTGGAAACACAATTTCTTAATTTTTACCTCAAATTCTTTTTTTTGAACTTGCATACTTGCTTGATTTCAGTATAATTAAAAACCTATATTCCTAAGGAGATGAGACTTGGGGAAATACTGTGTATGTCTGTGTGAGTATCTGTTGGTCTGCTCTTAAATAACATGAAATCATGGATTAATTTGAACACATTCCATGATGAAGGAGCATCTCGAGGATATGAAGCTCCTATAATTTCTGTGAAAACAAATGTGGAGATTAGAAAAGACCTCATTAAAATCCCCATTTGTGGCAAGGATGGTAACTGGAGTTCAACTCTTATTAAATACCACAATTCTACAAATCTATAGGCAATAAGATCTTGTTCATTTTGCCACTCACAGAATGATCATGTTTGTATGGGATTCTTTTAAATGCATGAAAACACCACTTGATACACTGATTGATTGATAGAGAATTTTGGGTTAAACAACACTTAAAATCCTGATGTTGCTGAGAACAATATGCACAGGTAATTTAGCAGGGTAACTGTCAACTAGGCATTGATGCCTAATTAGGGTCAGACTGTTTGGGGGTCTGTACATGCATTTGTTTGAAGGCAGGCAGAAAAGCTGCTCCAAATGCCCAGACCACAGATGCTGTGAGGTGGTCTGGTGGCATTGCTGTGCTCTGGGGTGCTGCTGAGGCTGTCCCAAGCTCTCTTCCTGCTCCTCTGGGTTTCACTCCCTAAACTCTATTTTGCACCTTTCAGCAACTATCAACATGGTTCTGCACTTGAGTATGGCACAGCATAATTTCTGAGGAGAGGATAAACACTCTTTGTATTTTCAGGTGTGTTAATGTGATTCCAGTGGCTACTCTGAGGCCCAAAGCAATATCACCTTGCAAGAATGTAAAAAACCCTGGAGTCTTTCTAGTCCAGCTTACATAGAAACATAAATCTCCTGGACCACAAGGCAAAGATGCTTAGGTTCCCTGTCTTCTGTGAGCAGTATATTCATACAAGGAATAGACTCCAGCCCAAAACTTATAGGATTTAAGGTGAGTTTGAGCTGAGCATGACATTGGTTAGACCCATAACATTCAGCACTAACTTCACCTGAGATGTGGTTAAGGTTCAAAATAACTTACCAGAGACAGGAGCAAATCACAATTTGGGCTCTAGTAGAAAACAGACAGTGGAGGAGATGGAAATGCTAAGTTTAATTAAAGTTGTTCAGTGACAGGAGTACCATTTTCAAATAGAGTTTCTTCATGAGTAGCTGCAGAGCTTTAAAATATGGGTCACTGGAAAAGGTAATAAAAATCTAAATGTAGCAAGCTTCTCTTTTAATTAGCTGCAATTTTTTTAGACTGTCCAGACTCATCCTCTCCCTTTTGAAATAAGTTTTGTTCTTTAATGAGGCTTTTTCCATTGAAAATTCCAAAATTGCTAAAACTTTTATTTGCAATAAAAGCTGCCTGTAAATTTTTTATTTTCAGTACCCTTTTAATACTTTCATGGAAATTTTGACATTTATTAGAAAATATATTTTTGAACAAAAGTTCCTTAAAAGTTACCATTTCAGTTAGCCAAAAGTATTCTATATGATTTTATCAGTTCTTGTCCCACTGTGTAGTCTAAAGCATCTTTTGAGATGCATGCTTGAAGCTTTTTAAAATCATCTCTCCCCATTCTCCTCTATTCCTTTGCTACAGTTTCTGGCACTTCAAGCTGTGCAGTCTTAGGTCTTAAAGAAAACTGAGTTGTTTTTACAGGAAAACACGTTTTTCTTGTGGACACCAAAATTCTGCCCAAGTTACTCTTTAAGTGCCTATTACTGTGATATTGAAATTGTACTGATGAGCCAAAGAGGAGGCAGAATGTGATTGGTCAAATCTATCTTCCTTTCCTGGTACAGCTTTAAAACTGATGAACAGTGCCTTCCCTTTCTTGTCTGTCTTCTTGTCCTTGCAATGGAGATGCTGCTTTCTAAAGCTGCCACAAAAGCAAGATGTTCTGCAAGATGTTCCTGCTTGGAACTTGTCTTTTCTGAGGACCTAGAGCTAGAGCCAGTGCTCCAGGAGGTGTGCAGGCTCAGGAAAAGCTTGTGGTCCTCCTCCCCTCATGTCAAAATGGACAGTGAGGGATCCAGGAGGACAAACCAGAACAATAAGTAGGTTGTGCAGATGGTGGAGTGCAGCTTGGAGGGTGTTCCAGTGAAAAAAACTGGACATCAGAATTTGAACATGGACTCCAAAGTCCCCATGCTCAAGCCCTGGAACGACAGCAGTGAAGGAGAAAACTGCTTGAAATGCTGCATCCTAAGGAAAACAGGTTCCTTCTATTTCTTTAAAGGAAATACTCAGTCCCAGAAAGCAATGAAAACTGGAACTAGTAATCAGGTTTTAATACAAGAAGGAAATGGATGTTAATGTGAATTGCCCTTGAGATTAACTTTACATGGCAGAATGGGCTATGCTCATAAAATACACATTTTAATGCAACATGGATAAGTCTAAATGTGACTGAATAAAATTCAGGTATAATTAAAAAGATGTTTTTTAATGGCTAAATACTCTATGTAATTTTAAAGTGGTTTGAATTGTATCCAGACATCAAAGAATAATGTTTGCATTTATGTCCTAATGTCATTTTTCCTAACAGAGTCTTCAATTTACAGTTGGAGCTTGCATAGTTCCTGGATGTTTTCTTTATTACAGCCTTTCATTCTTAAGGGAGAGCCAGGCTTTCAGTAATTTTAATTTCTAGCAGATTGTGATGCAGTCCTTTATTTTTAATTATGTTTATCATCCATGCTTTTTCCACTTTGTTTCTAGGAAGGAAGGGACAATATAGGAAGAGAAATCCTGCTGGGCTTGTCAGGAGGAAAAAGGAGTGAGGAGAGGGCAGTGCTGTCTGAATAATGAAAAAGCAAAAGATGCTTTTGTAGCAGAGTTCAGAAAAGTTGAATTTCCATGTGTCTCCTCATTAAGAACTTATTGGAGCTTCCCTGTTCAGCTGTATAACATAGTCTACAATTGCATTAGGCCTTGAAATTATGACTGAGGAAGTGAATCACTCCAAAAGTGTGTTTACTCCAAGCTGGGACCACAAAAATATGGATGTAACCTTAAGCATGGAAGTTTTATATTTCTACTGCTTTTTTTTACCCTTGGTCTTGTTAGGCATGGGACAACTTGACTCCAGCTTGGAGAAATGACCTTCCCTTAGGTCCCTCACTAAGCTGAAACATCCTGTACATGCCTTAGTTGGGATCACAGCTAAGCTTCAACCCAAAACTAAAAGAGAGATTTTTCTCTCATCCCAGCCCAACTGTTGCACTTGTATTTTCACAGTGAAGGGGAAAACAGAAAACTCAGACTGCCTTCACAGTTGTGGAAACTCCTTCTATCTGTATGCCATTTACTCCTGTATGCCTTACTTGTGTGGCATTTGAGAATAAGTACCCTGAGTAGTCAGGACAGTCATTGTATGATTTTTATACAAGTTACACAGAAAAATGTGTAGGTCACATGTAAATGCCCCCAAGGGCAGACCAGGTATCAAATCCTTCAGTCCTTACTTCCTTCTGAAAAGTCAGAATTAAATTTTTGGGAATCAGAAGATAATTTCTATAGATTATTGATCATTTAAGCTGAAGAAAACTGCAAGTCTGTGGAATTTATTTTTGCAGAAGTTTTATTGTATTTCTGAGGGTTGTAATTGTGGGGTTTTTTTTCATAAACCAGGTTAGTGCTGTGAAAGAAATGGTGTATTCTATTGTTGCCACCTTTCTCCAGATAAGTAGTTTTAGATGTAAAATTGGACCAAGGGACACCTGGCTTCAAAAATAATCATTTATTTGAACTTACTGAAATATTATTATTATATTCCAAAAGTGACATATTCTCAGCAAGAGTGTGGGAAGTAGAAGAACAGTTCAGAAGTTATGAGAATGTAAGACTGAGTACAAAGCAAAAGAATGGCAAGCCTCTTCTTTCCTCACAAGAGAAGAGTTGGCAATATTTTAGGGGCTATCTGCAGCTTTTTCTGAGTGTTACTGGAAGATCAAAAATCCTTTCGCTGAAATATGACCTATTTTGCCTTTGAAGATGATTGGCATGCTGTTCCTTCCTGAGCTGTATCTGTGTTCTCTTTGGTGGTTGTCTTTACTCACTTTGCCCTATGGTCAGATGCAGCAAGATAAGGCTGGTCTTGTAATTGAAGTTCCTTCCAGCCTGGTGTTATTCAGTGGTTCCAACAGCAGAGTTCAGGCAGAATATAGCACAGATAAAGGATTTATTGGAAAAGAATGCAAAACTCACAGGTAGTAGACAAAACATTCTGACAGATGAAGTTAATGGTACATATTTTGGGGTTTGAATCTGGAGCTTATGATCTCTGCTCACCTCTTATTATTGTGTAAGCTAAAAAAACCAAACCTCTGCCCTGTTTCCTCCCATTTGTACCACAAATTTTATCCATGTGGAATATTAGGATACTTCAAAGTGAGTGTCTATTTTGATAAGCCATTATCTGCAGAACATTAAGAATCATTAAGAATTCCACAGTGCAAGATATCCTTACAGCTCCAGAATTTCTCTTTGACTAGATGTCCAGGAAAAACTAGATAGGGCTTATGAATTTGTGCTGTTTTATTCACAGCTCCTAAACTCTTGCAGTCTGCCCATCTCTAACCATTCAGCAAAAGACTTCAGCAAGAACTAAATCAGAAATATCTACCACGTGTTGATAATTTAGAGCTGGGTCTGAGCTCATGGCACAGCTGTTTCAACAGCATACTAGGCTGCCAAATCAAGAAGAAAAACAGATGTTAATTTTCTAGGCTGAGAGAGTATGCTAAAGTTTTGTATGAGAAAAATATTTTGTAGCTGTTAGAAAAAACAATGCTGCAAAGAACATGAAAACACCCACAAATATCTTCTGTGGATAAATAAATTACCCAATAGTAGAACGAAAATTTCTTAAAGGAAAAAAACCTCCCCACAGCCACTGGTGTTTCCCACTGAGATTGTTTTTCTTTGTTTTTCATGCAAGGTTACAAGTGTGTAAATATAACATGTACCGAAAGGGTTAATGGAGTTTATCTGCTTCTTTTATACTCACAGGAAAATTACTTAGGTCAATTTCCTGTATGATAGAGAGCTTTATCACACCATGAAACACTCAGCTGACAGTTTTTTGGCAAGAAATGGAAGGAGCAGCTCTGTGACATCTTCAGAGACAATAATGTGGGTGGGGAATTTTTACAAGCTACACATAAGTTCAAAAATTTCTGAAGAAGTCAGTCTTCAATCAATGATCTTTCTTTCTGTAAAGTACCTGGGATTTTGTGCTTTTTTCTCAGTGGTGAATATTTTCTTCCCACGATACCCTTAATGGCAACATTGGTTGGTACTACAGAGACATGAGATTAATGAAAGAGAAAAGATTGCCTGGTAATATGGTAGTAAGTACTTTTGTGTCAGAGGGAGAGAGGGATGTTGAATGAAAAATTACATGTTTAGATGTATTCTATGCTCTTCTGAGTTCCTAGGTAAACTGAATAACTTTATAAATTGTTCCACAATTGTATTTTCTCTTTAAATGTTAGTAAGATGTATTAATAAACATCAATAAGGTTTATTAATAAAGTAGCTGTAGCAGTAATAAGAACAACAACAAATAATTTAAAAACTCATTTGCTGAATCACAGTCATTAAAAATTTTCATTAGCTACAAGCACTCTGAATTCAAGAAATAGGTGAGTAGGTAAGTAAAACAAAAGCAACACATAAACAAGTGGGGGGGGGGCTGGTTTCAGGGAGGTAACACACCTCTGAGAAAGATTTTTAGGCAGGAGAGTGTCACACTTAAAGTTGTAGCTGGGAGCAGAAACTTGTTGGGTAGGGAAGATGTTGCTATAACCAATATCTCTATGACTACACTTCTATTCAACTTATTAAAATAAAGGAAAAATGGGGTTCACCTTTTCTGGGCTGGCACTCTGGAAGCTCATGGCTGCAAGGACAAGGTGTTTCAGTGCCAGGAGGAACTCTAGGGCTCCTAATCACAGCCTTCTCTAAGTGGCAGTGGCAGACCTAGAATAATCGAGCCTTGAGGGTATAACAGCATGTGGTGCCAGCATCAGGTTGTCTTGAGAAACCAACTAGCAATTATGTACCTAAAAATCACGTTATTGCATCACATCTAACATGGCCTTCAAAGGAGAGGCAGTAGTCTTCAGTGGGGCCAACACTTCTATTTTGAGTCATAGCCTCAACACATTTCTTCTCTGTTGGAGGGAGGGATGAAGGAATATATCTGTCCTGTTGAAAAGAGAGCAACAAATCTCTTTTCTCACTGAGAAAAGTTACAACTGCATGTACCAGCATGGTCTCTTTAAAAAAGGACATGGTAGCACTGAGGACTGTGAGATGAGAGCCCTTCCTCACACTGTGTTGGGTTAAACTCTCATGTCTGTTAATGGTAGGATCTGGAACATCTACATTTCTGGAACTAGAGAAAAACAAATCAAAATACCCCAGACCAGAGCTTGCCTCAACATATATGAGCAGGGAAGTAGCATTATACCTAATAAACTGACTGACAGTGTAGCAGAGTATATATCTCATCTATCTATCTATCTATCTATCTATCTATCTATCTATCTATCTATCTATCTATCTATCTATCTATCTATCTATCTATCTATCTATCTATCTATCTCCATGTGGGTTGTGGTTCTGTGAATATTCCAGTTATTTCAAGCTACCTCAGCCTAAGAATGCTAACCTGGAAACACAAGGCTCTTAGCAGTGAAGTGAGATTCCTCCAATGTGATGCAGCTGGAGGTCTGGGCTGCTTCTAGCAGCCATCAAATTGTGGGTAGGTATTTCAGCCCAGGGAATCTCTGGCACACAGGAGTGGCTGATTCCCTGTTATGAAGTGCAAAGCCCAGGAGAATGTCTGGCTTCAGCAGAGACTCCATAAAATTCTGCATAGTGGGGCACAGCAGGGACCGAGGTTCCAGCTCCTCCAGAACTGCTGGAATTTTTGCTAAGGCATCTTAAAAGTCCTACTTTAATTCAGAGCAGCTGGGTCCTGAGGCTTTAATTTAGGGCATTTTTGGTCTTGAGGTAGGGCTAGTGGAAGGGAAGTGCTAGTCTGAGGCCAGAAGCCTCAGAGAGCAGAGCTCAGAGGGAGAGATGAGGTGGCAGGAAACCAGGGGAAATGCTGCTCCCTACTTAGTGAAAGTCCTTTGAAACAAATGTTTCCTTGAGGCCTGTGGTCATCATAACATTGCACTGTATTGCTGGATTCTTGACCAACTGCATGTGATGTCTCCAAGTGCAAAAGCTCTGATCAGAAGCAAAATGCCAGCATACTGGCTTAAAAGTGGTAAAACAATTTTTTTCCTTCATGTATTCTCTGTTTTAGGATAATTTTTTTCACTTTCTTTGTGTGCAGCTGTGAGGGCTTGCAAACTTCCCTGAGTGAAAACTGGAACTGTGACGTTATTGCAGAATTCTTGAGTCTGAGTTTGCTAAGGAAAATACCCAAGAGTCCAACACTTCAGTGCCGTGCTCTGCCCAGGAAAATGCAGCCACTGCACAACCTCATTCTTTTAGCTTGTGCTCCTTTTCCCTGCATTCTCCTATCCTGCAGAAAGAACAGGGGGCAGAGTAGAACAAGGGAGATCTGGTATCAGCCAGCACATTTACCTCTGTCATTACTCCATTCCATGTAGTAGCTATCAGCTGCTAAGCACAAGTGAAACTTAGTGGATCATAGTCCCTTCTAATAATTTAAGACATTGGACAATTGTGTTGCTGTGCATTGGATGCTACAAAGTGATAAATTGCTGTGGATTTCCAGTTTTCAGCATGCAAAAGAGCACTGATTTGGCCAGGAAGTTTGCTGCCAAAGCAGAGCTGGAGAGATGGAAAGGGATGATCTAGTTGGGAGAGATGAGACAGATCAGTAGCTGCAAAACCCCTCAACCCGAAGGAAGATAGCTTGAGATGACGAAGCTGGTTGCAAATAAGAGTCTATTCCTCCTAGGACATGTAAAGACCTTGCTCAGTCTGCCCTTAGAGGTTGAATGTGATCATTGTAAGTGATCCATTGCACATGATCCATTGCACATTGTAAGTGATCCATGGCACATGGATTGATCTCTTCTGTCTCCACCCCAGCCAATGGTGGTCTTTGCTGTAGGTGCTCAGATGACTGTGGGCACTTCTCAAATTGCTAAATGTGTCAATGAATGATTTTCAGAAAAACATAAGACAACATCAGATGGAGGATCAGTAGATCTGTAAATTAATTTATGATTCCAGAAAATATACAAGGTGACAACTCACCGACACACATGCACACACACTTCTTGCTCAAGATCCTAAAACCCCTTTCTATAGGGTGAATCCACATTCTAGCATAAAAAAAAACCCTTCAGATATTAAATGTTACATGATTCTCTGAAATTTCAGCCTTTGAAAGATGAACATTTATAAAGCACAGCCCAAAACTAATAAAGTGTGTCTAGTATTTTCTTACCCTCCACATAATACCCTCTTTTCCAAGTGACATAGCTTCATGCACAAAATTTTAATTTCTGAAGTGACTCATGAAATGCATGCAGGCTCTGTTTATGACTTCTTCACCTTCTTAAACCAAGAATGCCAAACCACTGAACGTTAGGAAGCATTCCTACTTCATTTCTTAGAAGTTTTTGCTGTTCCCCTTTCTAACGAAGGCTGCCGTTACAGTCATATGTCAAGAATGATTCATATAACACAAAATAAGTTTACATATGCCTAACTTTGTGTACTTTCACTTATTCACAAACTTACACACTCATTCTTGTTTTAGGTTTTATTTAATTGCTATATAAGCATGTGTGTTCATTTACCTACAGACACACCATTTATCATATTGCATAGACTTTTGTGCATAATTTATGTTGCACTTGGATGATTTATTTTTGAAAACAAACAGAGATTTAAAAAAGAATTCTAAAATCTAACTTGTCCAGATATGTGGTATTGGACTTAAATAAAAGGAGAAAAAGACAAAAGGAATAACAAAATACACGGACTCTTTTTGGGAAAAGAAGTTGATTTTATTGAACTGAGAGTTTATATTTAAAGCATGTTCTGATGTACAGAACAGAACTGTAGTTTATTGGTTTACTGGGACAAACATCTTTCAGGATATGTCCCACGGAAAAAAATATTAGGTGTTTGTTTTTGTTGTGAATTTTTCTTTGTTTTTTCAACTTTTTTTTTTATGAATTCCAACCTGTTTTTGACCATGTTATCACCTTGGGAACTTTACCCTTATTACCCTCAGAAGGGGCAAAACTCAAACTTGTGAGAAATACTTCTCCAAGCTAACTCACTAGATGTTTCTCTGACCACACAGATACATGTATTTTTGTCTTCTGTATGTCATCTTACAGGTAGATGGCTTTATTTAACATTTACTGCTGTCCTAATTTTACTGGTTTAAGCAATTGATAGTCATTAGTACAGTAATTTGTTTGCCCTCTTGCAGCAGATGGTGACCCCATAGATTTCCAGATGTTTGCCAACACAGGCTACTGGGTATTTAAAAATCTCAATAAGAGATGCCTACTTGAGAGTCCAACTATTTAATATGAAAACTAGAACTAAGGGAGTCTGGATGCATGGAAGAGGTCAGTTCTTGCTCAAGATTTACTGCACATGTATAATGTACATAAACCTATATATTTACCTCAGATGCTCAGGTTTACTTATGCTAGACACGAAATTTTTTCAGATGAATCCTATTCCTGGAGCCCAGGCCAAGTCATAGATTAACCAGAAAAGCCCAAGGAAGTGCAATAATCTCAGCATCCTCCGGGTGCAGGGGGTTATACAGGTATAGTAATTGAGATCCAGTGTTGATTATCAACTTTAGCAACATGAACACAATTCCAAAGGTTTTGTAGAGTTATTCTGAAATATTTCAGGTGTGTTTTTACAAAATTGATTTATTTTAAACATATGATGTTGCAGATGAATACATGAATTCACTTAACACGATCCAAGTAAGTCTAAGATTCCACAGTTAAAAAGTAAAGAAAACATCTGAAATCCATTTATGAAAGCTACTACATGGACTTTATCCATTTGCAGCTTTATCTACAGCTGACTCAAATAAATCATCTGAGTAAATGTACCTGTAATGACCTCTATTTGCCAAAGGCTGTAAATAAGGAGAGAGGCTGGACATCTTTTGGCATGATGAGGGCTCTCTTGGCAGGCAGTGATTGCAGTCAGCTGATTAATTCCTTATTTACAGAGCACAATGCGAGAACATTTATCTTGATCTAAACATAAAAACTTTCTGTGGATATTTATATGCAGAATTCCAATTTGTGATAACCATATTTGAGCCCTTAAAGGCTTGTCATATTCAGATTATCAGCTTTGCTTGGCGTTAGTAGACTGGATTTACTGGCCACTTGTCTGCTGCCATAATCTAGCAATGCCACAGGCATAAAAGGGTGGATAGGGAAGGAATTTCCTCATAGTTTTGTAGAAGTACACATTACACCTTTATTTAGATGTACCACTATGGACCTACTCTGATGTTGCTTTCCTACTGCCTGGTAAAATAGGTAGGACAATACACATGGGTCTTGAGTGCAGGGAATACTTTTTCTTACATTCCAAGTTGTAAACAAAGGTTACCCCATGGCCCACAGCTCAGAGCACTGAGCTGTGAAAGCAGTTGCACCACTTGAGCATTTCTGGCATTGCACACTCCTGAAAGGCTCTGTTGCTCCCCTCTTTCAAACAGGAAATGCCACTCAATTTTATCAGATTTTTAAAAACAGGACTGTGTTTTAGCCACACCATTTGTTCTGTGAAACAGAATGACTATATTCTGACTTACTTCTGAGACATGCGTATGCACAGGGGAAGATAGAGTAACTGTTTTTTAAAGAGAAGTCTAACTTGGATTTCAGCAAAAGTTAGAGTAAAAAAATCATAGAATATTCGGAGTTAGAAGGAGCATCGAGTCCAACTCCTGGCTCTGCACAGGTTGCCCCAAGAATCCCACCATGTGTCCAACAGCATTGTCCAAATACTTCTGGAACTTGGTCAGGCTTGGTGCTGTGGCCGCTGCCCTGAGGAGAGAGTTCCAGTGCCCAACCACCCTCTGAGTGAAGAACCTTTTCCTAATATCCAACGTCAACCTCCCCTGACTCAGATCCAGCCATTAATCTGAGTCCTGCTACTGATCATGAGAGTGAAGAGATGAGCTTGTGGAGTAGGGCGACCTAGAAGGACTTGGAAAAGGAAAAATGCTTCATTCCAATCAATTACATCAATAGAAATCTGGGATGCTTGGCTCCTTCTGGGGGGTAGGCTGCTAAGTAAGGTAATTTGTCCATTAAATACCAAGCACATGTGTGATATATAATTTAAAACCACAACAATACAACTTTTGGGTTGACATACATGTTCCCACTTATACTTTAAAAGCAGTATGAGTTTCCCAGACTTTTCCTTTGGAACAGATTTGCTAAGAAACTATAGAAAATAAAGCTAAATAGAAAGAAATGTATTATCATCTGGAATATATAATTAATTTTAACACTGATGGAGTAGGAAGCCAATTTTCTTGCAGGGTATAACGTGGCATTAACAACAAACAGTGTCTACTCATTAGTTGAGTGGATTCCTAAAAATAGTTGGTTATTCAAACCCATATTAACTGATGTCTTGTGATCTTAATACTGAAGCCCATGGGACATGTACAATAGGGATAGCAGGTTTTATTTTTTCTAAATATTATGTAAAATTAATAAAGATTGACTGGAGAGAATGAATTGATTTATTCATGCTGTTCCTACATGTATATCATAATGTTGTATCTATTGAAGACTCTCACTTGGTTCATTGTGACTTTGGAAAAGGTGGATCCAAATATATGAAGACAGAAATTATTAACTATTTCTAAGAACAAAGAGTTCATATATATATCAACCCACATATATATATGTGATATATAATATATATCTCACCTTGGTATGATACATGCACTTACTCAGAGACACTGTGAAAACATACTGTTAAATTCAACAGCAAATCTTGTACGATCTTATTTTTTGTCACATTACTTATTTTTGATTTTCCAATGTCTCAACAGCCATAGAACTGATATGGAGACAGATTTCTCTGTTTGAAGTAGAAAATCTCATATGGTATTTTTAAATTTTTAAAAAAAATTTTAATGGAACCCAAGTAATATCTTTTATTCAAATTTAAAAGTCAGGTCCCAGAATGACAAACTAGTCTAAACTGAAAGAATATGGAGCCTTACATGAGACGAGTCACTTCTTCATGTTTCTGTTCAAGAAATGAATCAGAGTTTTGTAGTGGCCTGCAGTCATTTTAAGCTGAGAATATCACTGGTGTGGGGATAGTTTGATAATTCTTTTGGGAATGTTTTCTTTTGGGAAAATCTGAAACCTCTTGCTTTTACACCTTTCATGCTGAAACTTTGTAAGTGAATATGAAATTACTCAGGGTTCTTACCAGCCACAGGGGAAGAGTGTGCTCCCAAACTTGTCTTCTGCTCTCAGAGAGGACAAAATGATGCCTTCCCTTCATTTCTTCTGGTCTGCAGGCCCACTACAGTGGTTGTACACACAGAAGTGAGAACTGCTCTGTTCAACATGTCAGAAGACAAGGCATCTATTCTCTTTTTGTGAAGCATTAAGTGTAGTAAAAGTAACAATACTTGTTCTCACTACTTTTTTTTTAATTACTTCACTTTTAGTTTCTTGAATACATTTCAAATTATTTTATTCCAGGAGCGTGTCCAGATAACACATGAGGTATTTCAACAATATTGACTGTGTGTGTAGCTCTCCTCAACATGACATGAAGTGTCCTACATTTCATTTTCACTCCTAGTGCCCTGCTCAGCAATCTGCTTTTTTGAAAAATATTTTAATGAGCTTTGGAAACTTTCCTGTAGTCACAGAAGTCCTGATAACAGTGCTTGGCTTCATGTGAAAGAGGAATTTCAGCAAATGTAATGGGACTATTCAAAAATTTAAGGTAGAGTAAATCTGTTTGTGGGATCAGAACCTGAATTTCTGCAGGATCCATGGGGTTCACTGTGATGCACAGGTGAAGACAGTGAAATGCTTTATTTAGACCCCTTGTAACAAACTCTTGAGAAAAGCTATCACCTAAAGAACATTTGCATCTCATTTTTAGCTGGTAATTTATTTTCTTCTTGGGACCTACACCTGTAATGAGTAATTTCTTTTTGTATTTTAAGGCCACTAAATCACAGACGGAGAGAGAAGGCAGCGAGAGGACTTTTATTTCCTTTGGATAATTACATGGCATTAAGTTTCCTTACAACTCCAGCTGTTTCTTGCATCCCAGGGTGGAGTTGTTTTACTGAGTGATATATATGAATACTGCTCAGTGATCATTCTGACTCATTATATGTTTTCATATCTTGAAATCTGCTTATGTTAATTTTTGCAAATCTTCATGCTTTTGCCTCAAAGAGAAAAAAATCGAAATCAAGTTTGGCAGCAAACTACAGGCAACAATTTAAAAAGAATTATTAATTTTGTATATATTGATAAATAAATGTATCTCTTTGCTTTACTGCAGTCTTAGAGCTATGATGAAGCAACATGGCTTACACAGAGCAGACTTAAAATACATACAGAAATAATGGCAAATGAAAGCTTTGACTTAAAAAGCAACATATTTTTTAGTGATTTTAAGCCCAAGGTGTCTGGAACAACATCTCTGGTTTTGGCTAGAGCAGGTTGAACAACTGCTATGATTCATCCTGGCAATTCTCAGTTGATTCTATACATTGAATGGGGATTCCCACTGAACAAGGGTAATTCTAAAAGAGTGCTTGAAAGTGAATTTCTGCATCTCAGCAGATTTCTGATCTCAGCCCTGTTGTGAAGACCAGGACTTTATCATCCTACATGTGATCTGCTGATGTGCTCACTCTGACACTCACTCACATTCCCTCTACCTAAACCTGGGGGGGGCACTGAACTCTGCAGTGGGGGAGAATGGGGGGAATGGCACCACTTCCATGTAAGAGCTGACTTCTTACTTTCCAACTGTTTTCCTCATTGTCTGTACCTTCCTTTCCTTTTCCAAAAATCCTCATCAGAAGCAATAAAGAAAAACTCTTTTCGATCTCACTCACTCTTCTTGGCTTCCTGAGCTCTTTATCCAAGACACTTTCAGTCATTTACCAGCAGTCCTGGTTAACCCAGAAAGGTCTCAGTTGACTGGAAATTAGCAGATACGTCATTTATCTACAAAAAGGGCTGGAAGGAGTATAGGGGCAATTACAAGGCTGTCAGCCTGACCTCAGTGCTGGGGAAGGTCATGGAGCAGATCATCTTGAGTACAATCACAGCATGTGCAGGACAACCAGCAGAGCAGAACCAGCCAGCACCATTTGTGAAAGACAGTTCCTGCCTGACCAACCCAAAGTCTTTCTACAAGAAAGTGACCTGCTCAGTAAATGAAGGAAAGTGTGAGGATGTTGTCTTACCTGTAATAAAGATTTTTACACCATTTTCCACAGCATTCTGCTGGAGAAACTGGCTGCTCATGGCTTGGACAGGTGTATTCTTCACTGAGTTACCAACTGTCTGCATGGCCAGGTCCAGAGGGTGGTGGTGAAGGGAGATAAATCCAGTTGGCTGCTGGTCACAGGTGGTGCCCCCAAGGCTCAGTATTGGGGAAAACCCTGTTTGATAACTTTATCAGTGATTTGGACAAGGGAATTGAGTACACCCTCAGTCAGTTTGCAGATGATACTTAGCTGGTCAGGAGAGTTGATCTGCTGGAGGGCAGGAAGGGTCTGCAGAGGGATCAGACTAGATCAATGGGCTGAGGCTGAGGCTAGTGGTCTGAGGTTCAGCCAGACCAATTACTGGATCCTGCCCTTAGGTCACAACAGCCCCAGACAGTGCCACAGGCTAGGGCAGAGTGGCTGGAAAGCAGGAAAAGGACCTGGGGGTTCTGGTTACAGCAGCTGAACATGAGCCCAAGTGTGCTCAGGTGGCCAAGGTACCCAATGTCATCCTGGTCTGTATCAGTGACAGTGTGGCAGCAGGACCAGGGCAGTGACTGTCCCCCTGTGCTGGGCACTGCTGAGGCCACATCTCAAATCCTGTACTCAAAAAGGACATTGAGGGGCTGGAGTGGGTCCACAGAAAGGAACAGAGCTGGGGAAAGGTCTGGAGCACAAGTCTGATGAGGAGCAGCTGAGGGAGCTAAGGGCTCTCATTCTGGAGAAAAAGAGAGTTGGGGGAAACCTTCTCACTCCCTACAACCCCCTGGCAGGAGGGTATAGCCATGAGAGGACTGGGCTCTTTTCCCAGATAACAAGTGACAGGACAAAAGGTGTGCCAGCAGAGATTTAGGTTGGAATCCAGAAAAAAGTTCTTCTCTGAAAGAAGAAATCAAGCAGTAGAAGAAGTGTTTAAGTCACCATCCCTAGAGGTGTTTGAAAGACACATAAATGTGGAACTCCAGGACATGGCTTAGAAGTGAACGTGGTAATGCTGGGTTTACTCAATGGTCTTGGAGGTCTTTTCCAACTGAAAGGATTTTATGACTCTATCTAGTTCCCTCTGCTGTCAACATTTCAGTGACCATGAAGATTGTCAAAACTGTCTCTGGAAATTTGGCTTCCGAAGAATTTCCAGAATTCAACAAACATGTGACTACTAGAGGAGAGACATTGGGAAGAGTAGTAGAAAGCAATCAAAATAGTGCTGTTTAAAGCAGCACTTGTGACTGACATTGTAGCACTTTTAATATGGAGCTGTTTTTTTGGTTCCAATAAATAAATTAGGACATTACAGCTAAAAGCTAAAAGCAGATAAAGAAAATGTGTCTCTTAAATGCAGAACAAATGAAATTTCATTGAAAAGCTAAATCTGAGCAGATGAACTCACATGTGCTGCAATCTTAATCTATTGATAAACCAAACTGAAAATCTGGATGGTAATGAGTGAGCTGAAGCATGTTAGAGCACATTTGCTTCCTGGTTTTTCTCCATATCTACTTTTCCTCAAAATCCACCCCCAAGTACTGGGTCTCATCCTAAAGTGCAGCTGAAACACCTCTAGAGTGACTCTTTGCATGTGGAAGCTCTTGGTGTAGACAGAGCTGATAAACTGGTGAAGAGAATGTTTGTCCTGGGAAAGTATTCCAGGCACATTTCAACTCAGCCTTTGCTTCAAGGCGACTATTTAGACCTGGAGATGGAAATTTGTTGATGGCTTTCCAGTCATAGCAGAAAGATTAGCATCAAGTTTCTCAGTTTGTCTTGAGAGGCTTTTTTACTTTCTTCCCTCTAGAGCATGGGTAGGTATGTTAGCCTCTCTGCTGGGAATGGAAAAACAATTAAAATAATTGTGTGTCCTTGGCTTTCAAAGGACTTTTATATAACTAATAACTTGGTTTAGATTGTTGTTGCTAAAGATGTATTTGCTTTATTTTGCTCCTCCAAGAAAAAAAAATTGGCTAGAAAATGGATGTCTAAAAGTTTGGCATATGGGTTTAACCTATGCTACCTCATATTTTAATTCCCTGCAGAGACTGCCTTTCATTCAGGAAGGAAAGTATTTCAGTGATCTCAACGAATACAATAAGGAAGATGACTGACTGTGTAATTTTTCTTGAAGACAGTGGGTGAAATACTTCTGACAGCAGCTGCTAGACCTGCCACACCCAACTGTGTTGGAAAAGAGTCAAACAGGAATAAGATAATAACACACAAAATACTTAGTGTACAGCTTCTGTAAGAACCAGCATAACTCCTGGTACTGCTTTAAGGGCCCTCTTCTTTAGGAAGTGTTGCCTTTGTCTTCTGTCAGCTATCCATGGGGTTTAGTATCTGGGAAATGTCACCACTTGTCTACAGGACAGTCATGCAGGGGATCACCTCTTACTCCACACCCCTGAAGTGCAAATGGTGGCAGAGGGGAGTGATGGGGTCTGTAGGCAGGTTTTTAGGAGCTGCTTTGTGCCTGGGGCAGCCATTTGAAATGAGAGAGCAAGCTTGACTGTGGCCTTAAAGTCATTCACAGCTCTCTCTGTAAACCTTCAGGAAACAGGTAATGCTAAAAAAGTCTGCAGGAGTGTAGGCACATCACAAAGGGAATCTAGTTATAGACTCTTATCTTTTATTACCAGAAAACATTGAAACAAATAATGAAACAAAGAATTTATAAACCCCTACAAGTATAGATTCATTAAGGACAAATTACATCAAGCAATTTCATTCACCAAGGTGAATCTGGTTTTGGACTAGGAAAGATGCTTGATTTTACATCTTTTGACACTTTCTTACATTACCTTGTCATAAATAAACTGTAGAAAAATTATCTGGATGAAACTGCTGTAGAGTGCAAAACTGGTTGGAAAACTCTTTCAACAGAGTATCAATTAGTGATTCTTCACCAGAAGAGGAGTTTTCATTAGTGCCCATGATGAAGAAATAGGGAGCATGACTTAAATTTACAGGTGACATGAACAACGCTAGAAGACAGCATTAAAATTCAAAATGTTTCTGGTAAACTTGACAAAAAAATCTGGAAAACAGTGCTACGAAATAAAGACAAATGCCAGGTTGTGCCTTGAAGATCAGCTTTCTGGTATATTTACCCTGTGTTCATCAACCAGAGTATTTATCTCAATCCTCATGCTACACAAGCAATACAGAACAATTGGAGAAAATTTAGAAATGAACAGCAAGAATAGTCCACCTCCTAAAATATGTGACCTATAAGGAAATTGTGAAGGATCTGGAGCTGTTTAGTCAGGAGAGGTAACAGTTCATCAGTTGTGAAAAGCAGAAGAGGAAAAAAATAATCCATTCTCTTTCTTCTTGATTGCTAGGATAAGAAATAATAGACTCTGATGTAAACTCTTTGAGTTAAGAAGCCTACACAAAATTCTAAATAATTTCCAAGAGGGAAATGGAGATTTTTCAGATCAGGTTTTAGGAATAATATTGCAGCAGTTCTACAGCATTTGGGGCAGGTGAATAAACTAGATGGTCTCTTTAAACCTATTCCTCTCCTGGTTCCTGTGATATAGCTTTTGATAGACAAATCAGAAGTTGCTGCTTATAGAAGTATTGGTCTTGAATTCAAGAACTGTCTCTTGTGCTTCCTTTGTCTCTTTGGTTAGAAATGACTGTTTCTGTCTAGCTCCAGTTGGGGACAATCATGCCAATGTTTAGCTCATATTGATGTACTGATAAAACCAAGCCTGGCATGGCTGTGCTCCTTTTGACTCACCATTATCAGGGTGATAATGTGCACTAATAAACCATAAATCCCTGCCCAGCCTCACCTGGGGCTCCCACCCACACCTGGGCCTCCAGGAGCTCTTTATAAGCTCAGCCTTGTCTCCCTGGTTGAGCTGGGATCTTTGGCTTTGGCACAGCCTTGCCTTGGCCTCTCTACAGAGCCCTCTGAGCTGGGGAACCACATGCTCTGGAAGGCAGATTTTTCATAGCACCAATAAAGTACTGTGAATGGATATCAGGACAGCAATAATTTCTGTTTAGGCAGGCAATACTCATATGTGGTTTTGATTCACCTCTTCTAAGTGTAAACCTCTGAAGTAGTCACTTTTATATGACAATTTTAACCTTTTGCTTATGCCATACCGATCATCAGGGTCCTGAGGTATTTCATAAAATGAAGGAGGCAAAAAGGGACACATAATAATAAAAATAACACAGAACAAAAATCTTAACATGGAGGATGTATTTTAGATTATAAATTTCCCGATCATGTCAGGACTTCAAAAATGCTTTTTTTTCTACAAATGACATCAGCTTGGAAATAACCTGTGACTTCTCTGGATAGGAGATATTAGTACAGACTCCTGATAGTAGTATTAATCATATTTTTCACTTCTGTTATGCATAACCTTGGTAGTACAGACAAAGTGAAAAACTTTGAACTACAAGATTAAATAACAAGTTACATATATAAGAGAGAGACCTAAATTCACATTTAAAAGCATAGGCATTAAATTACTGAGGGAAAACAGAAAAACTGCAAACAACAAATGAAGAAATGTAATTGTATTGTGAATTTTAGTGTAGTACTTCTCAAGGTCCTTATATAACTTGGATGTATATTCTTACTACTTTTTCACTTTTTGAATATTGTTTGTGCTGAAACTAATTAACACTGACATCTAGTAGACATGCAATATTATCTACTTATTTTTCAAAGAAGGCTTGAAAAAATTAAGAACAGAAAGTATGAAAAATCTCTGACCCTTTCTATACCCAAATGTTCCCTTTCCCCATCAGTCTTGGAAAATATTACTTGAGTTGTTTTCTTCCTCTTTATGAGTTTTGTTTTTTTTTTTTTTCACTTATAACCTCCTGACTGTAAAAGAAAGCAAATACTCACAAAAATTGAAAAAAAAAACCCAACAAAACCTTCGAGATTTACCAGCTCTACTTCAAAGAATGAGGAAACATTTGAGAAGCTAGGAAAAAGCTGTCTTTAAGGGTTTTCCAAGGAAAGTAATATCAATCTTTATCAAGACACAAAGTGGTAATATTTGGATTTTCAGGTACATTTTAGTGCTGAACTACTTATTAGTGTTTGTTGGATTTTTGATCATCTTGGAATAACTAAAACTTCAGAATTAAGAAGCATCTGGCACTTGTCAGAGCTCTGCCTCTCATATCAAACTGTTCATTTAAAATCCATTTATATTAAGAGGCAGGAGATATTTTTTGATATTGCAGAAAGAATAAAATTGAAAAATGTACTATATAATTTCAATACAGCAGTAGAAATTATGTTCAAGAAGAGGACACTGATCACTGTGGAGAAGTAACAAACAAATGGGAATGTTCTGATCAGTGAAGAAATATACTAGGTTTCATCAAGATATCTGGCTGCTCTGAGTAAGACTTGTTTTACCTAATTTATTCATGTGGTGTTTTTTTCTAAAAATAATAGGTAAAGATAGTCCCTACCAGTTGTTGATTCAGCCTTACTTCAGATCTCTATTAAGATGCACTTAATTACCCTGTGGGTGTGACTGTATGACATAAATTTTCTATCAACTCTTGGACAACTATTACTGCATAACTTTTAATTTGTATTTCTTCCTGTGTCTTTTAAGAGAATAAAAAAAGAAAGTTGGTCCTACTATGCATTTCCACTAGGCAGTTTGAGTAAGATGCCAGGCCCTGCTGAGTGCCTGGTGCTCTAACTGTGGACAGGGATGTCACACATATGATGCCCACATTTCTGCAGTGATAACTCCTGGCTGAAGGGGGCACAGGGAGGTCTCTTGAATCTGCAAAACGAAATATCAAAGCTTCTACTGGGGATTTCCAAGCACCTTGCATCTCATATGACAAGGTGTGAGCAATGCATCCAGATCTTGTAACCACAGTGAATCTATTTCCTGCACAGTCTAACCAGCAATGCTGTAGCCTGCATCCCTAATACTCAGTATTCCTATATTCTCTAAACACAAAGGATTTGTTTTTCTTCCTATACTGATACTACCAGTGCTTTTCAATTGTATATATTGCTGATAATTTTTCAAGTACCATTAGCTAAATTGCTTTAAAACATTTTTGAGTATAAAAGCCCCCTCCAGAACTACACATGTGCTCATAGTTCTGTTCCATGCACTAAAGAAGAGTAATTTGGGGGCAGCTCTGATTAAATTTTTTGGGGAGAAAAGCCATGTACCAAAGAGTCAGAAGGATTGCTCATAGACTATAATTTTTAAAAAGCAGAAGATGCTGCTTCTTGCCTGTGAAGGGTCATTTTCCAGCCCCTCTTAGGATCATCTTTTCCACATACTGAGATTTATCTTCTTCCTCACCTTTAATGATTCAATAGTACCTTTTCTTTCCAAGCTTAGCATTCCTTTTTAGTGGCTGGCTATTAAAACAGAATTCTCTTGCTCAGGTGATTCTCTGTTGAAAGCCACCAGTATATCCTCTCCCCAGAATTTTTAAATAGATTGAGTTTTGATGATTTTTCTTGCTGAGAAATCCCTCAAGTAGAAAAATATTGCTTTTTCACAATTTAAAAATAGGACATCCCTTTCAGCAAAAACTTTTCATGTTGGCAGTTTTGTTCCATATAGTAAGTAATTTTTAAAAAAATCCTCACAATTTTAGTCATAAAACCTCAGTTTATTTTCTTATCATTTTGTCAGCCTATGATCAGTAAAAACAAAATTTTGCGAGGTGGTCATCCAAAAGTTTTGTTTCAGTTAATTATGGTAATAAGTGGCCATGAAGATGCATCAGGTTTATTTGAGGACATCTTTAAGAGCTGAACCTGTCAGAGCTGGTCTGAAAGTTCACATTTGGATCACAGGGCTAGTTTAACTTTGGAATGAGATGGATATTTCTGGTTAGTCCTCCACTGTTCTTTTGAATGTTCAGTAAACAGTGTAGGAAGGATTTCCCCTATAGTAATTAGTAATTTGAAAAAAGAAAAAAGTGTCTGAACCACAGGAGCAGCCTTTTCAATAAAATTTCCCTTTAAATGCTAAACAGTCTGTACAACAAGTGAGTAAAGACTTAATCATAAGTAAAGTATCACTAAAAGGCAGTTTGGGGAGCTGGATTGAAGCCAATCTATCACAGAAAAGCACACCACATACAGTTCTGATATAAGAAAGATTATTTTTGAACAGGAAAGTCCTTTGCCTTTTTCATAAGCTAATGAAAATTCAGTCTCAAAAAATCGAACTTCTAGTGTTATTAATACACAAAAGTTCCTTTTACCACAAAGTTACAGTCTTTCTTGGTGCTCAACATAGTCATGTAAATACAAATTTCTACCTTTGGTTTACCTACTGCAATTGTCTTTGTATCTGAGTGATTACTTTTGTCTGCTTAAATACACACTAGCAACAGCCAAGCTGCCATGAAAATAAATCCATACGCTTCATTTTTTTGCTGATTGATGTCTGTTGTCTATCCCACTGAGAGGAGCTTTAAAATGTAACAATCTTCTGAAGCAAAAAAATGCTGAACCAAATGGAGTGATTTATTTGGAACTCTTATAGTTACGACGTGTTACTGATAAGCTGCAATTGTGAGTTTGCCCTATTTTAGAGCTGAAGAAAAAAGTTTCGAATTTGATGGCAATATCACTGTATAAATATGCTGATTATTGCAAAGCTGTCAAAATTATCTTGTATTTGTAGTTCAATCAGTGACTAGATTGAAGGGGATTACCTAAAATTTAAATACTAAAAATCTAATCTCTCTTACGTAGAAAGGTACCAGCTGCAAGATCAAGTATCTTGAGCATAAAAGAAGCAAAAATCAAGGTTTTCTCTGTGTGTGAAACGTTACTGCTGAGCAAGAACCTTATGCATGTATTCTTTGAGGTATTCTGTTTATTTTTTATTGTTTCAAATTTATGCCTAGTTAGTGAGAAGCTATTTAATGTTTTATTAATATCACAGTATGATTCACTGCAATATTTACTCTAATTAGCCTTCTTTGAAGACAAAATAATAACTCGTGATCTTGATTATTAACTATGAAAAATTTGTTTACTGTACTGCATGTCTAGAGATGTAAAAAATATCAGCTTGTTTTTAACAGAGGGGAAACTGAGGTACAATATGATTTTAGGTCTAAAGTGTTTCAATCTTGGATGCCAACTTCAGGTTGTCTGGAGCTTCATTTTTATCCAGGCATTTAAGGAGAAACTCACAATTAGTAAACACCTGAGAAAATAATTTAAAAGCTTTTCTGATCAGCTGATGAATCTCTGTGACAGAGGCAGGGATAAAATGTGATTCAGTGGAATACATTTCAGCTGTCTTATTCAGAAGTGTCACACTATTGCCTGTCAAATATTTTAGGTGAGCTATTCTTCAGAAACCTGAAGACACCATATATTAACCTTCTAAATGTTTTTAAACAAAGACTTGAAAACGACATCTTTCTGATAATCATCAGTAATATTTTTCTTCAGCATATGCAAAGAATATTTTATAGTATTAATATCAAGTTTCAAGTTATAATTCCTATCTGAACTGATATTTCAGGGACAGAAAGGCTGCACAAAAATTGTTTGTACTCTGATTCCTCAACTTCAGGTTCCTTAGATACCAACCAGAATCTGCTATATGCTATGGTAGCCAGCTGGTGAAATATAGATTGGATAGTGAAAATATAGGGTGAGTGGATGCAGAGGGGCCTTGTCAGACTGGTGAAATGATGGAGCCCTCATCCAGATGCTGGGTTTCTGACTGCCAAGAAAGGGGTCCACAAGTTGAACATGAATGAGTAAAGTGCAATGAAGGAAAGAACTGCCCCTATCCACTGTACTAGCAAAAGTGAAGTCAGCAGGCTCAGAGAAGTGACCATGATCATTCTCTTCTGTTTAGCATTTTGGGCTGGGCTCCTGTGGCCTGTTTGGGGCTTCCCCAGTATGAGAAAGATACAGGCATATGGGAGAAAGTTCCCTAGAGGGCAACTGGAAAGAAGAGTGGGCTAGAACATGTGGTGTACCAAGTGCTGGCTTTGTTCTGTGTGGAGATAAAAAGGCTGAGATGGGGATTTTAATTGCTGCTTTCAGAGAGTGAATGAACAAGTATAATCAGGATGGAGCCAGAGTCTTATTTCAGTTCACAGTGAAGGGCTGAGAGATAAAGGGCATAAAGAGCAGGAAACTCCAATGAGATACTAGATTTTTTTTCTTTTTGCAATAAGTTTATTCAAATAATAGAGCAGATGTTCTAAAGAGATTGTGAAATCTCTAGCCTTGGAGGTGTCCATAATTAAACTAAGCAACCAGCTCTGAGTTGATCCTTTGAGCAGCCTCCAGAGGTCTTTTACAAGCTATACAGATCCATAATGTCTAAAAAAGTCTCTTTACCTGGGCAAGACAAACTTTTAAAGTAAGACTCATCAATTTTTTCTTTACTGACAATCATCTCTTGGTGCTGGGGGTTACAATATAGTAAGCATGCTCATCTATCTATGATAAAGCTCTGGGTGGTCAAAGAGAGAAGCACACTGAACACCTCTGAGTGCAAAGCAGTTTGCTGTTACTGTATGTCACAGTCACTTTCTGGGGGATAGCTCACCTTTGAGTCACAGTTATGGTGATTATAAAAAGGGACTAAAGTTTTCCAGTCTCAGGCAGCTGCTTTGTTAAAATGATGGTGGAATTGGAGTATTTGATCTGTATTTTCCAATCACATGAGTCAGTACAGTCCCTGTGTTGGGACTGTTTTCGCTGTTGGTAAAGCACTTCTGTACAGAGTCAAGGAGTCAAATGGGTTTTTCAATTTCCATTTTAGCCACTCATCCCAGCTGTGTGTGAGAAATTGTCACAGTTGCTAACTATTTGTGCCACTTGACACCAAAGAATATTCAGTGAACCAGCAGCAATATCCTCTCAGTGAACAGCTGTAATTTCTTTACCATGGTAAAAATTCTTGAATGGTGTTACAAGTTATAGTCTCCTGAAGATGCTGACTCAATCTTTTCTCTCCAAATATAGTTTTCCTCTTCCATCAGAAAGAGAAAGGGCTATCTATAGCTGTGTGGTCTTGGCAGTGCTCTAATGTGCCAGTCCTTTCACATAAAAATTAAGAACATTTAATATATTGTCATAGGATATGGACAGGATGGGATGGTAAACACTTTACTCCTTCTCTGCAGTAGGAATTGCATGGTCCTCCTTTGTAGGGTACTCCCTGCTAAATTCCCATATCATGGCCTCTTTTCAAGAAGTCATGGGGGAGCCCAAGAACCTGGCCACCCATTGCTCACGCTCTAATTTCTTTCTGGTTTTTGTGTGGGTGTGTGTATTAGCTCTATGGAACTGGTGGCAGATGAACTATGTAAGCCTTGATCTTATGTGGTCAGGCTTGAAGTTCTCAAGGTCAGGCTTGAAGTTTCTCAGGACAGAGAAAAATTGCTGGTTTCTATGTTTGGGCTCCAAGGTAAAACCAAGGAAGCCAGCAGTTTCTGTTCATACTGAATTGATCAGCTAGTGGCTTTTAATTAGATCTGATTAAAGCTCTCTAATGTAAACTGAGCGTGACCACAATGAGCTGAACAAACCAAAGTCTGCAAAATTGATATTTTCAGTGCTTAGGTTTCAATTTTGTTGCCATGTTTTGATTTCCAATTGGGAAAACAAGCTCAATATTTCATTTCAGACTGAATGTATCTGAACGGAAACATGGTGGTTTGCTGAATTGAGGTAAATGGTTTGCATTCAGGTCAGATTGCCTGAGCTGATGTGGTAGCTCCTGGAAGCAGCACTTGTGAGGAAGGTAATCATATGTCTTGATTCTCTAAGGAAGAAGTGAAATTGAAATAAGTAAGGCTTTATGTACTTTATCTTCTGGCATCTTCAGGACCAGCCAAGAATCATAACTATTTAAATGCATACATTTTGAATGGTATATATATGTACAGATATATGAATTTCTAGAAGAAAAAGGCATTAAAATATTTTTATATATAGGTAAATGTATGAATTTTTTATACTCATGTTTCTATAAATGTAATAAAATGTATTTTTCTTCTTTTGGGAAAGCATGGCTGGAGCCCAGAGTAGTAAAGAGGTCTACAAAGTAAGAATCTCCTTTTCTTTCCAGGTATGTTGTCCTGATAAATAGTCCTTTTTATTTTTATACATGGCTATGTTTTATCTAACTGTTCATGTGTGCACAACAATTACTGGCAATCCTGTGCCACAGACAGGGCCTAGGAGAGCTAATACTGGAACTTAGCTGAAGCATAGAGAAGAACGAGTTTATGTTCTTAGGGCTCTGTGCAGCAGAGCCACAAGATGGCAGGAGCACAACACCAGTTTCTGTTCACAGCACTTCCATCCTATTTCACTAATTTTCTTGTATTGCATTGCAATTTGCATAGTTTTGATGATTTTAAAAGCCAACTCGGTTCAACAGCAAGTAATTTTAAAGGTTTCAGGTCTCTTACTATGTATGCCAGAATCCAGAGTAAATGCAATAGTAACATTAAAAGCTGAAGTGTGGCACTAATGGAAGAATGAGCCATTTTAACATCCAAATACATAATATTTTCTTTATTCAGAAAATAAATTGTATCTCCATCATATTTTCAACTCCTGTGGAAATCAACTTTTTCTTTCTTTCTTGATCAAGTTCATGATGTTAAAAACTTTTAATGGACCAAAAAAACTATCCCAATCTATTCCTCACATTAGAATTTTGGAAAAAACTAAAAGCAAACTGCTCTTTAACCAAATTAATTAGAGACTAGTATGATCTTTGTGCTACTGGAGGAAAGTGCACCAGGTGCAGAGCTATCAGAGTCTCACCTAAAGCTAGTGCAGATATGGAATGTTGCCCACAATTTGACAGGTATAAACAGTTTTGGAAGGCTTCAGCAAAGTAAAATTAACCTTTAAACACACCCCCCCCCCCCCTTAAAAATATTAAGCAGCTATTTATGAGGCACCTCTGGCATATCTGTGATTAGAAGTATTGAAAATAGGAAGGGATCCTTCAGAATCAACAATGTTCATCATCTTTAGGAAATGGGCTCATATTTGACCATATGATTAGCCTAGATGATTGTCATTGTACAAGTACCTGGCAGAACTCTATTAAGAGCTTGGAAGTTTCAGTATTTGCTGAGTCTTCTTGCCTAAGTGTATTTGAAGCGCTCCACAGGTTATTCCTGTGTATGTGGATACACACAACATCCAATTGAATGATCTGTGCATCCTGGGCTCCAGGGACTGAGCAGCCTTTCCCCTGCAGCTGTGGATGCTCCCTATCCCTCTGCTCAGTTCACTGTGTGAGACCAAGGTCCTGCAGGACAGACAGCATGTGCCCAGTGTGCCATCAGAGACTGCACAGAAACATTACCTAGGTGGTGCAGAGAAGAACAAAAACTGACATAGAAGGAAACCACACTCGTGTGAAAGAGAAAGGAATATGATGGGGTTGTTTTGGGGTTTTTATTGGAAGGATTAGCAAGCAATAAGATGAATTTCAAAAGAGAATGCAGAAAATAATGCATTACACTGCACAATAAAGCAGAGGAAAAAACTGCATGAGATATTTGCAAGGGTGGACTGATGGAGCCAATGTAGAAATGTCACTGCATGTAGCATCCTAAGAGTCTGTGGGGCCTCACTGCTTCTGTCCAACAGAGCCCATCTGCCTTGGATGCTAAGGGTACCTCTCCCATGTGCAGGTGTAAGTACAGGGGTATTTAGGAAGTTTTTTTCCTCAATAGGTGAAAGTAATTTTACATGCACAAATATAGGTCCCTTTACTGCAGACCATGAATGTGAGAGGCACATTGGCAGCTTACCATTTGCTGAAAGCACTAGACTGGAAGAAATATCCTTGCTTTCTTCTTCCTCCTCAGGGCTCCTTAGAAGATGTGGTCTGATGGAGGGAGCCTGATGTATCTGCCCTGCAGTGCTGTGCTATCTCTTGGAGATACTGATGTTTTTTCACACAGCCCCAACTCAGTACTCCCTGGAGCAAAACTTTTGCTCAGGAATTGAGCAGCAAGACAAAGCCAGGGTGATTCCCCTCTCCATGGCATGTGTAGGCAGGGTCTGCATCTAAAGTCTGACTCTTTTTTTGTGTTAAGATTTTGTTTTCAGTTTCTTAGAAGATTTCACAGCTTAAAATGTTCTCTGTGAAAATGCCCATGCAGGGTGTAATTTTTAAATTTGTATAAGAGGTACAACTGCATGGTTAGACAATTTCCCAGAATGTAAATAGGGGGAAAGTACATTTGCTTCTTAAAATGATCTTAAATGCTTCACTGAGATGAACTGGCACTGCTGGGTTTGGAAACATCTCTTGTGGGACTTGTTTCTGAATATTGTTTCTGAATAAGGGTATTGCCTTTTCTTTATGAAGAGGAGATGACAATTGATTAAATTATGCATAACTAAGTGTTATATAGGCTGGTAGCTTCTGGCTGGAAAGGAGGTAGCTCCTTGCTAGCAGCAATCCTCAAGGAGTGGCACTGAAGGATTTGTAAATCTTGATTCTAAATTGTCTCCTCCCTTGTCTTTCACGCTGCTCCCCTCACCCATTTGTCTGCCCCTCAGTCCCTCTGTGCCCTGTTTCTGTTTTGAAAGGGTCAGCAAAATTAAACTTGTATTTCTGAGAATCTATTAACTAGCTCAGACTAGTCCTCCCAGATGGAAAATCAGGGGATTGCTTTAACATGGAACATCTGAGGAAGCTCTATTTAACAGAGGTCTGAGAGAATTTAAAGTACTAGGATAATCAGCATAACAGCTAATGATAGCACCACTTCCTACAGCAAACACAAAACTAATTTGACAGGTAAATCTTAACTTTTGCATTTATATTCTTAGAGGCCTCACACAGTAGCTTTTTTTGACCTTTGATGCAACTAAGGCATGTGCATGCACATAAAATTTTTGTGTTTGTCTACTGCAATCTATTTATCTAGCTATCTAGTTCTCTTGGCATGAATAACAATCTATTCTAATACAAACCCACAACTTTGTATTTCTTTGTAAAGCGGAAAATATAAGTGGTAATTTTGCTAGCAGAGAAAATCTATTTGAAAGTTTTCTCTTGATGGCAGTTGCTTCTTGAATTTTTATCTTCTTGAACACAATGTGGGATGCTAAAGTACACGCCTACCCAGAGGGATCATAATCCATTTTAGCTGTTCAAACAACATCATGCTATTAAAGGACTTTTGATTTCAGAGCCTTCTCACTGTACTGGACTTTTTTTTTACTGCAGCAGTATATTTTGTCACATTCTAGTCCATTTTATACCCACTGTTTGTTGTAATCTCATATTATTTACTGTGAGTGTTGCATATAGTAATCTGCAATTTGTATTGTTACATTTATTTAACATATTTTAGAACCAATACCTAGATAAATACTAAAGAGAAAGCAAAAATTGACCTTCTCTCTTCTGTCCTCATCTAAATCACATATCTTCTGTGTTTCAAAAAGAAAAAAAAGTTGGAAATTGAGGGATTGACTTTTTCACCTTCATCAAATGAAGGCTCCTGTTTGTGAAACCTGTTGTGTGATTCAGCTCTTCATTGAACTCCCAGAGCTATTTATTTATATTTACCCATGATGTGGCTGCTGCAGGCATCTCATTTGTGTTGTTCTGAGTAGGTGGCCTAGAAGGAATCCAATTAGAAACACAAATATCTGTGAACATATTTGAACTTGCTATTTTACTAAGAATTTGAAGGAAGAAAGAGATAGTGTATACTTTTACTGCCTGCACTGCAGTTATAATCCCAAAATGCATACAGAAAACTATATAGCATTAACTGTAAAATGGAATTATTTCCATCACTGAACAGGATAATGTACCAGGCATTTTTCTTTGTGTCTTGCCCTATACTTGGTTTGTCATGTCATGCTTTGATAAGCCTCTAGAATTACAATGTATCTTTTGTGTGTGTGTGTGAAGAATTTTAAATAATTTAAATTTAGTTTTTTTTGGAAGATTACAGTCTTTTCTTGAAATTTTACTAAGTGGAATAGTAAATACAAAACTACAGAATAACAGCTCCACTCAGCACCTCCTTAATCCTTATGGAGACTCATGGGAGATTGTGCTAAATATAAGGTTTCTTTCTGCTGCCTTTACTTATGAAACCAGATTAAAATGTTTGTGAAAACATGAAGATATACAGGGAGATAAAATTAAGATATTTTATGTCTTTATTTCTTTTATGAAACTTGGGAAAGGCAATGTCCACTGGGGTGTCTATGAAGGAAATTTCCAGGAAAAAGAGGACACATCTGTAATCTGTCACACTTAGTTACAACCTTCCCATAACACTTTTTACTGAAAATTCTTCTTTCCATAGGGAGTCTGAAAATACTGCACTCTGCCACATCCTCTGGACTGATGATCCCCTGTGCTTTACCCTGGAAAAAGAGGCTGGAAAGGGTGAATTTACAATTCCTTAGCTATGGAACAGCCAAAATGCCCTCATATTGAACAACTGTTAATGTTGAAAAGAGTGCCTATTTTGGGGAATAGTAGTTAAGAATGGTTAATTTTAAAATAATCTCTAAAATATGTTTTTTTTTCCCCAAATAAAAAAAGATTGGTAGTTGCACTTAAGAATTTGTCCATGTCGTAGAAGAGTATTGATGAGTAACTGAATATACAATTTTATTTGTGTTTGGCCTTTAAAAAGGAAAGAAAAAGACTTCTTCACAAGCTATAAGAACATAAGACCTTGCTTGTTAGGCAAAGGAAATGAAATAACATCTGTATAAATGATCTTTGCAGTTACAACTAAATATTAGACATCAACTCATTTATTTTCCCTTTGGTATCTATCTTGTAAAATATTTTTCATGAAACAAATGGAAACAGTTCATGAGAAAAATCAGATTGCAAGAAGCTCCTGTCTCAGTTTTCCATTAAACAAATGTGTGGCTTTTCATTAAAAATGCTTTTTCTAGGTATTCATGAAAGTATCTCTTTTGTTATTATCATAATTTTCCAGTCTGCATTGTTAGAAAGAAATGTCATGGTAAATGACAAGAAACCATTTTGCCCTTTAATGTTTGCTGAAAAGAATAGAAATTAGGTTTCACTGATGAGTAGGACTCAATCATGATAATGAGAGCAAATAATTATCCAATAAGGGTCCTTCACATAAAGCTTTACATGTATCAACATACATTTTTCAGGTATACATTTTCAGAGCATAATACTGGGGGATAAAACCTTACCATTAACATTAAACCCTGCGTTTTCCTTATTAGGAAAATATGAGATGTATGATATAGGATCATATTTAGAAGCATTTTTAAAAGAGAAATGAAGTGTTTACTTTTGTGTACTCAGATTTAGTACGGAAATCTATGGAACTAAAGGCTTTGATTTTTTAGGGTTTTGTTTCTTACTTCAGCAGGGAAATGTTTTAGCTGCATTACTTGGGAGTACAGACCAAAATATTAATTTCTTGATCAGTGAATATTTTCTTATAACCTCTATCCACCCCAAAAATTACAAGGAAGATTCACAGCCCTCATTCAAAACCTCCCATAACCTAAATCCCATCTGTAGTAGTGTTAATGATGTGATTAATTTGAAACATAAATTTCTGATGTAAACATTTTTTTTTACATTTTAAGCATTAGTTCAGAGTGGCCATTCAGATACCATGAATGCAGACACTTGAGAAAGCCAAAGGGCAACTTCCCTCTTGGAGTGGTGAGGGTGTCCCGTGGATGCTCCTCCAGCAGTCCAGAGTGCAGAGGGAATGGGCAGCTGGAGCTGTGACTGTACTTTCACTGCATCTGTCACAGGACAGAGCTGATGCAACCCTTGAGGGCAGCAATTATAAATTGAAAAATGGAGACCTGAAGTGCAAATAATCTGAGCTGCTAATAATCGGAATAATAGGAATTGTTAATAATCACGCAATCTACCTGCTCTTGCACATGACATAAGAAAGACCTAATTAATTGAGACCTCTAATAAACTGAGATGTTTTAAGGCAAGAACTGCATGAACAGCATCATCTGTTGCGTTTTCCAATGATTAACGTTTTGGAAATGTGATATTGCAAGACCATTGACCTGATGTTACTCTGGGGCTGATCATTGCTTAAGTCAAGCAAGTGGAATGCTTTTCACTGCTATGAGGGAGAGTAGTCCATATTTAAGAAGGCAGCTTCATGAATACCAGATGGTTTTTCCAAAACAACTGACTTACCTCTTCATTGGCATTTTCTGCTACAGTTTGAAAGCAAACCCAAGACATACAGTCACCTCGAATAATGGAAAAAATTATCTAATATTAAACATCTGCAACTCCGATTGCCCAAGACCTGAAAAGAAAGGAAATGTAGGAGAGGAACTAACATTTTCAGACTGGAAGATGAAAAATTCTGGGGTTCCTTCAAACCATGATGTGTAGTTATAGATTGGGAGATCCACTTTTTTGTTAGCCAATAAATCCAAAGCTTCTCTTTCTCTGCTTCCTGCATGAGATTGGACTGAATGACAATTAGAGGGTCTTTCCTCTTCCTTGTGCCTCTTGTGTCCAGCTCTCCATTTTCTGTAAGAATGCTGGTTTGCCCTAAATCCTTTTAGATTATGCCTCCCCTTCTGTCCATGGTTTTCCTGGAGAGCAGCTGATTAACATCCACAACATTCTTCACCATCCACAAACAATGAGTCGCATAATTTGATCAAGAAAATGCAAAACTGCTTGTACACCTGTGGATTTAAATTTTTTTTTTGTATATAGTTGAATGATCACTATTTGTAAAATCACAGGATTTAATTGCTGTTTGCTGCTTACCTCTGTCATCAGTATTGTGATAAGCAACTAATGTGCTGCTCCATAAGTAATAATAATAATATTAATAATACAAAGTAATACTTTCTTAAAATTGCTTCAGATATTTGTCTCTATTGAACTTAAATATTGTAATTAAAGCCAACACTTATTACTTGTAAACCTCAGAAAGTACAAAATATATTCCAGAATCATGTTGCTAAATGCTTTTTTCCACATGTCTCTGTTTACTGTAATATTAGTCTGCAGCATGCTGCAAAGCTAAAATTAATTCTGCAGAGAATTATTCATGTCCCTGTTCATATGTCACAATAGAGAAAAACACATGTGCTTACACAGTGATGTTGTTCCTGTAAAAATACCATTTACTAGTAAGAAATCACTCAAGTACTCTAACAGGCATTGCTCAAACTGAGTGAGGCTGGTGAACAATGACAGTCTGTGCTGTACAGCAGTGTTTTATTACATTATAAATTCTCAAGGCAGTGACATCAATATTCATCTTCTCTAGTACAATACAGAAGTCATTGCAATTATGAACAAAGTCTTCCACAAGTGATTGCTGTACTGGGTTGTGTGTAAAAAAATCAATACTAACAATTTAAAAGAAAAATGCTAAATGAAAAAGGTAGTTGCTAATGCAATATAAGAAAATCTTTCAAAGTATTCCACTTCCTTTTTCCTCCTCTTATTTCAGTTCAAAGGGGAACAAGACAATGAGATTATAAAAAAATGTTACCTCAGTAGCCTCATATGCCATTCAAATTTTAGATGCTCATTTTCAGGTCTTCTTGTGGATTTTGATTGAATTAGTTGCTTGGAAGTTATCTGCTTTTTTTTTTTTTTTGAAATCCATATGTTCTTTTTAAAGAACCTTTATTTTTACAGGACTATTGCATACAACTCCTCAAAAGTGAATGGTCTCCTACAATGGGAAATAAAACATGAAGATTAGCAAAACATAAGTTCCTCCAAAATCGAATGTTAAATGTATTCCTTACTGCAATTAATTATAGCCAGCATGTATAAAAAGGAAAAAGATTATAATTTTCTAGGTCTTCCAAGGTCATAAACAAGTTCTTACATTGTATCTTTATCTGACTGTTTTTCCCAAGTTTATATGGGTTGTGAAACAAGGAAGAGGAAAGTTGTGGTGGAAATTATATGTAGAAATTATATTAATTTTAGAAGGTAAGAGCAACAAAGTAGGTCATTGGTATTGAGGAAATAGGTAGAATTGTTTACTCTCTGAAAAGTTGTAGGGACCATTTGTTGCTGATTTTTATGTTGGACTTTTTTAGGGCAAGGCAAGTTGTCCTGGATCTTTCTTGCTTCATAATCTTTCATCTTCTAATGGTCTTTAAAATCAGGGGATTCTGGCTTGGCAATTCAGAAAAAAATGCTAGAAATTTCCTAACTGCTGCATTTCTGTTTATGGTAAAATAATATTTCGAATGGAGAGATGGCTGAGATATTAATCTCCAAAGCAAGCAACATGTCTGTAGTACATGATATGATTCCTTAACCAAAGACTGTGGATGGCACAGAAGAAAATGAGCCATTCTCTTGTGGTAATACACATTCCTCCAAAATGAATGTGCAGTGTTAATCTGCATTCTCCCTCTCTCTGTTTCAAAGGAACAGTGAAACATTTTTACCTCTAATAATTTTCTGTCCCTTAAAAAAACCCTTTTTTATGATAATCTCTGAAGATTATGACTAAAATAAGAAGGTAATTTGTGACCACACAGAGTCAAAACCAAAGCAAACAAGATCCCACTGTCCTATTATGTTACTATGGAGTTGAACTCAATAGTCACAAATTTAGGATAAAATCTATGAAACGGGTCTGATTACCACCTCACAGCTGTGATATACCTCACAGCAAGTATTTTGAAGTTTGCTTAAAGCATACAACCTAAATTCTAAAAAAAGTTTCAAGTCATTAAATAAATATAGAAAGAAATTAAAGCAACTTCAGCACTCAGTGCTTCCTTGTATATTTTCCAGTTCTTGGGGAAAATGTAGTACCTTCTCTGAGAAATCACATTTACCATTTTCTTGCTACAAATACACAGTTATGTTGCTAGGGAGTATATCCCCTTTCTAAAAAAAATTTCTGGGAGATGCAGCTCTGAGTGTCTGATTGCTGACTGCTACAGGCTGTGGTATTTATTTTCATCTAGTAAGGACTCCAAAGTTTTTGCACTGTTTCCCTTTGCCCTATTCTTGTGGAAATATTCACTCAGCCATTGTGCCATAGTTCACAGCAGTAGGATTAGCTAAGAAGCCACATTTTATGAAATTTGCCACACCTGCACAGCTGTCAGAGAGCTTTTTTTTTTAAACCCACTGATAAATGTGTACAATTCTGCCTGTTGCAGAGAAGATATGTGTCTTCTCACATGTTTTTCAGAACTAGCGTATGAGCTCTAATAATTTCATCTCTGCAGCTCCAGAGTGTATTAGACATGGCTTTGTATGGATTGCTTCTCTGTAATTCTGCTGACAGTGTCATTTGAAAGACACTCAGGGTCTCTTAACATTCTGCTTAGGTAGCTCTTAGATGAGCACATCTCCTAAGAGCTCTTCAGGAATGACATTTGCATTCTTCATACTTCCTGCCCTTATCAGTTAGTCTTAGGAAAATAGATCCTATTAATGATTTCTTCACTGGTCTTCTGAAGTAGCAGTGGAGAGGAAGAGACAGACAGCAGGGTTTTTATGTAAATGAGCTGAATTCCGGTGAGATAATAGAGATCCTGTGGGAATCATTATGCTAGACGTGCTCCTGACTACATCAGAGACTGATGAGCATCTAATGAGTGTAAGAGATGCTCAACACACATCATGTTTAAATCTTCAGAGAGAAAATTCTTGAGAATCCTTGTTCTTCATCAGATCCCTGACTTTAGAGTTCCTTGATGACTGGCTCAATCTCTGATGTTGGTTATTCTGGTCAATAGAAGTACTTAGAGGTAGTTAGTAGTATTTGAAGTTGAGAAGAGACAACAAAACCAGTATCATGGTGAATGCAAAGGAAGTCAAATTATTTCTAACCACTAAAAGAGATTTTTTTTTAATGAGAACAGTAAACATATGACTCTCTTATGATGGGCTGGTGAGTCAGAAAACTGGATAGAGTCACCTCTTTTCTGAACTTATCTGTATCAGCTTCTAATGCATCAAATGACAACTCAGGTTATGCTCTCTTCCCAAGTTTAGCTTTTCTTTTCTAGCGGTTTCTCTGCAAGATTTCTTTAACCATACAGTTTAGCAAACTGTGTGCCCTGACAGTTATGGTGACTGTAGAGGTACTGATACTGATATTAATAGCAGAGTATATATAACTCCAGGATTTTCCCACCCTTTTCTGGGAAAGATTTCAATAAGGGATTATACATGAACTTGAGATATCATTCTGAAATGTATGTTTGAATGTGTGTTAAACCTCATTTTGAGGAAGCTAAAGAAATGTAAGGATTTTTCCATGAGAGTACTAAATTCATGCATCTATGATGCCTCATTCGGGGTTTGAGGTTTTATCATGCAGACTTGAAAGAACAATCTCTACAGAGTGAGCTCACTGACAAGCAGTGTCTGTTTTTTACTAAATCAGGATGTGAAAATACTGACCATAGATAGCTTGAATGTCAATGAGTCTAAAGGAAAGATTGAGAGGTGATGAGTAGATGTTTGTCCTCTGTTCCCCTACTTGTTTAAGGATGATGTCTTTTTGGTCTGTGTGGATGTGATGAGGGTGAAAGAAAGGACAACAGTGGAAGGAGTGGGAAGCTAAGTCTGGGTGACATTAAACCCAGATGAGAATTGTGCAGACTAGAGACACATTTTAATGCAGGACTGTCTATTATTTCATCTACTAGTGAAATCTAGCAAAGACTTGGAATGGGGGGAAAAGATCTTCCATAAACACAAGCCTATATGTGGACAAGGCAAAGTATTCCTTGATTTCTCATGAGTGCTCTTCAAGACTGGGACTCCAAAAATAATGGTAGCTCCAAACCTGAGAAGACATGACCTGTCTTTGCTTCAAGGTGTTATTCCTTTTATTAATGGCAGTCTGGCACCAAATTTAGCAGAATAAATACATTCTATTGTATTCTATTCTAACCCGTGGTTAGCCTCTACCATAACCAAAGACACACAGGACTTTGATATGTGTGTAATGTTTGCCTGTTAAAAACCCATACCTCTGATTTAACTGAGATATGAACTGACCTATATTACCCTTTTCCCTCATTGTATTGGCATAGTATACATAAATATCTTAATTTTACACTAATTGAAGCTGGTACCTTGGAGTGCTGAAGCAGCAGACACACACTTGGTAACAATGAAAACATAGAATCGTTGGCAAACAAAATATAATCCATCATAAACAGCATAAAATGGAATATGCTTCCCTGATGTGTCACTTTGAATCACACACTGACTCATTTAGAATACGAATTTTCCTCAGGGCTTCTGCAATTTGTAAGACTTGCTGACTATTCATACGCTGTTAATGTCCATTCTCTCTTCTCTTTACAGGGTATTTAAATGAATAGTGTTCATTTATGTTAATAGAAAAGCTTTAGATTAATTATTTTAAAACAGTATTCAGAAAAATATGCTGTTGGTTTTGACACAGTATATCTGCTCATAAGCTGTTTTCCACTACCCCAACTGAACAAGACAACTGTATATTTGTGAAAAAAATACTTCTTTCAACAGAAAAATGCATCTGGTCTAAAAGTGAGTTGCCCAGAGAGCAACTAAAAACTCAGCATTTTTAGCGTGTTCCATTTTAGCATGGGGAAATTCTGATACCCTGAAAATGCTTACATTGTGCTTTAGTACAGCACAGCATCTGGAATCTGCTTTGCGAGCAAAGAGCTGAAGAAAGTTTTGGATTGGTTTTGAAAATCTTCGTCTTCTGCTTTTTCTGGGGAAAATTCTGGCATCTATATATGACTTTAAAGATTTCCTTGCTTCTATCAGTAGGGGAAGGAGGTAGGAAGGTATGAAACCTTTATTCTGACTGGACTGCCAATGCTGCTGGGATGTAAGGATTAGATGGGGCAGAGGTGCAGATACTGAAATGTCCTGGGCTAGACTGTTTGGGTCCTGGTATCTTTTGCCAGGACCTTGATCTAAGAAGCTTGGATTCATAAGCAGTCTAGTAAGAGAGGGAGCAGAGATGTGTTAAAATATTGAGATGTTTTCTGTAAGTGTTAATTAAGCTGTTTCTATGGAAAGTGGTAACTGGATAGTGAGGATTTTCAGGATTGTAACTTATGTAGTTAAACTCTGCCAAGAGTTTCTCTCTCAAACATGCATGCTTTTTCTGTTCTCCTAGCCACTGATTTTTCTAATCCAACTTTGTAATCCAATGTTTCTAGAGACAGTAGTACTCTGAATTATGATATCTGCATATTATATTCTATATTCTTATATATTCTTATGCACTGTTGCATTCCCTGGCAAATGGAGTGCCCACTTTTATGTGATGAAGGACCTGTAATTCATTGCCATTAGCTAGTAAATTTCTATTGTTTTGGTATTTGTTCTGCCCCACTGTCATATCTTAGCTGATGAATGTACTAATTTCCATTCTTATAACCTGTGGTCAAGTGATAAGTTATACAGTTGTTAACCTGAATAACACCTTCAAGGTTTTATCTGGCAAAAAAAATTACTTTTGTATCTTATATTTGCCTTGATTTTGGCAGCTAAGGTCTTTGGGTGGAAGGGCTGCTTTTTCTGTATCTGTGGGAGAGAAGTTATTTCCAGTGGCTCTCCTGGTTTTGACACTGTTAGCTGTAACACTACTTTTATGGTAAGTTCTCCCAAGTTTTACTTGCTTTATTTTACTTTAGATGTCCTGTTACTTAACACTTATTTGATCAATGCATAATGTGGTCATGACTTTGAGGTCTTTCTATATTTCTTGTCTTTAAAATTAGATCTACTGAAAATAAGAATTTTTGCTATTCTAGATCATTCTGATTGGCATTTAATTATCTGATCACCTTTCTGTTGTTTATTTCTTGTTAAGAATTATGTCTTTGTGCAGGACAAAATAATTTTTCATAATTTTCTTAATGAAAACATGTTACTTTATTTTTCAACATAGATGTAAAAGGCATCATTCACAATTTTTAATAATAAATATAATTGATTATTGTGCTTATAATCAAAGTTAGTATTCCAGGCAGAATATTCAGTATCTCTTTAACTTTGTTTATGCTTTTATTGAACTGTGGCTTTAGGTGCCAAAAGGGCAACATAGCTGGGGAGGAAAAGTCTGTAGGGCAAGTCTGATGAGGTGTGTCTGAGGGAGCTGGAGGTGTTTGACCTGGGCTCAAAGGAGACCTTATCACTCTCCACAATAACCTGACAAGAAGGTGGAGCCCTTGGTGAGGGTTGGGCTGTTCTCCCAATTATCAAGTGACTGGACAAGAGGAAACGGCCTCGAGCTACACCAGGGGAGGTTCAGTTCAGGTATTTAGGAAAAATTGTCTCACTGAAAGGGTGAACAAGCACTGAAACAGGTGCCTCAGGGAAATAGTGAAATAACTGTCCCTGGAAGTGTTCAAATCCTGTGTAGCCATGCTGCTTAGGGACATGGCATAGGAGTGGACTTGGCAATACTGAGTTAATTGTTGACTCCTTTATCTCAGAGGCCTTTTCCAACCTTAATGATTCGATGATGCTGCCTATTCTGGTGGCACCTCTTCTCTTTTTGCTGGGCTGTGTGTCATAATACAATTAAATAGGTCTTATTACAAATTCAGATGTGTTTGGAAGGTTTTATTCAGTGGTGACTGATTTACAATTGTGGGTATTTTTTTCTTACAGATATTGATGAAATATTTCAGGCAGACCTTTTTTTGAAGATATATACTGTTCATCATCTGTTTACTTTAGGTTATCCACCTGTCCAAACAACTTTTCAGTCACTCTATGTTTCTCTGAGGCCTATGTTACCATGTAGACCTCTGAAATTTGCTCCACACATTTACTCAATCATTCTCTACGTTTATGCAACTCTCATTTAAAGAGTATTCCACCTGAAGTAAACCTTGGGTGAGGTAAGGTGTAATGGTGCCCTTGATGCTTTTCAAGCTTAAATCATGATTTAGGCTTAATTACAAATGAGATGAAGGACTAAAAAGCTTTTTAAATAAGCTTATATGGGTAATAGTGAATTCACAGATGCATGAAATGAAAAAAAGACTCAAAATTTTAAAAACTGTTGCCAACAAGAAGATTCAAGATACAGTATTTATCAAGTAACAGAACTTGTCAATGAAACAAGGTGTTTACTATGACAGTGGTGATTGAGTTTGAAGGAAGTTATTCTTACAGCTCTTTGATTCTTTGCTCTGCTGACAAACTCAAATTTTTTTACTTGCTATTAAGGTCTGATTTTTGGCTAATGGCAAACACTATGCACCTTCATCAAAATCAATCCAGCACAAAATATTTTTGCATGCACTTGTTTTTCTGCTGCCACTGTTAGACATGAGCCAAATAAGGGTTAATATACATATCGTTTTACTAAGCATGAGTAACAAAAATACACTTAAATTTACAACCTTCTAGGTAGTTGAAAGAAAGATTATGTCTCCTGCTCAGTCTTGGAAATGAAGCATTTTTTCACAGTCTTCATGACCCCCATTAAAAGAGCATTTGGTCTCCTCTCTCTCTGAAACTGTGATAGGAGCTTTAGCAGCTGACTGGAGATGCTGAAGACCACTGGAGGCAGCACATACAGCCACACTCCCTCATCCATTCTCCAAAGTCTGTTCAGAAAGTTGGTCAGTCAGATCAGTGCAAGATGAGGGATCAGAAGACAAAAGTGAGTGGAAAATCCTAATGTCCATATGTTATGTAGTTTTCCCTTATTTATCCCATCTCCTCCCTATTTCCTTGCCTCTCCCTCTCTCTTTTCTCCTCCCCACCCCACTCTATAAAGAGTCCTTCAGATTGCCCTTCCCTCGAACTTTTTAACTTCATTCTTTCTCTCTTCCCTTTTGCTCCTTCCTTACCTTTTAACGGTGTTTCAATTTTTGTTTCCCTCTTCTCTATTCATTGCCACAGTTTAGTCAATTTTTGGATTCTACCCTTTGGGTCTTCCTTCAGCTTAAATCTGGTATTTGCTTTTATGGTTCCTTGGGGTCCATGGCTTCCATTCGTTTGTCTCCAGAGCAGAGAACTCCTTTTTAGGCAAGGATACATGGCTTTTTGTCTGACTGGAAAGAAAAGATACTGGCTTTTAGAGAAAGTCTGATCTAGCCTGTGATGAGTTAGAGTGGCTTGGCCAAATGCCAAGCTTGTCTTCTTAGTAGCACTAAATGATTGTCTGCTTGGCTTCACTGATTATCACATAGCTAGAGGAAGGGTACTGTCAAGATAACATCTTAGTTTCTCCTCTTTTTTCTTTCTCTTCTGTTTTCCCGGATCTGCAAGTATTTGATCTTCTCTGCCTTGCTAAACCAGAGGTAATTATCTGGCCAGGAAATACTATTTTTTTTTTTTTTTTCTCCCCTTCTCTCTGTATTTCCACTTACTTCCCAGGAGATCATTCTTGGAGACTTTTTCCTAACTTCTGTCTAATATATTATTTCTTTGATAGTTCTGATTTTTTTTCCTTCTGGACTGTTTCCCTTTTCCTTGTAGCCTCTCTTATACAATGCAATAATTCAAAAGGACCTATTGTAACATATCATCACATAGTCAGTTATGACTGTTTTTTTCAGTTTTGGAGGGCCTCAACAACTATTAATAGTAAGAGTTAACTATTCAGGCAAAATAAATTGACCTCAGTTATAAGTGGTTCTGGCACATGAAGACAAAAATCTCACGACAACCCATATTACATGTCTTTCTTCTGCCTAGTTTTAAAATTGCATGGTGGGCTAATTACTCTCATCTTTCTGTCTCTCTCATGGTTTAACTTGATCACTTTATAGATGCTGTCTGTAGCAACATCATATTTTCAGATTTTTTTTTCAATTTGTGTTCATGTATTCTTATTATTAGAGTTATTAGCAGTAGCAGTAATTCTGTGGCCCACTTCTATCAAGTATTCTTTGGACAATGTTACATTTTTCTTTGGCACGGCAGGCTGTCTGAATCCAGAGATAGTAAATCCACCCTTTAGGAAATAATGTGTTTTTATGATACATAAGGAAACAAGCTTGTTTTGAATTTATGTATTTGTTCTCCTATCCGTTATGATATTCAGTAGTAAATCACAATATCCTCTACTTTCTACCCATAATATACAGCATATTCTTCTACCTCTGACACTAATTTCTTTTTGCTATGTTTCATATAAATTTTCTTGAGAAGCCTTGGAGAAGGATGACTCAAAAAGCCAATAAAGGCCAGATAAATTCTATGTGTACAGCAAGCATTCTCATTATCTTCTGAGAATATATATATAAAAAAAATTACTTGAGAACTGTGAAATGTGACAAAACAAGCATCTCCAGAAATGAATATCTGTCCTCAATCCTTTTGAGGAGTTGATTGCCTGCTGCAATATCCCTACAAAGAAATAGAAACTCTTTAAATTAGCTTCCTGTGTTCCCTGTTAGGAGTAAAAACTTGCTTTCTCTAAAAAGGTGTTTTTTTGCACCTTTATGAAGTGTCTATCATTGGATTGCTAGATGCATTCCTTATTTAGACATGTTTTTCTTTTTAAACCTCAAATTTGTTGTGAGTCAATAAACTTTCTCTTCTCTGTAGAGTCAGCTTCCTTGCCCTCTTCCCCCCTACCCTTGGAACACATGGAAAATGGCTTGTACTTTGGTAAGTAACCCACTATATAAGTGCTTTTTCATTGTGAGTTATACAAGAAAATATGACACACCTTTCTTCTTTTCACTTAATCTTACAATAAACCTGCTTTTTTTTCTGTGTTTCCCTCTAACTTTCTGCTAGATTGGCTTAATACATTAATCTATACAGTGGGATGAGTTGAATGAAAACATGAAACATATTTTAAATTTGAAACCTTCTATTCTGCTGAATGTAACAAACATCATTAAAAGGGTACCAATTGTTCAGAATATGTCAATTTTAAGCACACATACACTGTGAGTAGTCCTGCCAGGGACTCAAAAATGGCAGAATGCAGATATGAGTGTTAGGAAAAGTTATCTTTCAGTGTACAGTATGGTCATTAATGTGACATCCCAGCATAATAACTATGTACAGTGCATTATGTTCCTGGCTTTTTCTGTGATGATATTGTTTAACACAACCATTTTCATTATTATTATCTTGTATTTTCTGGAAGTGTGTTTACTATAATATTCAGAAGCTATTATTGTACGCTGCAATGTGATTCCTATAGCCTGGGAACTTCAGACATCCAGTGGTGAGCCAGAACTGTGCCAGTGAGTGTTGTGGTAGGAGGATAGAACTTTGGCAGATAACAACCCCCCTTGCTTTCCGGCTGGTCCTCAGATTTCAGAGCTTCTCACTGCAGCTGGGCTGAATTTATAGTGCACAGTTGGCACTATAAATATGGTCGCACTTAATGAGATCCCAGAAGAACCAATAATGTGGGTTACACTCTGTCTGATCTCATTCATGATCACAGATTCATCAATAGTGTGATTTATTAGAAGCAATAGATTACAGATTCTTATTATTGCAGTGATAAATTGTTCTAGATAATGTGATAAATGCACTAGATCTGCAAAATATTACTGTCTAGCTCTCTGTAGAAGTGTCCCCAAGTTAAAAGGGCACAAATCTTACCAGAGGCATTTCTGTTTTGGGTAGGAGAGAGGAGCAAATATGTCAGCTTATCTGCAAGGGAATTGTATTTTCCTCCTCTACCATGGAGGATTTCAAAGGTCAGTTTACACTTTTGGGAGAAGTGGAGGTGAGACTGTAGTCAAATGTCCTGTTACTGATGTCATAAATGACAAATTATGTATGACAATTACAAAGAGAGAGATTACAAAGCCTGTGTGTCTTGTGCAGGGGCAGAATAGAACTGTGACATGTTGGTATCACTCCCTCTTCCAAGTGGCTGATGGCAGTGATAATGGTCTGGTAACTTATTACCCCATCAGCGTGCCTTTGTACCCAGGGAAATCCCTTCACTGCATATCTCAGAACATATGTCATGGAGATCCCTTCACCACACACATCCCTCACAGCTACAAGCCTCATTCCTGCAATGAGATCTTTGAAATTTAATCACCACTGAGAAATTTAAATTCATCTTAATAAACAAGACAATAAATATATTCTTTGATCTCCAGAACTTGGCTGTATATGTTTCAGTGTCTATTCTATGTGATGCCTGCATAACTAGAATATTTTTGAAATGCTTTTTGTATTACAGTCTTTTTCTTTCTTGTTGGTCTGTCATCCAGTCCTTGATTTCTGCAGTACATGTATTTTGAATAGCAAAGAACTCTTCTTTAAAGCCCGGGGCTGAGCATACTTAGCACTTCCTTGGAATTGTTAAAGAGTTTTATGTTTTCAGTGGCTGTGATTTAGTCTTTTACAGCCAAGTTCTGATCATTTCTATGCTAGTCTGGATGTACAGATCAGTCTCTTTTGATAGTGAGTTTACTGACACTCTTTAAAGAAGCAAACACTGAATTGTTAAAGAAATGAACACCAAAATGTTAAAGAACAAGTAAAAAAAAACTAAATGAGAGAACAGGAAGGAAGGATAGGGAACTATGCAGTCAGGTGTGTCAGGTATTGTGTTGCAGTGAATTGCAACTTCAATATGTTGAGAAAACAACCTGATTCAGAAAATGATGCTGGAGGGTACAAATGAGTCTTGCTGTTGGGTTTGTTTATGTGCTTCTTTCTCAAAAGAGATTTAACTGTTATAAAATACCCCATAAAAAGCATTTAGCAACTGTTTTATTGGTTACTAACCTTCTGGTTGAATAAATATTACAATTATGTAAACATTTTAATTAGTGTTTTGGAACTTTGACTGTTAGGAAAACCATGCTTTTTCTTTGAGATTTTAGGGAGTCATCAAAGAGGATACTCACAGGAAAAAAGGTGTAACAGCACCATATGTATGTGATTCATTCAGAGTTCCTACTGGACTTATTATGGATTGAACAAAACTATTAGTTAGTCACTTTCAAAATAAGTGATGCATAAAAAAATAAAATCATCAAAGAAATGTGCAACCCTTGCATTCACTGCAATGATGAGACTTTCTTCCTCAAAGTCAGGTTCATTACATCAAAAACAAGCTGAAATCCATTACTCCTCTAAAAAATATCCAGAATCTATCTTTCAAAGTTACACTACCTTTCTGAGATTCTTTTGTGGTGAGACATGAACTTATGGGATATTTTAATGATGAGTTCTACAAAAATGCTGCGTAACTATAGTAACATCCATACTATCACAAGTCAAGTTGACTTAATATTTCTTGTTTAATCCTTATAATTTGCCCAGGGATGTTTCTATTCAGCACCAAATCAGTCTTGCATAAGTCTAAAATAAGCTTAGAGGGAGATATGGTTACTCAAAACAGGCAAGTCAAGAAAATAATTATAAAAGGAATATGTATGTTTGCATTTTATTCTAACTAAAGGGCAAGACATTAAGCAAGAGTAGAATATTTTTGGTAATTTCATAGTGAGTTTGCCCTTCTAATCCTTTGGGGCTTATGTAGACACAAAGTATTAATATATAACAAAGGCATATATGAGAAAATGAGATCATTAGACCTAGAATATGCTCAGGCAAAAAAAAAAAAATCAGAAAAAGTATGTGATGAGTGGAAGTATGGAGCTTTTACATTTTTTGTTGGTCTTTTGGAACTTATTTCCAAACACTAAATTTTAGCCCATTAGTTTACAAATCTGTCCTTTTTTTTCTGTCTTTCATTACTATCTTCTTGTAGTTAGAGTAGTGCAACATTTTTAGTAACTCTTTTATACATCATAAAGGTGTTTTTTGACTGTTTCTAAGACAAAAACATAATACCAGAAATACTGAATCTTGGCTTCCAGGGTTTGACTGGGAGACTGCAGAGAGCAAGTTCTACAAGGCTGTGGGAAACCGACTCCACTGAGGAATAGCAGTTAAATCACAAAAAGACTTCCAGAAATAATTTAAGTTTCTTTTCATGTATCACAAAGAGGAGCACAGGGTATAAACAAAAGCATTTCATTTTACTTTGTCAATATGTGTGCCCGGAGGTAACTATTATTTTGGAAGACCATTACCCATCTGTTGGAAGTTTCATAAACAAATATAAGTAATGACAGACTAATTTGTGAGCTTGTGAATCACTGGTGGAAGTGGCACAGGAGGAAGAAAACACTGGAATAACAGAGAGTGGGCATGACAAATGCTGTAATCTGGGATTAAATGAGTTGTGTGGGAAAGAAAAAAGGAAAGGCTGAGCATCAAACAGCAGGAATACTGGAAGGATGGAGGAGTTAGTGGATGAAAACTGTGTATGCAGTGAGGTGTGATGATCTGCCTCAAAGAGCAGCTTATGTCATGAACTGACTTCCTGCTGTAGTGGTCAAGCATTTTTCAGAGCTTGTAATTTTCTTAATAACAGCTCTGGCTCACGTGGCCACCTTTGGGGCCAAGTTCTCTGTTTTCCACTGGTGCAATGCAAAGAGGAGACTAGAGCATGTTGTAGATCCCTTTGCAGTAAGGGCATTGGCCTTGCCCCTTGCTCCCCTGACTTTCTTCAGCCTGAATTTCCTTCCTGTCTCCAACATTCCTGTGGCCCCGCAGTGGCCTGGGGTGTTCCTGTGAGAAAAAAGTCTTTTGAACATTTAAAGCAGGATGAACTCCCTGGGAAAGTGTTAATAGAATGGGAAGTCTTCGTTGGAAGTGTTTAAAAGAGAAAACATGAAAAAATGCAAACCAAATCACCAGCTTTGGTATTTGTGAGTTTTGTATGTAAAGCACTTGCTTCTATTCTCGGTGTTTTCTGTACATAGGAAGCAATAAAAATAATTCTCATTGGTTAGAGAACCAAATGCATGCAGAATTTACCTTGGTGCAGAAATGAATGCAGTATTGTGGCTGGTAGATCAACAAGACCTATTTGTCAGTGACTTACTGCAAGTGTAGGGGGTTGGCAATCTAAATAAGTGACCCTTAAAAAGCCTAGCCAACTTTCTTAAAATATTTTTTCGAAGGAATATTAAAACTATCTTTTTACACTCAGGGACAGTACTGTAATGAGGAAAAATAGTGGCTTCAATAGTCCCAAGGGCAAAGAAAAAACAGGAACTGAATGAGTGAAACTGAAACTTTAAATAAATTCAAATGAAGCATTTAAAAAGTGCAATCACACTGGCAGCTTCCATCCTGCTACTAATTAATTCTGATTTTTGCAATCCATGTATAATGTGCATCATCCTTGAATAAATGAAGAAATGCATATGGAATGCTGTCTGTTCAAAATTGATACAAGTAGAAGAAAGGAATTGTGTACCCCAAGAACATATTTTATTTTTTTTTTTAAAGTGATAATTGCTCTGCTGACAGTTTTGAAGACAGAACTTTTCAGTTGGCTTATTTGGGCTTATCAGGAAAGAAATTCAAGAGAGATACGAACCATGATTTGTGAGCATACGAAAAAGCAGTTGTTAAATCAAATCCAAAATTGAATCATCGTATATTAAGGATATCCTATAGCAGTATAGAAACATATGTCAGTGTTTTCATTTTCAAAAAATTACTTTCAAAATATGATGGTTTACCACCTTGTGTGTGTATGCTTGCACATTTCTATTTATTTTCTTTAAATTTTGAATTAAACCTTTATGAATTGCCAATTCCAAGAATGGCTAGTAAACATGATTTCAGTATATGCTGAGGGAATTTTATGGAAAAAAAGTCACGCTAGAGGATCTACAGTTTTCAGCAAGCAATCTAGAGAAGTGTGAAAGAGCTGATGAAGTAAATCATTATTTAATCTTGCTTATCATAAGGCTTTTCCTCACAAGACATGCAAGCAACCTCAGCATACTAATGCATGATAGCTTTATGGACTTGGTCCTTAAAATGGAGTGGACAGATGTGTGGTAATTATGAAAATTAAACAAGTATTACAAAATTGAAGCATTTAAAGTTGTCTAAAATCCAAGCATGGCCTTTTATATTTTGATTATGCTAAACAAATTTAAAAGTAAATGAAGACATTTATAGGCTGCTGTAAGTGATATATCATGACATGAGTGCATGCTACCTTGATTATGAATTTAGAAATTACCCGATGAGAACAGTTTACACTCTCAACAGTGGAAAATCAAAGTGCAGTTGATTGATGGGCTCCATTTATAAATATCTGGGAATAGTCACAGAACTGTAGTGTAGGGTAGAACTGTAGTGTACAGTAGATAATTGCTTTTCCCTGCAAGTCAGAAATTTATATAGGAAAGGTAAAGCTCTAAAAAAAAGTTAGTGTAAAAGTAACATAGCTGCATATGTACTTTTCCAGAACTGATTTCACTTCCTAGGAGTGGAAGAGGGCTGCAGTCTTGAGATCTGAAGCAGCATGTTTTGAGATGGCTTGAGTGTCTGTGTAGAAAATTTAAATGTAGATTGAGACATAGATTGTAAAAATTACTCCCTATAAAAATCAGGACTCAGAGATAGAGTAGCAAAAAGTGATCAATCTTACTGATTTTCGTCATACCGATGGCTCCTCTTTCATCTGGAGTGTAAGCTAAGAACACACCTGAAGGAGAAGGGACCAACTGAGGGAAGAGGAGGAGAGTGTGGTTTTCTTTTTGAGCAGAGAATCACAGTTTGATCCAGTTTCAGGATGGACACAGACAGGGATAAAAAGGCAACATGTATGGAGTTAGGAATATGCGGCTCTGTTGGAGACTTAGGGACTGATGAAGAGAACAGGGAACATAAAGCATGAGATGTGACAGAAACACTGTGGGAATTGGCAGGGAGTCTTCTAAACTTGCTGAAACCATCAGAGATCTTGAGCCACCTGGGTGAAACTATTAGCTGTGGAGCGTCCCTCCAGGCACCCTTAACTTAGTAACTAAAGACAGCAGTCTCAGTATGCTAAATAAATCTGTAGAGTTAAAAAAAAAGAGGTAACAAAGAAAGAAGGGAAAAAACCTCAAACAGTGTTCTGTTCCAGACTACCAAGTGTTCATTTACATTTATACCACCTGTAGCATGACATTTTCTGGAGCCACTGATGAACTTCCTGTGTGAAATTTCTTTTTTTCTCCACCTTTCTCAAGGAAAGGAACATGATAGTTTCTAGTTGTTATTTTTTCTTGTTATTTGTTTGAAAGTTCAGTGTACTTTCAAAAAAATTACTAAATTACTTAAAATAATTTCCCTTTCTCTTCAGTTAGTCTCAATATTTGAGTTCTGGTGCAAATCCAGAATGTTAAGAGTGAGGCATTGCTCTAGTGTCTTGAGTTTGGACTGTATCCCCAGTATCCAGTATGAGAGAATTTCTTTGGGAATGAGCTGATCTATCGATCTGGAACACAAACTCTTCAGGCTATTTTTTTTTTTTTTTTTTTTTTTTTTTNCCTTGTGGGTAACTCAAAATGTTCATACATTCTTTTATAATGGAAAGAGGAAGTCGAACTTCAGCTAACCACAGAGGAGAAATAACTTGTTTCATACCACAAACATAGTATTTCAGTCTCTGTCTTTCTTTTCAGACCTCAGAACCTTTTCTCATCAACATGTTGCTGCCTGTCTCCAAATGATTGCTATTTCCACCTATGTCACTCTCATACACCCTTTATAATCTGAGACTGGATTCCCTTAGTTCATACTTCTGACTCTTTTTCTCTTTCCTTTTTTAGTCCATGTGTTTGGAAATGGGGCTGGGGCTATGTGTGTTGCCCCATTCACATTCCAGACACAGTGCAGCATTTCTCTATCTGTGTGGAAACATAAAGAAAAAGAGCAGAGCAGGTCTTGGAGAACTCCTGGAATTTGTCTTAATAATTTGAATTGTTTTTGTCTATTTCAATCCTGTTTGATCTGGCTTGAACCTGACTTGTGAGTAAATGTCCATTGACTTTTTAATCTATTTATTATGTATTTATGAAAAAGAGAATGCTCTGAATAGGGGTTTAATATTCTAAATTTTATTCTAGTTCTTATGTATGCTGCTAATCCAACCTAGTATGGAAATCCAGTTGCTTTCTCAGACGCTGTCAAAATGCAGTCTGTGGGTGTGTGCATATGTATATATACAGTGTGTATATACACACTGTAGAAGAACAAATCAAGAAATTGTTATATCAAATTAAGACCAATTTATGGCTGAAAACTATCCATATTCAACTGGCATTTCAACCACTATTTTGGAATGCAATATGCTCTAGGATAAAAATGAAGTTAGTGACTCTTGGCTATCATGACACTAGAACACCCAGACCTCAAAATTTTCTATTTTTTCTCTCCACACGGCATAACAAGCCAATACCTAATCCACTTATAGTGGATATAAGAAATAACCTAGTGAGGCCATGATGGTGGCTGAAGACTTTTGTGGAGTTGGCAAAAGTAGCATCCTGAATAGTCTGCTCAAGAAGGACTTGTCCAGTGAGGTCCATTTCTGTGAAATGGGCATGTCCCTTCAGATGTGGCTCAGTGCCCTTCTGCAGTCCCTGCTCACTGCAGGGATTCCCAGGACCACAACAGCTGGGTGTGGGCACAGCAGCCCAGGTGAGCTGGGACCTGAGCCCAAACGCTGTGCCTTTGTCTGGCACATCTCTGTCTGTGCCTATGGGAGACTCTACCACAGCAGGCAAATACTTCTGATTCAATGAGTAAGTAAGTTATATCCATCTCATATCAGCTTGCAGTTGCCAGAATTTGTTCATATTCAACAGATTTTCTGCTAGGTCAAAGAATATATTGCAAGTAGAAGTATATACATATATTTGTTTTTCTTTTAAAATTATTTTACTACTGCACCTGCAGGTATTTTTAGACTTCTGCTGGATGCAGCTGCAATTTTTTATTCCCATCACATATGCTGTCTTAAAGAAAAAGCTTTTTTGTGTGTGCTTTCTCTCACTTCTTTCCTTTCCTTTTGCCCTCTGCAAAAAGAACAGCATTATAAACAAATATATACTGTTGGAATTTTGCATATGGAAAATACTGTTCATATTTTTTCATAGAATTATGGAATGGCTTGGNAATATATAATAATAATATTACATAGTAATAGTAGATATAATAAAGTATAAAAAATTACATATATGTTCTATTAATATAACTCTACATTAATACAAGGATTGTAACAATATATAATGTTACATATAATATATAATAAACTACACAATAATAATGGAATACCATGATAATAATACATCATAAAAACTAAGATTTTGTTCTATCTTGTCTCTTCTGCCTACACAGTAAGTCCATGTCAGTCAACATAAAGAGTAAATGGAAATAAATGTGATGTGCTAACTCTATTTCCCAAAATGACTTAATACTAAAAACACAAATCCAATAATTTTCAGGAACAGAAAACCTTTGGTAAATGTTTTCCCTTTCTGGACTGGTGATTCTTAATCAACTGATCCAGCAGATAATTCTCTTTTTTATACTGATTACATGGTGTTCTGGATTTGAGCAGAGATGGACGATGGCAGCCATTCATTTAGGTAATGTGGTAGCTTCCCAAAATACCTGATGCCTACGGAAATTTCCTCCTCCACCACTGTTCCTTCTGTTACTCTCATATTAATTTTCAATACAACTGAAAAGAAACAGTTGGCTCAGGTTCATGGTACATGTTGTAAATGAATCTGCTTGTCAGGACCAGGACCTAAAGAGGAAATTTGTAAGTAGCAAGAGCTTGCCTTTACAATAAGCAATCACCAGGCAGTTATCACTTTATCACAATGATGAGGAAAATGAGTAGTTAGAGGAACGGTAATTTGCTTTAATGTTATCTACCCTTGATGTCATTGGGCTTTAAAGAAAATATTCAATCTTCTATTAGAAAAGAAAAATGGCAACTATTAAGTGTGGTGATTTTTTTCCAAGTTGCTTGGTGTCTGTGAGCTGAGATGCCAAACCTTTGATTACATCCTTGCAACAACCCTGACAATGGCATGTGTTTTTTCATCCTGCTTAATATAAAAATCCCAGCAGGAGGTCTTACTTTCAACGGCATTTGATAAAGGAGCCCACTCATGGAGCTGAGAGGAAATCAATTGAACTTTTTCATTTCATGGGGCTGCGATGCTTAAGTTCCATGGTATAATGCATTGCTTTTATGGGATTTTTCTGACAGTGCTCTTTCTTCCGGCTTACTCTGCCTTTTGTCTCATGCTCACATTTATTTTTGGCAAGTCTGCTTGTAATTTTAGGCTGTGAAATCTAGGATATGACATAGCACTATGTTGGCACACTCTAATGAGATTTTAAATATTTTTTTTGTATGTAGAACCTATCAGTGAGAACTGTTATCACTAAATGAGCTCAAGAAGGAAATCTTCTGTGGCCCTAATACATATTCTCCCATATCTTCAAACTTGAAAACGTACATTAAAAAGAAAATAATCCCTATTGCTCATTTGAAATTCCTGGCCTAAGGTAGGAATGATCTATAGTATTTATCTTTCTCTCCTCTCCCTGGGACCAGTGCTAATAATTTAACCTGGAGGTTGCAAGGCACCGATGAGCCAGTATGAGCATACAGATTCCCATCTGGCTGCTGATGTATGTTGGAGTTTTTGTGGAGTGGGCTGTGTGCCGCAGCCAGCAGCTCCACAGAGCTGGTGCAGGTGTGGGCACAGACCCAGGAGCTGCTTGGTTTGCTGGCATGGCATTTGAAGGCTGGTTCATGTTCTGGCTGTGCTGTACAGGTGTGCATCGTGTCAGTTCTCTTATGCCTCTCAGCACATACTTATGAAAGGAGGGCTCTGGATTCTATTCCTGTCTTCCCTGATCAGGGAAGTTTACTGGAGAATCATGAAAGGGCAAAGTTGGGACTTAATGAGGGTGACATGCAATTAGACACAGCTTGGAGTTGTAAGCAAAAAAAGTTAAAACCTACTATATATTCACAGATCCACAGAATCACGAAAACAGAATAAGCTAATTTGGAAGGGACCCTCTAGAACCATTGAGTCCAACTCTTGTCCCTGCACNGAGGTGCCCGCCACAGGTTGGTCCTAGCCCCGTACAACTTGGCCTTCCAGAACTTGAAGACTTCCAGAGATGGGGCATCCACANACCTACTATATATTCACAGATCCACAGAATCACGAAAACAGAATAAGCTAATTTGGAAGGGACCCTCTAGAACCATTGAGTCCAACTCTTGTCCCTGCACAGGGCCATTCCCACGAGTCACACCAAATACCTGAGTCCATTGTCCAAATGCTTTCTGAACTCTGCCAGGCTTGGGGCTCTGACCACTTCCCTGGGGAGCTGTTCCCAGTGCGCAACCACCCTCTGAGTGAAGAACTCTTTCTTGGTATCCAACCTAAATCTTCCCTGACACAGCTTCAGGCCATTCCCTCAGGTGCTGTCAAGGGCACCAGAGAAGAGATCAGTGCCTGCCCCTCCTCTTCCCCTAGGAAGTTGTAGTTAGGGTCCTTATTTGTACACACAAAGGCTGAACAACTTTTTGCTGGATGTTAGTCCAACATTCAGCATCGAGGCTTCCTTGGATGTTTCTCACATGCTCCTGGATGTCCTTGTCTCCAAATTAGGAAGTCTGTACTTTTGTCTGATCACACAAAAGCTACATTCCTTAGAGATGGTTTTCAGGAGAGAAGGTGTCCTACTGCTCTTTGCCTGTCTTTGATGTCTGGATTTTGGACAGTTGCACAGCCTGATGTCTCCTTCCTGGGCAGGGTGTCCTGCCTGGTCGCCTACAACCTGTGGCATGTGCTCCCCCCTGGCATGGATGTCTCTTCCCCTGTTACTTGGTGTGTTGTTTGTGGTGTGGGGAAAAGAGGGGCCTTCTGATACACAGCTTAGATTTTACCCAGATTTCACACTTTTTTATCCCTCTGTCTATCACTTTCTAGTGTCTCTAGCACAGCCCCTCACTTTAATTCCTAAACTGCTTTCCTAGCTGCTCCTGTTATGAATTGTTAGTCTTGGATGACCAGAAGGAGAACAGAGGAACCTTTTGCAGAATGTGATTAATTTACTTATAAAGAGTAAGTAAAGAGAAACTGAAACGATGGAAGAAAAGTGAAAAAACTATACTTTCTGTTTTGGATGCATTTTTAATTTCATACTGTTGAATAAATTTTACATTTTGAAGCTGTGGGACACACAGGAAAACCTCCAGCTTGTTTGGAAGTGCTGACAGAAAAGGAACAACTGTGGAGAGATAACGGTACAATCTCTAAGATCCATAGGACTTAGGCTACTGTTAATAACTGCTTTATTTCAGTCAAGTCTCATTCTGGTTTAAAGAAGAAAAAGAAAAGAGAAAAAAAAGCTGAAACATACATAAAGAGAAGAATTTATAGTTAGAAGATCACTACTGTGAGAAGATACAGGAAAACAGCTGAAAAATCATAGAATCACAGACAGTGTGAGAAGAGATCTGAAAGACCAGCTAGTTCAGACTCCCTGCNCCATTCCCACGAGTCACACCAAATACCTGAGTCCATTGTCCAAATGCTTTCTGAACTCTGCCAGGCTTGGGGCTCTGACCACTTCCCTGGGGAGCTGTTCCCAGTGCGCAACCACCCTCTGAGTGAAGAACTCTTTCTTGGTATCCAACCTAAATCTTCCCTGACACAGCTTCAGGCCATTCCCTCAGGTGCTGTCAAGGGCACCAGAGAAGAGATCAGTGCCTGCCCCTCCTCTTCCCCTAGGAAGTTGTAGTTAGGGTNGGCCATTCCCACGAGTCACACCAAATACCTGAGTCCATTGTCCAAATGCTTTCTGAACTCTGCCAGGCTTGGGGCTCTGACCACTTCCCTGGGGAGCTGTTCCCAGTGCGCAACCACCCTCTGAGTGAAGAACTCTTTCTTGGTATCCAACCTAAATCTTCCCTGACACAGCTTCAGGCCATTCCCTCAGGTGCTGTCAAGGGCACCAGAGAAGAGATCAGTGCCTGCCCCTCCTCTTCCCCTAGGAAGTTGTAGTTAGGGTCCTTATTTGTACACACAAAGGCTGAACAACTTTTTGCTGGATGTTAGTCCAACATTCAGCATCGAGGCTTCCTTGGATGTTTCTCACATGCTCCTGGATGTCCTTGTCTCCAAATTAGGAAGTCTGTACTTTTGTCTGATCACACAAAAGCTACATTCCTTAGAGATGGTTTTCAGGAGAGAAGGTGTCCTACTGCTCTTTGCCTGTCTTTGATGTCTGGATTTTGGACAGTTGCACAGCCTGATGTCTCCTTCCTGGGCAGGGTGTCCTGCCTGGTCGCCTACAACCTGTGGCATGTGCTCCCCCCTGGCATGGATGTCTCTTCCCCTGTTACTTGGTGTGTTGTTTGTGGTGTGGGGAAAAGAGGGGCCTTCTGATACACAGCTTAGATTTTACCCAGATTTCACACTTTTTTATCCCTCTGTCTATCACTTTCTAGTGTCTCTAGCACAGCCCCTCACTTTAATTCCTAAACTGCTTTCCTAGCTGCTCCTGTTATGAATTGTTAGTCTTGGATGACCAGAAGGAGAACAGAGGAACCTTTTGCAGAATGTGATTAATTTACTTATAAAGAGTAAGTAAAGAGAAACTGAAACGATGGAAGAAAAGTGAAAAAACTATACTTTCTGTTTTGGATGCATTTTTAATTTCATACTGTTGAATAAATTTTACATTTTGAAGCTGTGGGACACACAGGAAAACCTCCAGCTTGTTTGGAAGTGCTGACAGAAAAGGAACAACTGTGGAGAGATAACGGTACAATCTCTAAGATCCATAGGACTTAGGCTACTGTTAATAACTGCTTTATTTCAGTCAAGTCTCATTCTGGTTTAAAGAAGAAAAAGAAAAGAGAAAAAAAAGCTGAAACATACATAAAGAGAAGAATTTATAGTTAGAAGATCACTACTGTGAGAAGATACAGGAAAACAGCTGAAAAATCATAGAATCACAGACAGTGTGAGAAGAGATCTGAAAGACCAGCTAGTTCAGACTCCCTGCCATGGGCAGAGACACCAAATAACCTGCTTTGGACTTTGATTTACCACAGGATAGTTTCTGTTTGTTTAAAAGCAGTGCAATAAGGTGGAGAAAGGTCAAGGAAGAGCAGCTAGAGAAAGGCACTGAAAAATCTGTGTCACCATTGTTCTGTTTATACTGTGCAGATGGTTTACGTTGCTGTACTTTTACTCCCCTTGGATGCTATTATTTCTCTTTCCTGATAGTCTGAAGGAAAGTAAAAAAAAAAAAAAATCCTAGGGTCAGCTTATTGATTTAGAGCTGTCAAATTCTCCTGATGTACCATTCTAACAGCTAATTGAAAGGTTTCTGTTGTGTAATCAAAAGTATGCTTTTGGAAGCTGAAACACCCTGTTTTGCTTCTCAGCTTTTTGATCTGAAATAACTAGGTGAGCTGTTCCTAGCTGACTACGGAAGCTGACTACGGAGATGTATGTCCCTAATTTCCTCCTTTCACTGGCCCCAACTGTGCTACCCTTTTTAGCTCTTTTTAACTAACTGTCATTAAAAGTAAAGTAATTGGCTTTGGATGCTTCTATTCCTCAAAACTCAAAATTAGACCTCGAAACATGTTTTCTGCTCAAAATTCCACTTTCTATTTTCAATGAAGAAATAGACATTGTTATTTAACTTTGTAGAAAAAAAAATCAAGCCTCTGTATCTCATTTATGTTTCTTACTGTCTCTCCAGCCTGTACAAGAAACATCGTGATTTAAAAGCTACATCAAGTTAAAAAGACATTTCTTTTCCAAACCAGGCTCTTTGTTCTGCCTTCAAGTATCTCAGCATTGTCATAATTTTATTTAAGTGAATTCATCCAATACACATCTATGAAGAATGAGACTTTTAATGCTCTTGAAATAACTTCCCAAATTTAAAGTATATTTATATATTTTTGCCTACATATACAAGGTAAAAAGTACAGTATTATTTTAAAAAATCCAGCTTTAGCAGTGGGCACCTACTCCATTAGCCTGTTTCTGGAAGTATGAAGTCAGGCAAAGCAAGTATCTAATCCTATGACATTTTCATTTTTATCAGTATTGGGCCTTGTCACAGGTATCGCTCCTTCTTTCCCATGACAGAGGGTTTCATGCCAGTGCACTCCTTTTATCATTAAATTGCTGTTATTTACATTTTGCAGTGTTTAGTTGTGCTAGTCTGAGATTTGAGTCTTCTTAACAGAGTTTGCTTTCCAGATGTGAGTTTTCCTTGTAGAACCTAATGGGATTAACAACTTCGGAATGGCAAATATTTTAAATCTCTGTCAGATCCTCATTTTGTGTCCGTCCCTTTCCAGGTATCTCTTTGTGACGGCAGGACGTGGGAACCTTGGCTTGAAGGTGGCCAGGACAAGACTGCAATGCCAGCAGGCTGGAATTTTTCATCCTAACATAACACAAAAATGCCTACTTACACTGACTGTTAGAGGTCCTGTTGTCTTCTTCAGAACTTCTGCAAGGTCAGCACTGTAAGTATTCTCTTGCAAATTCAGAAAATTCTGTATTATAGAATAAATGAATGCATAGGGGTTTTGTCTGGCAAGCACCATGCCATTACTTTTGTGCTTTGTAATGAAACTGGTTTTAAAATGAGATTTTAAAAAATAATAATTCAAGTTCTCATTTTATTTCTTTTTCTTTATTTTTTTAAAAATTTAAGTACTTTGATTTCCTATTTCCAACTTTCTGGAAGAGGGATGCGAGGTGAAAATGACACTTTTAAAAACTAAAGTAAGATTCCCAAGCCCTTGTGATTTCAGATACCAAGAGTTAAGAAATAAGCATCCTAAGATGCATGATAAAATGGTGAAAGATGGAAGTACTGCAACTAAAAAGTTCAGCTGTGAGCATTCAATCTCAGAAAAAGGTAAGAGAGTTTTCTCTCCAAGGAATGTCATTTTAAAATGAAACTGGAAGAACTACTTTTAAATGCAATGTTGAGATTCCTGCTCAAAATGAATTATGTATTTATAAAGACATTCTGCAAAAATCACCAAACTCTTTTAGTGTTAGTCCTCCAAGTACTAGAGTTGCTAGAATTTTCTATAAAAAGGATAAAAACATACAAGAGATAAAAAGCTATTTTCTAGTAGTGCCAAATGGATTATTGCAGTTTTAGGCACAGGCTCAGAAACAACTAAAAAAGCCCATGAATGATTCAGCCATAACATTAGTTAATGTGTTATCCAAAAGTCCCTCCATATACTTTTGATTTGAAAGGTCAAGTTTTGCTAAAAGAACATTCTCGATAAGATGGTCCCAGGAGGTCTAATCTATCATGAACAACTGAGCTGCATGAAACGATACAAAATGGGCAGAAAAAACAGCTGGCCCTCAGCTGTGGCAAGGCAGCAAGATCTGTGGGAGTCAGAACAAGGGCAAACACTTTCTCTTTTCACTCATTTCCCCCTCTATTAGAAAATGTTCTGCCCAGGACTTAGTGGGTGACATCAGATATGTCACAGAACACAAATGTCCCTCACTGAATGACAATAGAGTGTCTTGACCTCAGCGAGGTGTTTTGAAGATAGATTTGTGTCCCAGTAAATTGGCTGTTTGAAATTATTTGACTATATAAATGCTAAAGCTGCTGATCTGAAGCAGTGTTCCCCCTTTAATGTAATTTCTGGTGTGTAGAACAGTCTGCCTTCTTCAGCTGGAAATTCCATTGAGAAGTTTACCGTGAGAAGGGAAGAGTTCAATCTCTGCAGGTGGGATCCCACTGTGAATCCTAGTATGTCCAATCAAGTTTTTCGACTTTATGTGCTCATGTTCCACCAGACGGAGCAAGGTAAGGACAGAACACCAATGTACAAGTGGAAGAGGGACTCCACTACCCTTCTTGGCATTTTAAAATACAAGTGATTGCTGTCTTGATGCCTTAGGTTTCAGCTCTCATATTTTCTAGATTCTGTACTGCATTAGTATATAACACTGAACTTCATCTAAAGTGTTAGCAAGCTCTCCTCACAGTTTAGTTAGACAGAACAATCCTTTTCCAGACTGAGAACCAAAGACACCATTGCAGCTTCAGGCCCAAAAAGTGTAAACAACAAACTGAGGAGAGCAATCTGGGAGGATGGCACTTCATAACCTGAAGCTGTAATTGGACAATTAAACCCAACATGTAAGTGGACCAAAACTTGTAAAAGTGTGAAAACTCGTGACATGCTGTCCATCTTGGGTCCATCTTGGATGTAGCCTTGGCCAGTCTTTTCCCAAGGTGTATCCTTTGAAGGCCTTTTAACAAATACCTACTTTATTCCTTTAACTCTGTCTAGCCTTTGTTCTAGGTAGCCTCTCTCAGCAAGAGTCTCCTTGGGTGGAAAGGCTTAAGTGGGCTTAATTTGTGAAGCTGACAGATTAAAGCAACATAAAGATTCCCTTGTTCAAACACTTTTCACAGTGGTATGATCAAAAGACTAAAGCAAATAACAACTTTATAATGTCAACTGCATTTTTCTAGTTAAAAAGGTGAGCAAATTATATAAATACTACTTTTAAAATGTGTGTTTCTTAAAAAACTACATTTAATTAAAAAACTCAAACATGGACAAACCAAATACTGAAATGTTAATTAATTCTTTTTTTCTAAATGCCATTTACTTCAAGAAGTCATGCTCTTAACTGTATCTCCCAAGGAGAGCGGTGACTAGGAACTCCTGTAGAGTAACTGCCTTCACTTTTCATGATGGGAGATGGGAACCAGCACTGGAAGAATATTCTGAATATGACGTACCATTTTTGGAAAGGAACAGGAGTCTGAGGAAAGTACAATGTCAACATTTCCTAGAAAAATTTTAACTATTTTCTTTTCCTTTTCTTTTCTCTTTCCTTTTCTTTCCTTTTCTCTTTTTTTTTCTTTTTATTTCCTCTGTAAAAATGAGACTTTACTTATCCCTTGCAGTGTATATTCATAATGAGGTCCTATGGCTTATCACAGTCATCCTTTCATTCATTTGAATTATTTACATTTGCTGCCATGTTGGGCCAATATCTTTGTATATTAATGTGCCAAAGATACCTGGAGTTATACTTGCCCTTCACATCTGAAAACTGTGTGTTTTTCTCAGAATTGCTCTAAATAATAGAATGGATTTGTCAGTCATGGAGATCTGAAAACTTGCTCTATCTACTGCTTTATATAACCACTATGTTACAGTATCACCAACCTGCTTAGAAGACCTGCATGATTTAAAGAACAAATGCTTTGATTCAACATACTTATATTTACAAAATCTGGGTCGCCTGGAAGCTCTGTGTTTACACCATAATGAAATGATTTTTCAAATACTCTGTAAGTGAATCAAATTAATGCAAATCTGTGATAGGATAATCCCTACCAAAATAAAAACTGAATCAATGCTTAATCTGTTTAATTCTTAGGCTTCTTGCTCTTGCAGTGCTTGTCAGGCTATTAATACTAGCCCATGCAATGCTACCCACTGATGTTTTGAGTGCCATTCATAAATACTTGCAGGTGAATTCTGATAATAAATGTCTTACAGAAACATATTTGTGCACAATGTACTACAGATCTTTGCCTATTCTTCAAGGTTATGAACTTTATAACATAGCACAAGTTCCTTTGCATAAAGGCAGGATTTCATCCTGGAATGTGGGAAATAATGCTCATCTCAGAAATTTTTGGCAAATATATCAGTCTGTGTCTTGATGCATGACTGGATCTGTGCCAAAGATGTGAGTGCCAACAGCACCTCCTCCTGTTGAAAACTTACCTGTTTAAACATTCCCGGTATTTTCTGTGCAATAAAGAATTAAAAATACTTCTCTGCTTCACAGAAGAACCCATTTCTGTGGATTATTAGTAAAAATATGTGAACATTGCTAATGAAAATTTTAAAGACTAATGGTATTTATGTCAAGAAATGTTACCACATACTTTTCAAGCAATGTATTCCATCATCAGCACTTCCTGCTCCTTGACACTCTATCTGCTTTGCTCCAACTGGTTTGGATGCTGACGTGCTGATGTGCACAGTTTGTTACATGCCAGTCTAGGTTACAGGAGCAGGTATTACATTCAGGACTTAGACATGTTTCAAATGCTCTTGTAAAAAGTTGGAAATATACCCCAACATTTGCTTTACTTCAAGTATACAGTATGTGCCTTTATTGACAATGGTACAAATTAATTTTGTCAATGGCAAAGGCACTCTGGTATGTGCCAACAATTCCCTCATGATATGTGATTCTGCCAGAATTTTTTGCTCCATAAATGTGGAACATGTGGTAATTTAAAACCTGTTCTTTTTTTTTCTGGATAGAAAGTCTGTATTATAGATTTTTTATTTTTTTACTTTTGTTATTGAGTGATTTTATGGAAATAAATATTGTAACCTAGTTAAACTATTTTTTTGGCTTTTTCTCCACTTACCCCCATGCTGTTAGGCAAAATTCTTCAAGGTAAACACGTATGGAAGAAGGTGATTAGTACTTAACAATGTTAGATTATTACAACTAATTTAACAGCGATGAGCTCTGTGGAAGAGGGCTGAGTAGCAGATATTGTCTGTCTTGATATCCTGCTTCCCATGGCATCTTTTAGCCAGTTTGGGATGTGACAGGCTTGATGAGCACACTACTCATGAGGTGGGAAACTGATTGACTTGGCCTTAAGGCAGCACTTATAGGGTCATACTGTGCCTTGAGACTGGCTGTGAGTGCAGACCCTGAGAGATCTGTCCTGGGGCCTTCCTATTTAATGGCTTTACCAATGCCATTGCCCCTGTCAAGTTTGTGGATCATAGCAACTTCTAGGATGATATCCAAATTCTCAAAAAACAGAGTGACCATTTAAAATGAGCCTCACATACTGGAGGAATGATCCAGTAGGAATTTAAACAAGAGCAAACACAAAGTACTATACCAGAGATGGGATAACCCTCTGAAATGCCACTGACCCGCAGAGGACAGCTCGAGGAAAAGAAGCTGGGCGTACTGGTACACAGGAAGCTAAACAGGAACCAGCTTGGAAAGGAGACAGATGATGAGTAATCAGAGAAGCCATTAGAAGGACACAGCCAGGATTTTTGCAGCCATGTGTGGAAGGACAAGAAGATGACAATGGGAATAAAGAGGGGCTGCCTTCCCCTAGCCCTAAAATCATGAACCAGACACAGGTGACAAAATGCAGTTGCCTATATGGGAATCCCTTATGGTGCACGATATGCCAAAAATCTGCCAAAGATACACACTGTAACACAAAGTGGGCACAATATTATATGTTTAGCAAATTAGTATAACTGATGAGAATCCCCAGTTACAGAGATGGGTGATGAGGCAATCATCCTCTGGTTTGACTCTTTCCTGAGACCTACCTTTTAGATAATAACTAAACTTTGTTTATGAGGAAGTGTCTCAAGAAGCCGTTTTAACCTAGTATCCTAGAGAATTTAACCTCGGTCCCCCAGGGATTGGAGCCTTTAGGGAATTTATTTTGTCTTTCTGTCTAACAGAGTAGGTGAAATGCTAGCTATGAATATCTGTAGTTATACAATAATAGGCTACAGAGCTACAAATATATATGTAGAATATAAAGAACATGTGTAAAAGCGAAAAGGCAAAAATCAGTTTGGCATCAGGAGACAGATGATGAGTCATCAGAAAAGTCATCAGGAGCACATATCCAGGTGTTTGCAGCCATGTGTAGAAGGACAAGAAGAAGACAATGGGAATAAAGAGGGGAGATTTATAACAGACAGAGGGAAAAATATCTCTCCATGAGGACAGCCAAGCAATGAAGCAGATTGCCCAGTGGTTTTGCAGGCTCCATTCTTCAAAGTTTCAAGGAGGAAGCCCTGAACAACATGGTGCTTGAGATGGACTGCTTTGGATGGGAGCTTGGGCTGGTGATTCTATAATTCTCTTTGCTTGTCTAAGACTCCCAATATTCTCTGATGTTTTGTGCAAGGCAGCCAGAAATGCAACTTCAGTGGTCAAAATATACAGTAAGAATTTGCACAGAAATTTATTCTTGTGCAAAAGGAGGCAGTTCCAATCTGGTATTTAGAAAGAGTCCACATCTTCTCCTCACCTCTCCTTCCCTTCCTCTTGATACCTGTGCCCTTGAATAGCACAGGTATCAAAAGTCTTGAATTAATTTTCATCCCAGTTGTGACATCCTGTCTGAAATTCTTTCATGCATGAATGTGAGGGGCTAAACAGGGAAGCTGGGATGATATGGCATGGTCTCCTATGAAGATAAGAGTGTCATGTTAGTCCTTGACTCTTTGGTCTTTCAGGTTAAAGAATTATATGCTACATCCAAATTACCTTCCAGAGAATTTCACTCTGATTCTATAGAAAACTGACAGAATTTGACAGTGCTAAAAGAAGAAGCAAACTAACAGTCAAAATTAGAATACTCCCTACCAGAGCATATTTTTCTGCAATCAGGAGCAACTGGTGGGGGTAGGAAGAAAAGGAAGAAATTATTAAATAAATGGATAAGGCAGAGTAGATCACAAATATTATATACAGTTCTGCACTAAAATAGCATCAATGAGGGTGAACTATATGACACAGAGCAGAGAACCTATCCAAGGAGCAAAACATTGTCAAAAGTACTTGACTGTCCTGTTTTCAAAAACTACTGGCATCTTTATGGAGCCTGGAATCTGATCAACACCACTGAAACTCAGGTAATCAAAGCACATAAAATCAGATTTGTTGAAATCTGTAGGAACTAAGCACCTACCTGTTTACCCATCAAAAAGTCTTATCAAGCATTCATCTGCAACACTGATAATTTTAATAGCTTTGAAAAAGTTCACCATTTTTCTAAAAAAGCTCTGGCTTAAAAATGGGTTAGAGCACTTGAAAGGATTATTCATAAGGGTTTTTTTTACCAACTGGTACATAATCACCCTACTTGGCTTTGACGACCAGAATTGTCTGTTATGCTAATATTAGTGGTAGTTATATTGCTAGAAACTTCATTTGTATGATATGTCATTCTGAATGCCCAGCTTTTGTGAAAAATATTGCCTTGTATTAGTTGTTTGTCACACCTAAATAGGTGTACGTTAGTTGAAGAATACATTTTCTCATGTAGCTACTGTATTGCCTCTCCACAACTGTGACAAATCTGTCTTGTCTGAGGACAGGTTCAGATTTCTTAATTCTCATTTGGGTGACTTCAATCATAACATCGTGCTTTTCTCTCCTCTTCTGAGACTTTTGTATTACCTAACTGTGCAGTTAGATTGCAGGTCTCCATCTGTAAAGTGTTTCTTTTCCTTCCCCAGAATTTGGCTTGGATTCCAGCTCTAAATTTAAATGGAACTCTCTTTTCCTTGTCTAATAACCACTGAGTAATTAGGCTTCTACATGGAAAAAGAATTATCTAAAGAAATGTGCTCCTATAAATGACATTTTGAGCACTGTAGATATATGCCTCCTCTGCCAGGTTACCTGCAGTGTACAGAACGAAATCTTAAAGATACAGATGCATTTATACATATCCAGTCCCAGTAATTTGTAATACTCATTTCCATTATTTGTGTATCTTATCTCTTGATATTATTGGAAAATATTCTTACCTTCTAAAAGAGACATTTGTTTCAAATGGAGTGTCCCATTTAAAGTTTCATATAATATCTTCACAGAAAATGCAGCTGCATAGCTCAATGCGTCTTTGTCCTTGTCTTCCCCCTCCTCCCCTCCATTCTACCTAAATGGTACCTTGATGGAGGCAGATCTGATTGTTAGTAATTATTTCCACTGTTTTATTCAGATTTGTTTCTGTCTTAATTCTGCTATTGGTCAAATTTGTGGGCTGATATTTGGAATGAGCTTTGTCTAAAGTACTAATATGCTGCTGTGTTGTGCTGTATATCTTAACGTGCTTTTCAGACTGTGGACCTAATAATTTGTAGTAATGTCAGTGAGGATTCCACCACTGGATGTGTCTCTGCACTGCGGTGGATTATGGAGATTGCTATTTGTTGC